>OX578140.1:55360189-55405189 GCA_951213105.1 Amaurobius ferox | reverse complement strand
TCAATTTAGAAAATGAGACAATTGGCCTATTAATGAATATAAGAAAATAAAAGCAATTTTGAATAATGTAATTTTGAATAATAAATTAAAACTAAAATAAAATAATTAAAATTAAAATAAAAAATATTGAATGAATTATAAAAAAATGTTAATTTTGAAATAATAAAATAATAACGTGTTGTGACGTGTCACAACAACATCTTAAACACAAAAATGTTCAAAACATTGAGTAAATCATACGAGTGTAAATATAACTAAAAACCTTATGGATTCTTCTACATGAATCCAATAAAAGAGTTTTTTACCTTTTTGAGTACAGTTTCTATATTGTATTTGTATCAGTATTTGTTGTGTGGAATTCTCAATTGTAGCGGATGTGTTTTCTTAGTTCTTTATTATTTATGATAAAAATAAAAGTTTGAAAGAGGACAGGCACTCAAAATATTCATATACTAACAATGGTATTCTAGACCAGAACTATTATTTGATACATTTTTGTTATCTTGTTTAAAATTATATCTTCTCATAATTCTCGTCTTATTCTGAACAAAACTACCTAAGGTAGTTTAATACTGCATTACTGTAAACAGTTCTCGTCTGCTTAGTTCTCTACTTAGTTCTTTATTATTTATGATAAAAATAAAAGAGTTTGAAAGAGGACAGGCATTCAAAATATTCATATACTAATAATGGTATTCTAGACCAGAACTATTATTTGATACATTTTTGTTATCTTGTTTAAAATTATATCTTCTCATAATTCTCGTCTTATTCTGAACAAAACTACCTAAGGTAGTTTAATACTGTATTACTGTAAACAGACTACTTTATATTATTTGAAAAAAAATCTGATATGGGCATCACATGACTTACCTTATATAATGCAATGAATTTACTAATTTTACAGTAAACGAAATATGTTATTCTTATAGTAGTAATTATATCCCTTCCAATATATTAAATTTTTGTCAATTAGTAGTCATTTCCATTGATTTAGCGTCAGTTTTATCCATTTGGCGATATATTCTTTAATTTTGGCAACATTCCGCCGAATCCGTCGCCAAAATATCGTCAACCATTATGGACGGAGAAATAAGTTATTCTTATAGCAGATAAATGACTATTGGCGTTCAAATACAAAAAGTATTAATCAAAGTATCTTTTATCATGAACGGAACATGTTAGATCCACGAGAAGGATATCACCAAATTTATCGCATTATATTACATATGAAAAGTGAACATGTTTCTCAACAGTTAATATTTTTTAATTTATGTAACTTTTTGATAGTACATTTATTTGAAAAGTGTAAAAGCCCCTGGCCGTCCGACACGTCCAGAGGAATTCGTCCTATTTGAAAAGTGTGCAATATCTCTAGAACGGTTTATGCTAGCGTTCTAAAGTTTGTGTCAATCGTCTTCTAAGGGAAAATTGCATAAGAAATGTATATATGTGTAACTTAAAGTTTTTTATTCTTTTGTTGATATTTTCAAAATTTCACTTGAAAATTTAGGGAGATCTGAACAAAATAATAAGATCAACATCACCAACGGGCTTCGGGAGATAATCGTAAATCCATTGTTAAAGTTAATTTATTATTTAATATATTTTTGAATGTTTGTTAATTTTGTAGGAATTTGAATTATTTCAATTAAATAATAATTCAATTTTATAAAATAGTTGAATGGACTGCCATAATTTGGACTTAACATCGCAATTAGAATTAGGCCTTACAATGGATGACAAACGTTTTAATAACGAAACGTTACAACGAAGGCGATGGAATCAGGTTTAACAAAAACAGAGTAATAAGGTGGTTGACCACACATATGTCATTAAATTGAAATCTAAAGAAGCTGAATATAAGACAATGCCAAATATAGTAGATTATATAATCATGTTAGTAGCTCGATAGACGAAACGTTGTCTGACCAGTTGAAGATCATGACTTGATACCTCGTTGAAGCATTTTGATACTCATGCGAAAGTTAATGTTGTGGATATATTTCTAAATATATTTAAACATACATATCTTTTAATTGGACTCCCGATTGAGCAACACTTGGAATTTTATGACAAATATCAAATTTTAAGGTCGGACAAATATACTCCGATTATATCGTCTCCCATGGATAAATATTATCAGCATCCATGACACACATGCGTTCACAACTTTTAAATAGAATGTAAGTTGAAAACTATTGAATGTAAATTTTTCTCAAATATTTTCGTTTGACAATACGAATTTGAAAGAAATTGCAACATTCTTGGCATGATATCTGCGTTCCAGTGTAGATTGGAATAATAAATTATGAATTTCAATGTATCTGATTATTCAGAGACATTGGAATTTAGTTTCTAAAACCACGTTTTTATAGCATTGAAAATACTGACTTTCTAAGAATATTTGATGTGTAAGTATCATAAACGCGAGCTTTCAAGAGCCCGATTTTATTCACTGTTTATCTTCCTTTCGCATGTGTGTTGCTGTTGCGTATATTTCTTCCTTTATAAGTATCTAAATGAATAAAATATATTCTGAACTCAAATATCACTAGTTCAGCTCACATAAAATTTCATAAATATATAGTTTACCAAATTATAAAGTGTAGAATTAAATTGTTTATATCATATTTTTGAAAAAGTTATAGCCAAATATATCATCTTTCACTAATTAGGAGTATCAATTTCTTGATGTTTTCAGAAACAAAGACGTCAGAGGCCAAAATGTTCCCCCTGACGTAAGATAAAATTCGCTTTATTACAATGAGTGGAAATTGGAATGTATCCAAGTATTATTCTGAAATTTATTAGGATATAAGCTTAAACCTTTGCATTACTGGTTTTTAAATTAAAACAATATACGGTTTTCTTTTTCTTTTTCAATAGAAATGTTCAAAAGAAAATCAAATTCCATACATTACTTAATTACATAAGATTTACAGATGGATTTAAAATCGTGTCTTATTATTTTTATTAAGAGAGTAAAATATATTTCTTTTAAATGGTACATATCATGTAAATGACAAATACTGACCGGCGTATAGGGCAGACGTCTGTACAGAGATATGGGGAATCTAAACAGGATTTTTTACACCTTTTTAGCAGAATTATTTTATAATGTCACTTAAAGCGTATATATAATCACAAGAAAATTTTATATTGTATTGGGTTCAGCAGATTCATTTTCACCACAACAAACCAAATGGACTATGATGAGAAGTTTTAAGAGTACTTAATTATGGTATTATTTATGTTCTAACTCTAACCAATCTTGAGGAATGTCTTGAGTATGCTTCAATCAAAATGACAAGTTATGTTTCAGAAAAGGAAAAAATTGTAGAAGTGAAAATCCTTTGTGAATCCTCTTATCTCCTCTGAAATTTGATGCTGAATCTATATCAGTCATCTTCCAAACTATATTTATAATAGATCCTGAGAAATATATGTGCAAAACTATTATTGAAACCAATAGTAAATTTGCCATCATAAAAAATTCTATACTCCTCCTGCATTATTTTTTACAAGCGGTCTACGATTAAACAAATTCATTCAATTATTATCTA
The DNA here is from genome assembly GCA_951213105.1 of Amaurobius ferox. Lineage (NCBI taxonomy): Eukaryota > Metazoa > Arthropoda > Arachnida > Araneae > Amaurobiidae > Amaurobius > Amaurobius ferox. The sequence continues at coordinate 55,401,623 of OX578140.1, read as the reverse complement.
AACTATAGAATCGCATCTGTCAAAGACTATTTTACCACCACAATTTATTGACGTAGTAAGATGTTGAATTAAAATATTTGTCAAACAGCACCAAAATAATGCATTTTCCACAGCGAATAAGGCATTTTAATTATTAAGTCAATGTTACAATTACGAACTATTTTGAGTTCCAAGTAAGCGAATTAGTGTTAAAGAATGGGGAAAATTTTAAATTATATTTTGCACAAAGGCTTTGAGATAAATGAAGTTCCTAACGCAGGACCGCGCAAATTGGTTGAAGAATGTTTAAGAGAATTATTAAGCTTTAGCGTAGAAAATTATTCCCAGCTCTAAGTCTTTTAACTTGAAGGAGTTAAGTGACTTAGATTGTTTGAAATATGTGTAATTATATGTTTAATATATTACTCACATAAAGACGAAGAAAACCCATTTTAAACACTACTAAAGGTATTTATTTATAAAAAGTTCTGTACAAAATGTAATTTAATCCAACTAGTTTGATTAATTTCATTAAAATAGTAGCTATTGAATTAATACCACAATCTATATATGATATATTTGTAAGTATTTAATGTGAAGGGTGTGGGATACAGGATAAATCATTAAATATATGTCACAAGGATAAAATGGACATGTAACAAAATTCACATCATATGATGTGACTTTTGTTTAGAATGCATAACAAAAAACCATTGTTATAAGTTAAATGTTCATGCTGCTTCATCTTGGCGACAGATTCGGTTACCTTGGTCTTTAATTCGAGGATATTTCGCAAACTTGGCTATTTTGTGTGAACTCTTAAAACTTCTAATCATCGTCCATTTGGCTTTTTGTGGTGAAAATGCATCTGCTGAACACAATACAGTATAAAATTCTCTTGTGCTTATATATACGCTTTAAGTGACATTATAAAACAATTCTGCTAAAATGGTGTAAAACATATTGTTTAGATTCCCGATATCTTCTCTATACGACGGTCAGTATTTGTTATTTCTATGATATGTACAATTTCAAAAAATATTTTACTTTTTTAATGAAACTAATAATAAGACACGATTTTAAATCCATCTAAAGACCTTATGTAATTAAGTAATGTATAAAATTTGATTTTCTTTTGTACGTCTCTATTGTAAAAGAAAGAGAACGTATATTTTTTATTTAAAAACCAATAATGTAAAGGTTTAAGCTTATATCTTTATAAATTGTTGAATACTACTTGGAGAAATTCCAATTTCCACTCACAGTAATAAAGCAAATGTTATTTTACGTCAAGAGGAACATTTTGGCCCCTGACGTCTTTGTTTCTGGAAAAATCAAGGAATTGATACTCCTAATCAGTGAAAGATTATGTATCTGCCTATAACATTATTCGAAAATATGATATAAACAATTTCGTTCTACACTTTATATTTTGGTAAACTATATATATGCATGACATTTTATGTGAGCTCAGTTAATGATATTTGAGTTCAAAATATATTTTATTCATTTATATTCTTATAAACGAGGAGATATGCGCAACACACATGCGAAAGAAAGATAAACAGTGAATAAAATTGGGCTCATGGAAGCTCGCGTTTATGATACTTGCACATAAATTCTAGTCTTCGAAAGTCAGTATTTTCAATGCTATAAAATCTTGGTTGTAGAAACTAAATTTTAATGTCTCTGAATAATCAAAGACAGTGAATTTCATAAGTTCTTCTTCCAAGCTACACTGGAACGCAGATACCATACCAAGAACATTGGAATTCATTTAAAATTAATATTGTCAAACATCAATATTTGAAAAAAATTTACATTGAACAGTTTTCTATTTACATTCTATTTAAAAGTTGTGAACTCTCGCGTGTATTGAATGCAGATGATATTTTTCATTTTACTCTTCTCTTTTATTTTAAATAATAAAAGAAAAATAAGAGCAACATTATTTTTTACCCCAAAACTTGTTCAATCCCAGTTACGAAGTTATAAGCTGTATTTCAAAGAACTTTTAACTTTACACCAGATAATTATGTTATTAAAAAGTAATTGTAAATAGCACATTTGTCAATGTGTCATTGATTACATGCTGAATTTGTCATGTGCTGTCATTGATTACATGCTCCAATTACCTGCTGACTACAGACGTTTTGTTCACTGAACCACTGCAGATGGCAATTCTTCTTTGCATATATACTTGGCGTGGTCCCTGGATTATCCTTCATATTTCTAATTGAGGTAAAATTCCAAATCTGTACATATTAGCCACTCTGCTTACATTGTAGAACAAATAAAGCCGTTTATAGTAACTGACAATGTCTTAGACATCTAAAATACAACTTCTAGCTATCTTGAACTAGTTTCTGACACCTCCTCATTCATTTTCCTCTTAAAAATATCTGACTTTTGCTAAGCAAATTGAAATCATTGCCACAAATCGAGGAGCGTTATCTTTAACATAGTCATCTATTGTATTTTATAGTATGTCAATCAAAAGTACACATTTAGGGAAATTTATGAGAAATTACCCTTGTAAAGTGTAGCTTCTCATGTGAAACGTGGAGAGAGTGGGAGATTGATCTCTGGTTCCATAATTGGTCAATTTAAGAATCTATCTAATCATTGTAGTAGTTAATTATTTTTGCATCATTTTATAAAATTGACTTTTCAAACATATAAATATTTTATTTTTTGAAACAATGTTAAATTTGGGAACAATATTGTTGTTCGAAAGACTGTGCAAATGAAAGAATGGCAAATTCATATAAATATATTTTAAATTAGTATTAATATTTAAAGTTGAAAATTATTTAGTTCTAAGCTTTTTTGTCTGAAGGAGTTACTTTTCTTGGTTTGTTCGAAATACGTTTAATTATTTTTATCTTTGTATTAAATACGTAATTTTTGCTTTTCTTATATACATTGTATAATGTATAAGGAATGTATTGTGATGGGATCGAAAATTCGAATTCAAGTTTTTGACGGGAGAGCACGTTTCAAACACACCCCTGATTACGAATCGAACATTTTTGAGATGATATCTGTGTGTGTGTGTGTGTGTGCGTGTGTGAAAGTATGTGCGTTTGCGTCAGTGAGTCTGTGGAGACGATATCTCACGAACGAATGAAGTGTTTCGAATGAAATTTGGTACAGAAATCATAATCAATGAATGATGGAAGCCTATTGATTTCAAACACAATCGAATGTTCATATCCCCCTAAATTCTCGAATGAAATTTTGAAAATATCATCAAAAAATCAAATACTTTTGTAAAGTTATACAAATAGACATTTCTTATGCAATTTTCCCTTAGAAAACGATTGACATAAACTTTAGAACGCTGGCATAAACTTTTCGCTAGCATAACATTTTTCAAATAAATTTATCAAAAAATCCAGTAAATTAAAAAAATATTAACTGCTGAGAAACATGTTCACTTTTCATATGTAATATAATGCGATAAATTTGGTGACATCCTTCTCGTGGATCTATCTCGTTCCATTCATGAGAAAATATACTTTTTGTATTTGAACGCCAATAGTCATTTATCTTCTATAAGAATAACTTATTTCTCGGTCCATAATGCTTGACGATATTTTGGCGACAGATTCGGCGGAATGTCGCCAACTTGGCGATTTTTTAAATGTTGCTAAAATAAAGAATATATCGCCAAATGGATAAAAATGACTGTAACTCAATGAAAATGACGACTAATTGACGAAAATTTAATATCTTGGAAAGGATATAAGTATCTACTATAAGAATAACCTATTTCTTTTACTGTAAAACTAGTAAATTCATTGCATTATATAAGGACAGTCATGTGCTGCCCACATCAGATTTTTTTTTCAAATAATATAAAATAGTCTGTTTACAGTAAAACTGTATTAAACTACCTTAGGTAGTTTTATTCTGAATAAGACGAGAAATGTGAGAAGATATAATTTTAAACAAGATAGCAAAAATGCATCAAATAATGGACACAATAATAATAATGGACATCAAATAATAACAGTTTTGGACTAGAGTACCATTGTTAGTATATGAATATTTTAAATGCCTGTCGTCTTTCAAACTTTTATTTAAATCATAAAGAATAAAGAACTAAGAAAACGCATCCTCTACAATTGAGAATTCCACACAACAAATACTGCCAACGGCCCTACCGTGCTGAAAACATCGGTTCTCGTTAGATCACCGAAATCAAGCAGCTTCGGCCGCGGTTAGCACTTGGGTGGGTGACCACCTGGGAACACCGCGTGCTGTTGGCATATTTCGGGCTCGGTAGCCCGGTGGTTTGCGCACTGGACTTGCACGCTGCCACAACTGCCACAGTGTTCATGCGGAGAAAGATCACGTTACACATAAGGGACCGTATGTCCTTCCGAGAGGTTGGTGGTAGGGGATGGAGGGTACGTTCCCTGTGGATGCCTCCCCGACTGGGTTCCGGTCTAAATTGGGTGGCACATGCCGGCCGTCCAAACTGTTACCTTACACCTTTCTGGTAGGTCAGATGGTCTGGGTCTCAACAACATCAACAACAACACAACAAATACTAATACAAATACAATATAGAAACTGCAATCCCTAAAAATAGAAAATTATTTTATTGGATTCATGTAGAAGAATCTATGCGGTTTTAGTTATATTTACACTCGTATGATTTACTCAATGCTTTAAACATTTTTGTGTTTAAGATGTATCTCATCCTGTAAATATAAATCGACAAAAACCTAGACCTAAAGAAATTGAAATATCATTCGAATTTCCACTTCCTTTCAAAGATATAGTTCCCATACGCTCCCCGACACATACAACCTAAAGACATCCTTCCCTAGCTACAATCTACCTGCTTATTCTGCTAGGAATGCTCAAATAGTATTCATTTATCGATAAAACGTACTTCAAATCTTCGTCTGCATTGCATCACTTTTTCCTATACATCATACTATGTACAGGCATCTGAGCAAAATAAATTTCATCTAGAATTTAACAGTTGTAAAATGAATCAATACGAACTATTATGTGTTTGACAATTCATTTTATTTAAAAATATAAATTGACTCTGTTTTATCTTATCTCTAACATAACATATTTCTGTCATTCTCGCCTGCTCTGGTGAAAATATCAAGCCGTTGAAATAAAAGTAAATATAGAAATATTTGCCGTTGTTTGTAACGGAAGGAAAATACCGTAACAATTTTTTCTAATAGAGTTGAAATAAAATATAGCCGTTTGAGAGAAATTTTGAAAAGTTTAATGTTTAACAATATGATATTTTTATGCTATAAAAATACATATTATTTTCGAATATCTGGATGTAGCCATAAAAGTGTTTCTTTTGAAGTCAGCGAAGTAATATAATTATTTATTATAACTCACATATGAAATTTTGGTTAATTAATTTTGATTTCCAGAACTATCAAAAATTATGTTTTTAATTTTAATCTATTTAAATGATCTTCAAGCATGCACAAAAATATAGTAATTATTATGTAACACATATACATGTGATTATACTTATGCATATGTATAACAAGAGAATATGATTTTTGTAATGGTGCATGGGATTCAAATACTAAAATAGCCCCATTTGCCATGGACATGCATCTAAAAAATAGCTTTATGACATGGCCTTATTCTACAAAGTTATTTGATAAATCTGACTGCAGTCAAGGGGTTTAAAAAACTGGTTTTCCAATCATGGTGACATGTGATATTCTGCTAAATGGCAATATTCTGAAACAATACATTTTACTTTCAAATTATTTACATAAATATATTATTATAACCCCTACATAAAAATAATATTGTTTAGGTGTAGATTCATAAAATTAAATTTCAAGAAAATAAAAGATTGAATGTTACTCTGAGAAAATAAAACACATTAAAACACTTTGAAATGTGTGAGACCAAGTCTTTGAATCCTATTCCAATGATTAAAAATTGACATAATGTACATGAATACTGGAAAATATCTCTGTATGTCGGGTCTGTAGCTCAGCCTGACTGTTATCTTTTTCAATTTTGTAGGCATTGGGAGTCAGACTTCGTATTTTTCCTTGTTCTCAATATTCAAATGAATAACGACTCTCTCTGAATAACTCTGCTTGAAATCACGACGCTCTCTCTTTAAATCTTGAACAATTATTGTTATATTCGTCAACGTTTCTCCTTGCAGCCTCATCATTTTGTCTGGGGTTCAAATACTCCTTTCTTGCTCTCATTGGATGGTTCTCAATACGAAATTGTATCTTTGCATTATTGGCTCTTTCAATTTTCAATGAAGCTTGTCTTAAATATTGGCCCTAAGATATTTTTCACCAACCACACCTGACATTTGTGTGATGTGTCATTCAGGGTCATATCTTTCCGGGCCAAGGCTATCATAAAACGGAAACTAAAAGTCTGGGCTTTGTTTCGTTGTAAACATCAAAAACTGCATATGGTGGCTTCTGGTCTCACAGAAAGACCCATGTGTGTATACGTTATATCTACATATAGTAATAACGGATCATGCCTTACCAAATAAAAATGTCTGCAGCGCCTCAAATGTAGAATTTAAAAAGTTAGTATAACAATATCGACAACAAAATCAAATATACTGGAAACATTATAATATTAGCAGAGTTTAATTACTAGGGGACAATAATAAAACAGTTAGAGATATTATTTATTTCACGCAATATGATTTTTGGTGAATGGATATCAAATTCATAAATGATAAAACAAACATCACTTATATTCACATAAATCTAAAGTACTCCATGGTCAAAATTTTATCAGCAAGCAAACATGCTCATTAGAATTCGAAATAAGATATTATAACTTTGTAATATATATTGTCTTCTATCAAGGTTTCTACCTAGTTTGTAATCCTAACTCTTTAGTTTTTTCAGTAGGAGTGTTGCAACTATTTTTATTCCATAAGTTCTGTTTATTTTAATATAGATATACCTAAGGTTGTGCATTCACTGACTTTTTCTAACTTTATCTGGTGAACCCTTTTCTATATTCATTATATTATGTTTATAATGAAATGTTAGCTAATATACTATTCGAAAATCTTTGATTTTTTTTCTTCAGTACTAACAAACACAAACAGAATATAAATATTCAACAACCGATGCAGAAAAATAGCAAAACTGTGAAAAAAAACTTGCTCCTCGCTCTCTTATCCTTAGCCTTATTCTTTTTAGGCTAGTTTAGGCTGTTAGGCTCTAATTTTGGATTTCAAGTCCAGTCTTGTTCATGGTTACGATGGAAATCCCAAGATTTCCGAAATGTACGTATGCTTACTTAACATTATTTGCATAGCACTTAACGATGGGATCTTGTACATTATTCATTTTGCGTTAAGTCTTTCTCTTTACTTACATCATGTGAGTGCTATAAATATACATTCTTCCCTGAAGAAAATTCCTTTGATATAATAAAATCATTCCTTTCAAAAGGGGTAAAATAAATCTATTATCAACCTCTTAGTCCCTTACGCAAAGTCTAGAAGTCACTTAAATAAATACATTATAAATTGATTTCGTTTACATCAGTATTTAAATATAGTATTATTTTATATAGGTTTTAAAGTGTAATTTACACATTTCTATTTGACATAAAATATAATTTTCACAGAAATGTTTTATGAAATTTATATTTTATTCAGATTCCAAAACAAAGGAATCGGGTTTTAATTTTTTTTAAATATAATAGTATAATTTCGATGCATTAATATCTTGAAATCATTTAAAACTGTGACTCTAATTTCGATATTTCAGCAAGATATGAACAGTAAACAAGTAAGTTGTAGCTTTTTAAGAGGCCCAAACCGATATATATTTAAAATTGTATTAATTTTGCTTTAGAGAGTACGTAATTCACGCACAATCATGTCAGCTCCATCGGATTAATTTATATCTAAATTGTATTTCAAAAATGGATTTAATGCGGAATTTTTACTCCATAACTATACCAAAATACTATAACCTTTCAGCTGTAAAATTAACTTCCATTAACTTAATCCTCTATTATTCAATGTGCTGGTCACTTTCGGAATTGGATTTATTTGAATATTTTCATATTAATGAAAACGCCAATAACCTACTTAATGATCTGTCAATGACTCCATTTTTCTTCGAAGTACAGCCTGGCCACTTCTAATTTTCTTGTCTATTAGTTCTTATTTTCTGCCTTTTATTGTTTTTGTTATTTGCGTTCCATGTTCGTATATCCTTGTCTCCTATATACATTGTTTCATTTTCCTCTCATGTCCTTAGGTGTCGTTAGGTATCATATCGTGCCATTTGGTGTCGTTAGGTATCCTATCGTGTCATTAGGTGACGTTGCTATACTGTGTTGCCCTTTAGCTATTTCAGTGTGGCCAACATTGACTTGCGTTTACTTGGGCGTTTAGGTCCAGACTTTTTGCACTAATGACAGAAAGCAAGTTGATTTCCGAAACGTATCTATGTATATTTATTTTTCTTTTTATTGCATTTTACGTCGTAAACCAATTTATTGATTGCGCGTAAATTATTATGATTTACTTATGTTTTAAAGTAAATGATTTATTTTGAATGTGAAATTGAATTTACACCTAAGACCGTGATGTAGTTGAACAAGTGCTATAACCGACGGTTTCGCAACACGGTTTCATTAATGTTGATAACATGTAAGTAAAGTAATAAATTAATATATATTATTTATATGCTTATTGGATTTCTTTTCATTAAATTTTCCTTCTTTCAATCATAAATATTTTTATTCGTGAAGAGATCAATAGTGCAACGATCATGCGTGTAAAAAGGGGGACATCCTCAGTGCCAATATACAGTCTCAGTTACCACCATTTATTCCTTTTATCTGTCGGAGAGTCCTTCAAACCCCATAAATCAAAATTCATCAACGTCAGAAACTCAAGAGAGTTTCGTTTTTTTCTTAATAAGCGTGAAATAGACTAAGCATAACTTCTTTCACAACACTGTAATCTTGAAGGAGGAAGTGTATTCAACACGTCGGTGGTTTAACTACTAACGTTAAAATATTAGCATGTATCTTGAGATGAAGAATAAAGCATTTCTGATAAAAAAAATTTCAAGTTTTGAAATTAGTTTGTATGAGAAAAGATAGAAGGTGAATAGTGAAAGAATAAATCTACTTTTAAAGTGGAATGTGGAGTAAACAGGATCATATTCCGTTTAATACGTGCAACATATATTAAATTAAACATTCATATAATTCACAGTGAAGAGAGGGATATACGCTTAACAATATATTTTCATAGAATTCAGAAAAAAAATATACAATTAAAATATTTTCTTCATATTTATTTTTGGAATTTGTAGATTTAGTGTAGATATAGGATATTAAATATTGTCTCACTGCAGCAAATTTTTAAAAAAGAACACGTATGTAGGGAATTCCTTAATCCAATGAGGATTATTCAAATTTCTTGAACTCGACAAATGTTGTTAATTTGGCAAAATTTGCAAAATTCGTCTCTTAGATAAAACAGTCTTTGAATTATAACAGTGGTTTCCTGTTAGGTATTCGCAACATTATGAACCATTTCCGTTCTATACTTCCTTATCTTTCATCCTCGTTACAATCCTTTCGTGCTTTTCCTAAGTACCTTGTACCCTAAAAAACTATGCATGCTTGAGACCAAATAAAGCAATATATATTGGTGTAAAATGTGAAAGAAGCTATATAAAGAATTCAAACTTATAGGCAGAAAATTTGATATTTCACTTAAACTAAGTTTACCAATATGCAATAAAATATTAAAGGCTATATTCACCAATTTGCAATAAAATAAGTTGCAGACTCACTATGGCTACATGGGCGTAACCCACTCTTCTAGCCAGACCCGAAACATATTCGTCAAAAAGGGGGAGTCCAATCAGGACCTGCTGTAAGCTATCCAGCAAGTCAAGGCCAATCAAACACAAACTTACTTATGTAGTACAATGTTTATATCTAGCATCAAATTCACACAAATAATACGCTGAAGCCAAACTTCATTTCCTTTTGTCTCGCTAAATTCTCCTTCACAACCATCACTTCCATTGTTGACAATTTCACTAAACCTTCTAAATGATTTTCTTTGAAAAACATATTCATTTCTGACTAAGAATTTGAGCATATCGACTACATTTCACTACGTTTTCATACATCCCTTCGCAACAATCATAATACGTTTATGAATGTCTTTATATAAAAATACTTATAAAAAATTAATCAAATTTTCATCACAAAATAATAATAAAATTATGGAAGCTATTAAAAGTTTTCTTTAGGGATTGTCGGTAATTTTGCTGTCAATAAAGTAACTGGTTAAATACAATTTTATCTTAAGGCTTGTGAGATAATAAAGCGCGAGTACCAATTACTACTAGAGTAAAGGAGTTCATCGAGAAAATTACCCGTTCATCGTTAAAGACGACATTGACTCCTTAAAAAAGTCATTATCGTTCAAATGCGAGCGTCACCGATGAACTAACCAATTATATAGTAGATAATGACTCTTCTTCATTGGAGCTACATACTATAGACATTTGCAAGTGATAAAATGTCATAATTTGTATCCAATGCTCTACGATTTTGTTGAGGTTGGCATCTCTAGCTTGCAGCCGAACAATTTAATTGTTAACCCCAAATTGTGACAAACACTCACATACATTAAAAATGATGGACTCTTTTGATTGAAGTAATAAAAACAGTCATTCATAACAAACGTTGTTTACAAAAACTGTTATAAATCTAAATCTCCTCAAATTCTTACTTGTAAACCTAATTGAAACATATTAAGCGAAACTGAATAAAAAGTATTATATGGATACTGCAAAAATAAAGTCTGATTAATGAGAAGTTAAAAATAACGTTTTACTATTATTCTAAATTATTTGAAGTGTGTCCCAACTTAACTGTCTCATACTAGAATCCATTTTTCGTTGCTTGATGGTTTTTTTTAATTTTTCAAGAACGCTTTTAAAAAATAAATTGCTTGGGTCCAAATGATTACAATAATATCCTCTTGCCTTTCAGTTTAGAGGTCTTAAACATATTTTAATTGATACCATCCCTGACAATGAACCCCCCGGGGGTAACTTCACCCCCATAGTGGGGCTAATGACGCTACGAACAAAAAAATATTGTATCGCTATGTATCACAACAATAATTGTATTGCTATGTATCACAACAATTATCAAGCCATTTTAAATGTTGTCCTTTAAATTTTGTCCCATGCTGTCATGTTGTTAAAATATAAAATTTCGAATAAATTTCGAAGTTTTCATTCGAATGTTAAAAAATTCTATCTAGTTCTAGATTTTTTGATACGAAAGCAGGATATACAGTTTCGAAAAAGTCCATTAATATCTGTGGCCGTTATAGAGTACACAAGAAATCGACCACAGAGATAAAGGCAGAAGAAAATTCAAAAAGAACCAAAATGTGTTCAGGAGGTCTTAAAACATACATTGTCATCAACATATTGAACTAGACAATTTTCGTTATGACAATACTTTCGCTATACGTTATTGCATTATATGATAAATGAAAAATACAACACACGATGTTGCCTTTATTTTTACAAGCACTTAGTTCTGTTACTACCGTTTATAAATTTCAACATTGTCGTTCAGATTATTTCGACAGACATACATAATAATTGATGAATATTTTCTTATTAAATACTTTATGGAAAAAAAAATTGTTTCCTAGAAATTGTTGAAAACACTTGGATGATTTTTTATAACCAGAATCTCAGCAAAATGTGGTTAAATTTCTAACTGCTGTGAATAATCTTACGGAACGTTTCAAGTATGGCCATTTTATACCGGATTTTGTCATTTGTGAGATCTAAATGTTAAAATAAAAAGGCAAATCTCGCCACATAAAGGAAAACTGGCAACGCTTCATATATAGCGACTAGATTATTTGATATTACTTTTCCACTTAAGTGCATATTTTTAGACGTGTGCATTCAAAAAAAATTACACAGATGAGCATAATAAAATCAAAATAATGTTGACAATCAAATCATAATTATTTCTTTCTGGTATAAGGAGCAATATACAAAGGTCCAGTAATTTAGGAGAGATTACACCCAGAATGTTTATGGTTAATTATCTAATTATATTCACTTATTTAGTCCTAGAAATTTTTTATTCATCACGAGAAAATGCTATTAAAGGAAATGTTACTAATTTAATTTTGCGTAGATGAGAATTAAATAAATGGACTATTTTACAGTGTATTTCACTAATTGCCGAAGCACATTAAAAGGTGATATTTTTCTATAGCATTGTTAAAGAGAATATCATCTAATTGCCGAAGCACATTAAAAGGTGATATTTTTCTATAGCATTGTTAAAGAGAATATCATCTAATTGCCGAAGCACATTAAAAGGTGCTATTTTTATATAGCATTGTTAAAGAGAATATCACCTCACCTGTGGTTAAATGGACAAAACAATATATTGGTTTCTGGCGTCGTAAGTCATTTAAGTATTTCGTGGAATTTGTGAAGATCTGACGAACTGCTGTCTTCCATTTTTTAAGTAAATTGTTATGTTATATAGTATTAATAGTTTAGAGGGCTTAAAGATATTATTGTTTGATACCATCCCAGACAATGAACAACCCAGGGATAACTTTACCCCATAGTGGGGCTAATGACGATACGAACAAAAAAATGCTGTATCTCTATTTATCACAAAAATATTTGAAACTATTAAATGTCTTGATCATCGAGTCATTTTAAATGTTGTCCCTTAAATTTTGTCCAATTTTGTTCAATTTTAACAATTGATGAATATTTTCTTATTAAATACTTTATGTAATAAAAAATAGGTTTCCTAGAAATTGTTGGAAACACTTGGATGAATCTTATATAGCCAGAATCTCAGCAAAATGTGGTTAAATTCCTAACTTCTGTGGACAGTCTTAAAAAACCATTTCACGTATGACAATATTATACCATTTTGCCATTTTTGAGATCTAAACGTTGAAGTAAAAAGGTAAATCTCGCCACAAAAAGGAAATTTGGCATCGCTCCCTATAAAGCAACTGGATTATTTGATCATACTACTCCATCTAAGGGCATATTTTTAGACGTACGCATGCAAAACAAATTACACAGATGAGCATAATCAAATCAAAATAATGATGACATTCAAATCATAATTACTTCTTTCTGGTACAAGGAGCAATATACAAATGTCCAGTAATTTAGGAGAGATTACACCCAGAATGTTTATGGTTAATAATCAAATTATATTCACTTATTTAGTCCTAGAAATTTTTGTATTCAACACGAGAAAATGCTATTAAAGGAAATGTTACTAATTTAATTTTGCGTAGATGCGCATTAAATAAATGGACTATTTTACAGTGTGTTTCACTAATTGCCCGAAGCGCATTAAAAAGTGATATTTTTCTATAGCATTGTTAAAGAGAATACCACCTCACGTGTGGTTAAATGGACGAAACAATTTACTGGTTTCTATCGTCGTAAGTCATTTAAGCATTTCGTGGGATTTGTGAAGATATGACGAACTGCTGTCTTCCATTATATAAGTTAATTTTTATGGTATTGTTTTTTTAATGACGTAATATATGCAATGTATAAAATGCGATATAAATTGACTAAAGTTTACGTCAAAGATGTTAAAATATTTTATTTGATGATATGATTATAATTACTTTGCCAAAGCCACCGGACTTTTCTTTGAGAAGGAAAATTTTTCAAATACTTCTTTTGAATTCTACACTAACATAAACAATGTGCATCTTACCAAGAAAAGTGTAGGCTGTATAAGCATCGCAATACAGTAGCTATATTCCTATATATTGTGTATATAATAAAATACATATAATAACATTTCACAAAGTGGTAAATTGGTATAAATAATAAATATAATTGTACATATATTATGCAGCATTGTTTAGGTACACGTGTCCATTACTAAAATAATAAAGCAATAATTTTACCGCATATATCAGTTGATATATGTTGAAGTCCTTAAATTATTGGTAAAAATGTTTAGCCATACTATCATTTTACTTCAAACTCTTTTGAAGCATTTATTTCTTTAGGTCTGCTATAGATATAGTTATTACTATGACTGGTATAGATTCAATGTGAAATTGTAAAGGATATAGGGTGATTTACTAAGGAATTTCATTTGTGGTTTATTTTCCACTTCTGCTTAACATTTTTGACTTGAAATATACATTTCTTCAGATTGGCTACATAACAATATGTAGATAATGAGTGATATAAGTTCGGAATTAGCTGGGTGTTCCATATCAATTTCTACATGCGGTTTTAGAGATATCACTTGGGATTCGAAAATTTAAACTTTCCTTGCAACATCTATTTATCAGGATCGTCTATAGATAAAGTCCAAATATGGCCGTTATAGGTACAGACATACATTTTTTCCGAAAATCTGTATGACCATATAAATGAGTATGCAAACAATCATAAAAATGCATAACATTTTGTACAAAATGAAGTATATACCTGAGTTAAATAATAAAATAGCAGGCTATGCAATGAGATAGATATTTCAAGTTTGGTATATTTGTGAATTCTTCGAAAAGAAGAAAGGATGAAAATTTCATATTTCCACTATTTGCTATTTTAGGGGGTGCCGCATATCAAATTTTTCAATTTTCTGGATAAATGAGGGACGCAACCTTTAAAATAAAATAGACGTATGATATTTGGTATATGGCCAATGATCTGATAAAAAATCCCAAGATAAAGAGTTTTACAAAAATGTTCATTTTACGGGGTGGGTTCTCCACAGAAAAAACTTTCTGAAGGTTAAATGATAAATTAGCATGTTTCGGGATAAAATAGAAATTTTAAATTTGGTGTACGGGTAGTTAATTCGAATGTCCGGATCTGTGCAATTTCAGTTTTCCAATATTTTCTATTTTAAGAAGTTCTACACACCAAACTTTTCGATTTATCGAATAAATAATAAAAGCCTCCTCTAACATATCACTGAGGCTTGAAATTTGGTATATGGTCCAATCATTTGATAAAAATCCGGAGAAGAATAAATAGAGTTTTTCAAAATTTTTCATTTAAGGGGTTGCTCCACAGAAAAATGTTCGAAAGCTAAAATGACAAAATTGCATGTTTCGAGATGATATATGGTCTTCCAATTTAGTGTACTGGTAGTGTAAGGAAGAAAGTGTGCAATTTCCGTTTTCCAATATTTTCTACTTTAGGGGTGCCGAACACCAAAATGCTCGATTTGCCGAATGAATGAGAACAGCTCTTGTAAAATGCTATAGAGGCTTGAAATTTGATACAACATTTTATGAAGAAGCCATGAAGAATAGGGCTTTTCAAAAATTTAATTTAAGTGGGTGGGTGCTCCATAAAAATTTCGAAAGTTGAAACAATAGAAAAAACGTACCTCGCTATAAGTTAGAGAATTTCAATTAGATATAATGGTAAGTAGTTAGAAAATAATAAGTCAACAAGCGCTTTAAGAGGGAATAGAGTCTAGCAATTTGGTACACAAGTCAATCGTTCAATAAAACTCTTAGAAAATATTGAATATTTAAAAACAAATTTTCTGCACAGGGGATGCTTCATATCAAAACGTTCGGGATATGAAACGATAAAAAAATGTACTTCGTAATGAGATGATACTTCAAATTTGATGTATGGTTTATTTGAGGTAGATTTTTCTAAAATATTCTGTAGAGAGAGAGAGGATCCACAACAAAACCTTCGAAGGATGAAATGAGAGATAACGACATGAAGTTTGACGCATGGGTTAATCGACAAAACTTGAAGAAAATATGTATTTTTTAGATATGTTTATTTAATGGGTATTCCATACAAAAACATTCAAAATGTGAAATGATAGTAAAACGGACTTTGCAATGAGATACAGACTTTGAAATTTGGTGCAGGGGTCAATAGAGTGAAATGGACCACTGGAAAAATCAAATTATTCAAAAATTCATGTTATTCGGAGAGTTGTAAGACAGTGGATTTTCAACGCTATTCGGCTAGTAGAATAAATAATTGTTCTAACGTAAAATGTTTCTGCATTTTTACTTATTATATATATATGTTTTTTAACTGCAATGAACAATGCCATTACAAAATATTGTATTCTTCATTATAAATGCAACTAATCCGCTATTCCCATAGGGCTACTACAATTATTTTCCATTTTCAAAACTATACTCGGGTCTATACAAATTTGAATTTATATAAATAAATCGTCATGAAGAAAGTAAACAAATTAACAAAAAATCTTTCAACTTGTACGCAATTATTTTACATTTAAAGTGAATGAACGAAGTAGAGTAATACAAATTTTAAAAGAATATGTTATGCAATGGATTTAAAAGAAATGCATTTGCGCTATTTTCATTTGAACTGGAACACATAGTACAGCGTCCGGCCGTCCATTAAGCTGTTAGGATGAGTCGGTTGGCCTGGGCTTTCGACATAGTACAACCTTCAATTAATGTAAAATAAATGTATAAAAATGCATTTTTTGCAATATCACTTTTCTTAATGCTTTTTAGATCATATGCAGCTTTTTAAAATGATTTCTAAATATATACATAGAATAAGAACACAAAAGTTTTTCATAAAAAAATCTGTTCTGCCTGAAATAATATCCAAGCGTAATATTCAGAACTTGTGAATTTTTAATGCAGAAAGATACGTTTTTATTATGACTAATTCATTACATTACATTTAAATTATTTTTCTTCCAAAATATTTGCCAGGTTTTTTACCATTTACAATTACATCTTGCATTCAGATTACAGCACCACTATATATTTTAATTTTTATTAAACTTAAGAAGCACTTATTTCGAAAAGTGCCACTTAAATGATATATTAAAAAATATCTTCAGAAGAAAAAAAAGGTATTAAGTACTAGGAATATAATTTTTTAAAATAATCTACAAAGGTATTTATGATAATTAAGCATTCAAGTCAGTTTTTCGTGAACTACAGAGTTTTCAAATTTTGCTAATTTCGGGAATCATTTATAACGTTTTAAATGTTTTTGCGTTGAAATATACGTTTTGCTTTTAAAGTCATATTACCCTCTGAAATAAAGTTACAATACCTTATGAAAAAATTTAGGTTGTCAATATGTGACATTCTCTACATAATGTAATGAATATACTTTTTTTCACAGTTAAATAACGGTGTAAAATATCCACGTCACAACGTTTATAACCTTGAATTGTAAATCAGCAATTGGCGTTTTTCTGGATGAGACGTTGCAAAATTATTTCGAAGTAACAAATTAGCCTTTGTGTCGTCCTTAAACTTAGCCTAATAATTATAAATATTGCTATAATGTTTTAAGCCAGTCCATGTATTAAAACCTGTTAATAATTTCATCACTTTGACATTATTTTTGCAATATTAGAGTCATTATTGTCAATGTGCGGCAATATTTTATTTAGTTTTATTAAATTGTTCGATAATATTTTCAAATTTTTCTATTTTCAAAATGCTGTTATGATGGCGTCGTAATTTCTTCAAATTAGACCTAAGTTCACCGAAGTCGGCATTAACTATTACAAAGAGAAATCTATGCAATTATTCAGATAAAATATATTTAAAAAGGGTGTAAATATTTCTATTCTAGAACTGTTCAAACTAGCTTTATAAAGTTTTACTTCGTTATCTATCTAATGAAAAATCACGTAAAAAATTATGATCTTTTGAATATTATTGAATATTCTGCTTTTTTAAATGACTTCTATCAGTGTCGGAACAAGGGAAACAATTATTATAATAAACTTTCGACTACTTCATCCCAAATTGTTATTATTGATAATTTTATCTATGGTTTGGTTAAAAAAATTCTGTTAACAATTCTTAATAATCCACGTAACATTCTGCCTTTCGAATCCCTCTTTAACTATATTTATGGGAATTGTATTCCGTAAACTCGACCTTGTTCAAATTATCTTTAACCTGGCTTCTCATTCTGGACGACTTGAAAGTTAAAAATCTGATGTGAGCAGCACATGACTTTCCCTGCAGACTTATATTAACGTTCTCTTTATTTTAATTAAATGTATTTCACTTTTAATTCAATTTTCGTTCTCATTCGGTAACCTGGCTTATTTTCAAAGGTGGCGTAGGGAAAGGAAGAAAAAATAAAATATCTCGTGAACGTCTAGTCCTAGTGTAATGGGGTTGGTCTTATTCTTTTCGTCTTTAAAAATTAAGTATTAAATCAGCATTTAATGGATATATTTGAGTATACCCAGTTCTTTAGTTTAGATTTGGACGATTTTCGCGGGCCATTTTGCAAAAAACAGCAGGTCATTTTTTTCCGAATCATATCAAAATCTAATCAGCACCAGGGTAACCCACAAGTGACTCAATTTTGTGAAATTCGGTCCATTAGTTTTTCAGTTAAAGTGGATACAAGTTTTGCGGGCCATTTCGCGAAAAAGGCGGGTTCTTTTATCCCGAATCGTACCCAAAACTAATCAGCACCCGACTCGCTCTTAAGTAACTTACCTACCAAATTTTGTGAAATTCGGTCGATTAGTTTTTTAGTTACAGTGGATACAAAATCTGAACAGACAGACAGACACACAAGACAGACACTCAGACAAACACACAGACACACACACAGACGTCACGCTAAAAAAAAATTTCGTATTCTAGAGGTCTCGAAACGTATAGATCCGTCGAAAACTCGAGTTGCGATTTTCGGCATGATTCCAATACTTTCCCTATACATTACCATGTATTGCAGGGAAAGTAAAAACTTATCTGAATTTTTAGATACCTAATTCAGTTATATTGATTCCTAATGTAGCTGTATCGTCTTCTGATGCGGTTATTTGTATTTTACTCCGACGATGTGATTTTCATAATCAAATGAAATTCATTTAAATTTTTCTTTGTGTAATGTAACAAGTCTTATTTGAAATTTGTTCGAGGTTTCTGACTGAGTACAGCAGCCCTTGCATAACCTTTTTCGCGCCATTTGACGGATATCTAAAGTCAGAAAGTGCTCTAGTTTTTAATGGGACTTTAACAAATGTAATCAAATAATGACTTTTATTATAACGTAAATAAGAAAGATCAATCATGCATAAAACATTGATTATGATACACTTTACAACTCTAATATTATTTAGAAATCTCCAAAATACGATATATTCAGTGGTAACATTTTTCAAATACCACAATACTCCAATAATTAACTATATTTGAAAATCTAAAACTTTATCGAAAAAAAACGAACTTGATTCAAATGACGTCATCGAAATATAAATCGCCTGGTTCTCTGTGTAAATATATATATATATATATATATATATATATATATATATATATATATATATATATACTCTTGTGCAAAATAAATATCCATGAAGAATGTGACTGCTTTTATTGAAATTAAATATGCTTACAGCTTATACACAGATGAAGAAATGTATAAATGTATACAGAATCAAGTCCGCAGGATCCTTCAATGGCTAGCAATTTCACTTGAATTTTCAAATCAGCAATTGGCGAAACCCTCCTTGGCGGCAATGCATGCTTGTATACGTCTAGGTAAGGACTGATATAGTTTGCTAATGTCATCCTGCGATACCTTCTGCCAGGCATTCCTCAATTGTTGCTCCAGATCTGCTACATTTCGGTGTGTCCGAAACTGGCGGCCCAGCCTGTCCCATACATGATCGATTGGCGAAGGTCAGGTGACCTGACTGGTCAAGGAATGGCATCAACAGCACGGTGACAGTCCACGGATGTGCGAGCAGTATGTGACTTGACATTATCTTGTTAGGAAATGGCACCAGAATGACGTGCCATGAAAGGTTACGTAAACGCAGGATTTAATCAACATATCGTTGAGCTGTTAAAGTTGGACGCAGGAAGACTAGGGGCGACCTGCTCTCGTAAGAGATAGCACATCACACCATCACACCAGGGATAATTGCTGTGTGCCTATGTAAAACAAAGGCTGATTGGGATCACTGATCCTGGCGCCTTCACACAAGTGACAAATGGTCATCTGCTGAAAGACTGAAACGTGATTCATCGCTGAACACTGCCATGCCAGTGTGCTGGCAGCCATGATGCCGGGCTAAGACACAACTCCAAACGACTCTGTCGATGTTGTGGGATTATGAGCAGACGTCCTAAAGGCCGCCGTGAGCAACCCCACCTCAGCCATGCCGAAGATGGTGGAAGATACCGCGGGTGGTATGTAAGAGGCTGTAGCACGTTGGATGGTGACAATGATGCCGTTGCGACAGTTCGGGTCTGTTGCAAAATCATCCGATTTTGCCTCGCATTCGTGTACCTTGGTCTTCCAGAGCCTTCATTCCGCAGATAAGTTCCTTGGATCAATTATTGCTGCCAGCACCTTTGCACAGTAGAGTCCGTTCGGTGCAGATGGAGGCCTATTGCTCGGTATGACCAGCCATCTTCATGCTGAAAGAATGTAAACAAAAGATCGCGATTCACCGTTCCCCTGAGCGATCTTCAAAAACACGACTTTATTGTCTATTCACTTCCCTCGTTCTTGGGAGTGACTCACAACGTTCTTTCAGCGGAAGTCGCCATGCAAGTTGAATATCCGAAGCGTACACAAACTAATTTGCATATTTTTGGGACGGACTCCGGAAATCGTTCAGGTAGGTGCCGATCTTAGTTAATTTAGGAAGCCCACGCTGAAACATCTTCTGTCGGTAAGATCGACCAATAGATCTACAGACAGACAGATCGGCAGTAAGATCGATTGAAATGTCGTCAGTAACAATACTGGCGATAGTACTAGTAGTTATAGTTACTGTAAAGAGAGAGAGAGAGAGAATGAAACGTCAATGGTTATGTACGTCGTTGGTAGTATGCATTCTAGTATGTGATGATTGAAATGTTGATTCATAGTAAAGTCTCTGAAAGATTAATTCACGGCAGTATTTAAAAATATTTCCTAAGTTAAAAACGCATATCCGGTACAATAACTGTAAGCTATTGTTTTAGATTGTATTCTGTGAATGAAAAGCAAACCGGTGATTTAATCGTTTTAGCCCTTTAAGCGCGGTTGACGAGTTCAACTCGTCCTGCATTGCACTACCGCTGAGCGGGTTTGACGAGGAAGACTCGTCATGCACTTTCAAAGACGAGACTCCTGTGTGTTTTGCGGAAATAACCCGGCATATGGTTTTTTTAAAGAGATATGAACTGTGTTTACAATCTTTTACACTAGATGGCAATAGTAGTCCTACAAACTAAATTTAGCAGAGTCAGCATTTTGTATACGAGTGCAAAAAAACGCAGTTTTGTAGGGATTTCACATTCAAAGCAATGAAGGCCTCAAATGCTTTCAATCTTATTTCAGCAAAGCGTAAGTTATCTCACACCCTGCAAAAGAGCCAACTAGGCGATGCGTTGTATGTTATGCATCCAATAAAACTGGTAAGAAGTTTATGAAAGAAACCAGGATATGGGTCCAGACTGTGAGGTTTCTCGTTGTTATATTCCATGCTTTAAAATTTATCACACTTTTTTTCCCAATGGCCAGGCACTAGACTCTACGCCGACTTACGTCGTTTGCCCTATGTACGGCCGATATGGTGAACCATTTTGCCGTCCTAGGACGTTACCCCCGGTGCACCAGAGGGGGGCGGAACACACTCCGACCACAACACACAACATCCATGTCTTACGTGGGACTCGAACCCACAACGTGGCGGCCGATAGATCGCTGGAAACGCTTGCCTTGACCATTCGACCACCACATCGACTTAAATGAGCCAACAGCACACGGTGTCCTCAGGTAGTCACCCACCTATGTACTATCCGCGCCCGTGTCCTGTCAAAATCGCGAAGTGACAAAACCGCGAAGACGAAACCGCGCGGACAAAACAGCGAACGATCAAACCAGCGAACGGACGAAAACGCGAGTGAAAAAAAAATGATAGCAACTTCATATATAATAGGTCCATGTTCGATATATAATACATCCATGTAATTGCTTATGTATATATTGTATTTGCTTATGTGCTGTGTTAATATTGTGTTTGCTTATGTGCTGAATTTAAAGAGCTTATTAACTTACGCTTAACGATCTTAAAAAACTTTAATGAGCTTTACACTGACACTTGTATCCGAAATGTCAACATGCCGTGCGACATGTAACCTACAACACAGTATTTGTAAAAAAATCCATAAACTATTTTTTTTTTGCAAATCTCCACAAACATCGACCAATAAAATAGCAATATATGTATTAGGTACCATCCGTAGTAGGTCAAATGTAAGGCCTGGGTCTTTTTCTGTATTTACCCCTCCTTTTGAGATAAACGTAATCTACCAAAAGTCCTTGTAAACTCTGTCAACCGAATTTTTAAAATTGTATGTACTTAATAGCCTAGACTCTTTCTTGGCGGGGAACAACACAAAAGTCGCTACTTCTGCTGACCGCTGCTTTTTGCAGAGATGTATTTAACAGCAATCTCTTAGTAAAGGGCATTATCGGGTTCATTTTACAAGTGTCCCATTATTGTGGATATTTTTTGTTATTTTGCAGATCGATTCTGTGCAATTACAATTCAAAGTCTACATTCGCCATCAGATTCGATATTCTGTTAAATCTGTTTGAATTTGATGTGTTCCATTAAAATACTCGGTAAGTCGTCATATTTGTTAAAAATGAGTTTAAAGGCGTAAAGTCCCATTTTTAAACGAACGATAAATTTACAATTTTGGGTGTAAAATATGTTTCAAATGTCTAATCGATGCAAATGTAGAAATATGCACTACGTTATGGTATGATGGAAAATAGTTTAAAGTTTGTTCCCAATAAATTTTGTAGATATGGCTGTAAACCCATCAATTAAGAAAAAGAACATAAATAACAAGAATAATGGATAAAAAATTAACATTTCAGTCAGGCTTATATTTCCCCTGAACTACTGAACGAATTTTATTGAAATTTGGAAAACGACAGTTTTGCATCCAAGACATCAATAGACATCGATATTATATAATACTAACTGCATAAGTAATTTGAATTTTGCATTTTTTCCAAAACTATTTTGATCACTAGTTCCTGTTAAAAATAAAATAAAATTATTCCTTTTTATAGAAATTCATTTACAGACAAGTTATATAACGTTTGCCTTTATGAAAATTATATAATTCATAATAATTTTAAATGATCCTGTAAAGTTGAGACATGAGAAAATAATCATTTTAGTGGTTTAAAAAACATTATCTGTTACTATGAATAGCACCATATAATTTTTTGAAGCATTCTTCAGTCATATCACAAAGCTAATAACGGCGATCGCAGAAAATTTAATTTGATTCATTATTCCCCGATTCTTCTGATTTTAGTTTATATTTTGTGAGAATGAATCCATTTTACTCAAAGTCTGTTACTCACTGTCAAAGTTACTCACTGTCTTCTAAATTACCGTATTAAAATATACATGCTAAGGTTAGTTTCGTCATGTAAGAAAACAAAATTTAATTGGAAAGATGTATTTAGAAGAATATTATTATTTACGGTATGCGAAAATAAACCTATTTGAACTAAAGTCTCACTATTAAGTACGCTATTACAATCCCATCTTATTTAAATATATTTTTAAAATGGCATTTGCATTCTATACCTGTGATACTTGATTGTTGAGGAGGAAACATTATACACACATACACACAAATTTAGTTTTAGTCATTTTAACATTTTTATTATTTTAATTTTTTACAAGGCTATAGAAAATCGTTGGGTTTAGTAAAACTCTCTGGTTATCAACTGTTTATAGCATGTTATAAGTCATTTCTAGTTTATTTTGACCGGCTTATATCTGTCTGTGTGGGTTTTCATCTTTAAACGCCAACGTAGGCAATATCTTACATTATAAATGTTTTCACAATTAATTTGGGAATTATTTAATTGTATATTTTCAATTTAGTACATCAACCATTTCATTGACGTAGGTACATGGCTGCGTAATACCGTGATTGTGCCCAATAGATTTTGAATTAGCATTTGCCTTTTTAATGCATTTATTTGCAAGGCATTTCTAGTAAAGAAATAATTTCGAATTATTCATGACGTTTCTTATTACTGATATTAATGTCTAGTCATTATACGAAATTTATAGTCATGTTCATGTATATATTATATGTCATAAACATAACCCTTAATTTGTATGAACTCCCTTACTTATAGAAACTAAGTTTTTTAATATTTTATAGAAATTTAGTATAAGTATTTCTATTGAAATCATAGAAAGTCCGACACCCATACCTACAAAAACTAGCAATATAAAATATATTTATCATTCATATATACGTGATTAATTAAAATCTGAAATTTCATTTATAAATCTCCCAAGTGTATTTATTGTTTACCAATAAACATTCTATTCTTATAAACAATGCATGATGAAAATATATTTCCACCTTCTTTTTTAATTACATAAAATATATATTTGTTTTATATCACATACAAATGCGATTTATATCCCGTAAGAATTCACTAAACTTTCAATGCCTTTAAAAAGTCTTGAACGATAATTAAATCCGTCGTAATGAAATCCAAATTAATTAATTATTGAGCAGCCTTATAAACATAAGAAAGAAAATTCGAACATATCCGAAAGTTATATTCATAAAATTCTATGTCACAACGACCGCCTACAAAAGCCAATAACGGTTTATTTTCTGAAACGAAGATTTGGGAGTATAATAAATGAATCTTGTAAGGGACAAAATTTTCCTTATATATATTAAAATGCTTTTATCCATTTTTATTCAGATTATGAGAAATAAAAAAGATACTGGAAAATAGTTTTCTTACTTATTTTACAATTTTTAATAGAGTTTCTGTCCCCATGTTCGATATTATTAATGCACTAGTAATGCAGGAAAATTATGTATTTCGGATTTCTTCAAAATATATTTATTTTAAACGAAATATCATTGAAAAGTTTCGTCTTAGTAAAGAGGTTTATAGTACGATATTAATATTTATGTATGCCAGCTGGGTATACTTTATTAAGGGCAATAAGATGCACTTTCTTTATAAGAGATAAGAATTATATCTCAGTTGCTAAACGGATAAAGCGTTACTTGACATGCTCGAATATATTTAGTTAACATCTTGGTTTGAACTTGGTTACTTACACTAGATACAGTAACAAAGTAACAGTCGTTGCTTAAAAACATACTCAATCATAGTTATTTACATTGTTAGTAACATTTACTATTTGGTTTCATTTAATAATTTAGAAAACAGATATATTAATTATAGATGATTTTTTAACCTGAGGACTATAACTACTGACTGTCTGATCTCTGAACAAACGCTCTACCTACTGATATATTATCTTTCTGACAACTGAAATTGAACTCCATTTGTATTATTATTTTCCTCTTCCTTCCCATAACTTCTGTTTAATCACACTAAATTATATTAACCCCTAGTTCTCATTCTCTTTTAATTCTTTCTTACATTCTTACAATCTTACATTTTCGTTCTTTCTTACATTTCATGATACTTTTTAAACCACAGTAATTTATATTAACCTCATCTGACTATATTTCATTTCGTAACTTATTTTCAAATTATTTATACTTTTTCACAGTAATTCATTTCACAGTCACTAACCTACCTCTCATAGATGTTACTTTACCTCCATATATCTATCCTTCATCATTCAAACCTTATTTGCCCTACTTACAATTTTCCAGGCCATCCTGTATAACTTCCCCTCATTGCAGAAGAATTTTCAATATATTGTCTTAACTACAAGAATTGTTAACAATTGAAAGAATAGTGAAGTAAGGGATCAAATCAAATTTCAATTTTATACAACGGACGTAATACTGCGAAAGTTCCAATTACTTGAGTCATAGTTCAGGAGGAAAATCGTCTGATCATCATTAAAGAAACCATTGACTGTGGACAAAAGTCATTATAGCTCGAATGAATATTGATGAACCTGCTCAATTATATAAAGGATACTGTTAATTTGAGTCTCCGATGAACACAATATGTGCAGATTGCAAAGGATAAAATCACCCAGTTTTTGTTAATTCCTTCACGACTTTATTGGGGTTAACCATTGATTAGTTGCTATTGATACATGTTTCTTATTTTCTAGAAGCATTTAATTATATTATAGAGATACAGTGAAGCACTAACATTTAGAAAGTGTTCGTAAAAATATGTATAATTATGTGCAAATGTATTTAATTATTTATCCAAATTCGTAGTTTTGGCATTTTAAAAATAAAGTGTAAACATTTACTCAATTTTGGGCATAAATATATTAAGAAATTAACAATATGCTACAGATATAGATACCGAATATTAACATTAAAGCATAGGTATTGAATGTTAAAAATAAATAAATTTGTTTCGGTTCAACAGTTAAAAATATTAAAAGTACGGAAATATAAAAGTTTTAATGTCACATTTAAGGCTGTAAAAATACAAAATAAAAAGACTTAGTGCTTTTGAATCAAAATCTCTTCATTAGAAGTATCAAGCAAAGCGCCAGTATAATGCATATTTATATAAAGTTAAATACACGCTAAATTTGCATATTACAGATAGCCATGTGGGAAAAAAAAGATCAAGTAATTATTGTATATGTATGTACTTAAAGATATAGCGTTCAGGAAAAAATAAATATGAATATTACAAAATATCAGATGGTTGGGTCAGGGAGTTTAACTCAATTCCATAGAGGTATAGCCACTGACAAAATCACATAACAATGCTCTCTCCTCTTTTACTGAATATATTTTTTGTATCATTTATGTCTCTTTTTAGTGTTCTCAAAGTTATTATGCACACATTTACAGAATTTAATGGCTCTAATTGAACATTTTATCTATTTGTAATATAGAAATTTAATTCCCTTTTGCCTTTGTATAAATTTCCATGTACTTGTGCTCTTCTTGATGTCTCTTACGGAGGGCGTTTGACGAAAAGAAAATGCCGAACGGCAGACGGACGACTAAATTTTAAGAGGACCAATACCAAGGCCACTGCTCAACTTTCATGTAAATCGGTAAAACCACCCTTCTATGATTATGAGAAAATACAGCTAAAGCAGATGTATTTTCTTTATTATTTATATAGCTCTTGATACTAAAAATATATCTTGAGCATTTTTCCACTGATGTAATATTTTACTAAACATTCAGTTGTTTCTGTTTAGAAAACTCACAGGCATTTTAATCATACAGGATTTTATGCAAAGTACACTAGTAACCAAAATTGTTGATTATTTGATCTACATATCTATATAATCTGAGTTAAATATATGTCTTTGCATTCGGATGTCTGAATATGCTTTCCTGCTCGTAATATTCCATAATTATATTTTAGCTTCAGCTACCGATAACAATGCAGTGCTAAAGTTATGCAATTCGCTAATAATGACTGTAATTACTGACGAAGGAAGGTTTTCCTATTAATTTCTTTTCATAAAAGAAGCTTTTATTATTCACTTAGACACCAGGATTTCTGATTCCTACCGAGCAGCTAGATTTCGTATTCCTGCATACGTACATATTTTTACAGAGTACATAATTTTAGAGATATTATGTCACTAGGGTTTACATAAATTGGAAAAAATTGGATTATTTGAAATATTGTCCAAGTAACAGACTCGTCAGATGATCATTTCAAATATTCGCCGTTTAAATCTTGGATGAAGCTGATCACCTGGTGCCCGAATGGCCCCACCATCATCGCAAATAACCATACAAGCTATTTGCAATGATGGTGGGGTTTTGGAAAAGACGCAGTTTCGAATTTAAAGTGAATCTTACAAAATTCAACCCCAACTTTAACATCACAGCTACCCATGACGCCACTAGGGTAAAAAGGTAAAAGGTAAAGGTATACTAGGTTAAATAGGTTCTTTCACATCGGTTACGTATGTCATCGCTCGGTTACGTATGTCATCGCTCAAGCTGAAGCTTCAGGTCGACTTGATTTTAGAGGGTCGATTCGGTTGACCCTCTAATATCAAGTCGAATCGCTTTTCAGGTCGACTTGGTAGAAATATTTTAGCGTTTAATTCGAAGAGAAGAAGTTGACATCGCCAGTAACTCAATAGTTACAGAATTTACAATCCAGCACAAAGATCAGCCCTTCAATCAATGACGACCACATTGAAACCTTTACATGTTGTAGTTTAAGCATTTTATAATTCACTCATCATAGTCTTATTTGAAGTAAAATATATGAAGCCAGTTGCAACTGTGTAGGAATCATCCTGTTAGCTTCCTTACTGCAAACATTTTTTGAGAAATTGGATCAACTATTAAATTACTTAGTGAAATCCCCATTCAATGCTTGAGATATAATAAAGTAGGAGTACCAATCACTAGAGTCGATGAGATCGAAAGTAAAATGCCCCATCATCATTAAAGACATCAGTGGCTGATTACAAATTACATTGTTTTTCCACCTCATCATTAATAAAGAAACTCATTTATATTAACAAATTGGAATTAAGTTACGTCTTTGTTACACATAATTTCTGCTCATTGCATGCACACACATACTTTTAATTAATTCACGACTATTCTGAGTTAAGAATTTACTGTACTTCTCGTTAAGTTAGAAACCGAGAAGTAAAAAATGTATAATAGATGTAATCAATGTATATTAAATGCGGTAACAAATTGTGAGTTTTTGTACAAGTTGTATAACATATTTCGTTTTAATCAAGTTATTCCTAAAATAAACATTCAAAATTATGCGTATTAGTTTAATGTTCGAATAAAAGTATTTTTAATTGGAATATTCAAAAGTGATTATAAATTGCAATTACTAGTTATCAATGTTCGAATAATAAATATAAAAAACTGAGTATGGAGATAATTTTGTACTTAATAATTTAAATACCTTCTATTTTACTAAGTTTAAG
Organism: Amaurobius ferox; assembly: GCA_951213105.1. Taxonomy (NCBI): domain Eukaryota; kingdom Metazoa; phylum Arthropoda; class Arachnida; order Araneae; family Amaurobiidae; genus Amaurobius; species Amaurobius ferox. Next base: position 55,372,688 of record OX578140.1, on the reverse strand, counting down.
ATGCATTTTGTTAAGGGAAAACTGACACAATAAGTCATATTTTAAACTTTTATCTTAGCTACCCAAAAAACTTTAAAATGCAAATGTTAAAATTTTTTAATTCTTAAATATAGAGAACGATTCTTTATAAATTATTATTTATTTTCAAACATCTTTAAAATGTTATACATTACCTAAAAATTCAACAATTTCAAAAATACCAGTTTACTAAACTAGTCAACATTCAAGATTTGAGAGCGGATAGTATTATGATGTTGATATAAAATTCATAGGTTTTAATTAGATAATCCATAGTCGTAATTCATAAAATATATTACATGTCTCAAACCACGGCGCTTTGCAGTTGGTGTATATCGACATGTTATGAAGCATAACATATATCTGCATATAGCGCAAATAATATTCATGCACGAGGATCGCCCCAGGAAAGTAAGAGCTGCAAGAGTAATTACTCAATGTAGGCAATGTGTAGGGTAGTTACTCGCTAGCACGATGCATCCTCGCCGACACGATGGGACAGTTCGACGTCCAGCTTTGAACAGTACAAGAAATAACTTATAAATTTTATAAAAAGAGATCTCGTAGCAAATGTCAAAGTGAAACTACAAATATCTTAAAATTGATGGCACCTGTCAAGTGTTAACACACTCTGGGGCTCGGTCGAGACCTCCCAGCTGCTGGGACACCCGCAGGTCATCGAATTTTATTGGATCGCATATAAAAGGAGCTTCAATCCACAATCCAATAGTATAGTCCGAATTGGCACTACCCATTCCTCACGCATATATGATATAACGAATGAGCGGACAAAAAAACTTTACACCTCATTTTCGTTCATCACTTACGTAAGTTTAAGAAAATTAATTCAGACTCAATTTCAATCTCTGCAGTGAAGATATCCAAAGTGATAAATACTTGACCGATCCAAGATGCATTTCGATACATCATTGCAAATACGATAGCCACTGCTATTTTTCATTAATGGTAGTTTTATACCTTAAGGAAGAAATCGGAGTATTTAGTCCCTGATGACAGTACATAATTCAAGTGTAGTTCGTATTCAGACGCGGATGGTTAGCAAATGAAGTTTATGTCCACTCTAAGCCAAAGCGAGCTAACGAGGAACCAGATGGACACTTGCCAATTATCTGGGAGGACGGTCATCGGAGTAGCGAGGACTTCGCCATTTTCACCACCCAAGACCACACAGTGTTGGAAATCCACGGTGTAGTAAGAGAGCCTCTTTGGACTCTTTAAACTGCATCTAAGCTGTGACAACTATGTGGACTGCAAGAACGGTACTCAACAGCTCAGTGTTGATCTCATTTAACGGACGAGTAGACAGGAGAGGAGTGTTTGTGAGGTACTAATCCTGGGTCTCTATGCATTATACGAAACCCGTCAGCTGAGTGCGTCAATTGTCATCGGTTCGGCATATATGTGGAATGCAACCGTAAAGTTTATTCGGGATACGTCCCGACTGGCATAGGACTTCACTTAGTTCCGAGACCTCTATAAATCGCTCTGCCAACCTGCAATTGGGCGGTGGAGATAGTGGACAGTGATCACCAATCCGTGATGGAATCCAGATCTCAGTGTTTAAACTATATGGCCTTGTGAACAGTGTTTTCGCTCCTACCTCAAGCCCTCATCACTATGAACTCTTGAAATTTCTATTTTGGGATTGCAAGCCATTTCATCTGTGTTGGAGGTATTGTCTTTGCAGTTTTTCAGTTGTAATGTATGTGTATGTTGTTATCTAAATCTAAGTGAGAATTTATGTGTTGGAAAATTGCCCTTACTATGCCAACTTAAGATTTAATTAAATGGTAATTTAAATTAGCAATTACAATAATCAACCCGTACACTCTTAGGTCAAGTTAGGTATGTTTAAGCATATAATGTGGTGTATTATTAGTGTGCTTCATAATTTATGTGTATAAATAAATAAGTTAGTGTCCTCAAATCGACTAGTTTTCTGAGTACTACGCAATGCACTTAATCTTTATGAGCCATTATGCGATTTCAGAGTCGACTGTGGTCACTATTGGTAAGTGTTTATTAGTGTATTTATGTGAATATTACTTAACCACACGAGACATGGGAGTTGGTTCAGTTTATGAAAGATTCTTATCAGGAACATATTTTCATAGATTAATTTACATTGGAACTCGCAATCATAGAATTCATTCAGTATAGTTACAGTTTTCTTCGGATGATCTAGATATTATCTCTTAGATTCTCAGAAATGTTTTTAATATTTTTCAACACAAGGACTACTATGAAGCTGCTCTTTCTTCTAGCGTTAAAATAGTATTTTACCTTTTCTGAATCTCGCTCTATTTGGTTGGCTAGAGTGAGAAGGACGGTCCACATCTGGATCATCTAGATGCCCAGCCTCATGTCACGTGGCATCTGTGTTTCGTCCTTTTTCGTATTATGTAGAGGTACTTCGTAGCTGGTATCATTAATTTGTAGACCTATCTATTGTCTATTTTGACTCCCTAATTTCAAGTCAAGTAGTTTTAGTTATTCTTGTTTTTTACAAAATTATTTCAAACATTATAAACATAGAAGGTTTTCATCATCACATGTCATATAAATATACAAATAACTGCCGTATAGTAGTCAAGTTTGCTGTTCTCAAAGTATAGGTGGTAATTGAATAGTAATCTTATTAATCATAAGTTTAAAAGGTATAAAATTTATTTCCCACATATTTATTTGGGGGTAGAGGATATTCAGGTATTGAGATTTTCAAAAGAATTAATCAAACTCTTGTGACGTGTATATCTATATTTCTGTTTACGTATATGTAAAATAAATCTACTTGTTTTCAGGTTTTTCGAACATCAAAATCACAAAATATATTGAACGATTATACAGTAGTGGCATATAATCTCGCAATGATTCCAATAAAATGTAGCCATTTAGCCAATATTGACCAATTCTGGTATGCCAGTAATGATCAATAATATCAATCAGTGATGACCAATACAAACTTATGTCATCAATACATCTCAATACTATACACTAATTAGTATACAAGTATTAGTTGACAATATTGTACTATGATTTATCTAAGATATCATCAAAGTAAGACGAAATTTCGATTTAAACTGACCACTGTTGGATAATGCAATTAGTGTTTCGCTGAAAAAAATTTTTAACTCTAAACTATTTTACAAGGTTTTTTCTAACTAAAATTCACATATTTCAATTAGAGTTTCCATTGTACCTAAAGTACTGATTAAAATTATTATGTAATATATTGAGAAATATTTTGTTATAATTTTGATTAAATTATGTCTGCTAATAAAGGATAAATTCTAGCTGTAACTTTGAAAGCTGATTCTGGTTATATCTTTTTATCAGCGAATATTGGTGCAATATTTGCAAAGTGATTGCATCTCCATATTGACCCAATATTGACATCGTACTGGAAATGTAAATTGTCATAAATATTTTAAAATTATTTATGTATCTTCTAAGTTGGTACATCTTTATATAAATATATTACAAACTTTCATAAAATATAGAAAGTTTTAACAAGTCACATAATTTATGTTGGGTTTTCACTTATTTAGGTTTCACTAATTTAAGATGGTACTAAATAATCATTTATAACATATAATCACCATTTTCAGAAGCAGTAATTCCACTAATATTTTAGAATTACTAAATCTACTAAATCTAAAAACAACTTGGTTTATCTTAAATTATTTTACAACATAAAACCCTAAGTGCTACTTAAAATATACATTTAAATAATTACATTTTAAATTCATCTTACGGTATTTAATAGTAATAATTACCTTCAGAATATTTGATGGAAATATTCTCAGGATATAAAATTTTAAATAATTTTCACGTTGCATAGAAATTTATTGAAACACCATTTATAGTGATATTTAAAATTTTAATGCAGACATAAATTTATGTATTTTTTATGAATAAATCAAGTTACGTGTGAATAAATATTTTGTTATCAAAAATGTATAAAACATAATATTAAGGTTTCAAAAAAATTGAAGAAAAAAAAAGTAAAAGAATCGTTTTCTGTTTTTGTTTTTTTCAATTTATTTCTATTTATGCATTTGTTTTTTGAAACATAATTTAAAATTCAGTAGCATTTTTACAATTATATTTTAACATTTGGTTTCTAGTATTTTTGTTAAATCAGCATTTTAAATGAAAAGTAGTTTGGAAATTAAATATTAGCAATGAAAAAAAAACATTAGATGTTCACCAATTAAAAAACTATTGATATGGATAATTAGGAAGTAATTGTCATTTATGTCGGTATCGAAGTCTGATATTAAAAAGCTAGTGAATTCGGAGTCGGACTGCATATAAATAGGAATCAATCTTATTTGGAGTTGGAGTCGAATATCGTATACTGGCTCCACAGCCCTGATAATAAAATTATATGGTTATGGAAGATAAGGGACATGTGTTTCAAGCTGAATGTAAATGCGTATTTGTAATTACCAACTACACGACAGAAATGTTTGGGTTCCTTTAAAGAAAATATAGTCACATCTAACTATCCCATATTTTACAAGTTATAGACCGTCAAGTTTTTATTATATTTTTATGCAGTCCGAGCTATTATGCAATGCATTATGGTAAAATTATAATAATTATAATTTTAAAACATTTTGCGAATAAAGAATTGTGATTCTTGAAACAATTTGAGGTGTAAATTAAAAAAGTGTTAAGCATTTAATGAAGGCAAAATCACACGAAAGTCTGCCAACCAAATCCATTTGCTTTCTTGTTCTCTTTAAGCCATTTTGAGTAACTTTGCACTTTATTTACTTTTATATTATTATTTACTTATTTATTTACTTTCTATTCACTTTCAACGGTAAAAACTAAGAGAGAATGTAAAGCAGAATTTGAAACTTAATATTTGTTAAATTTAAGAAGTGATTTTTTGCTTGAAAGAAAATTAATTACGGATTGAAAAAAATTAATATTTAATAATATTTTGGGATATTTATTTATTACGAAGGTTTGCTGAACATTATAATACTTATGGTGAGGTTGTCTGGAGATAGTTGGTGGACCGGACATATATTTATTAGAAGAAATCAGCGCCGAATAAATATTGATTGTTATGTCATTAAGTAAATGAGTGACATATGAGTTTTAATTTTATTATATGCAGAATTTACTTCGAAAATAAGAGCTTTCCATACCATCCATGTATCTCAATTGGAAGAGTGTTGACTTACGAAGGAAGAGTGTTGACTATTGGAAGAATGTTGAGAGTACGAAGATCAATGGCTAGAGTCTCGATTGATGCCGTAGGCTTATTTTTATAGGTGCTTGAATAAATTTTTCTTACAGGTTAGTGCATCTCTAGAATCTGTAACTTAATTAATGCACCCTGGGACATGGGGCGGCGTTTTTAAACTGGGGAGTACATGAGTACACAAAAAGTTGACCTGAAATGTAAAAGTATCATCAGGAAAATAATCTGTGGTAAAAATAGCAAGAGGTAGTCAGTCACATTGTCAAGTTGCAATAAGAAATTGCAATATCTTCCTTTCCAGTAGCTTAAATGAGAGATCATCGACTAGCGAGTGCAGAAATCCTTTTTTTCGAATAGATTTCTTTACAATAATTATACTTGTATACGTACAAACTCACTGTCTTCCTCAGAACCTGTGGAATTTGATCCTAGTTCGCAAACTACTTCCTCTCGAATTTATTCTTTAATAAATTTTGTTACTGGCTGATATTTCTGTATGACCAATGATCTTGTATGACCAATGAGTATGACCAATGAGTATGACAAATGAGTATGACTGATATCTTGTATGACCAATGAGTGTATCAATTTATACGGCACACTAGTTTTTCAGCTTTAATGACGACCTGTTACAAGAGTGGATTTCCATCAACATACTTCTGATTACTTTTACTATACTAAACATTATTATATACTTTAAAATGTCTAGCGGATTACGTGACTATATACATGTATTATGTGACTAGTGACAGATTATATGGCTATATGTACGTATATGTTTCAAAATATTCTATATAAGTGTTTCAAATAAATTTAGACATTTTAAATACCTTTGAGAGTAAATTTAGACCTTTCGAACATTTTAAGACCTTTAGACATATACTATTTGGTAATATTTAAAAATAAATATAGAAATTGGGATTTTTTTCTATTGTGTTCTACTACAAACGTAATAAAAGCATACATCAAAAAGGGCATAAGAAGAATGTTAGTCGTTTAAGAAGCAACTATCGTTATAACTAAGTTAATATTTAGCACATTATTTGTTTCGTACATTGCACTAAACTGTTTCTAAGGGTAAAATAGTTTTACTTTATCACCATTATTGTATCAAAGAGTAAATACCAAAGTTCTGTAGATGTGAGCAAAGTTTTTTTTTTGTAGAGTAAATGTTTCAGCTTTTATAGAGATTTTTAATCTCACCCGAAGCAATTCACAATCTAATATGCAGATACATTTTTGAAATCGGTTTTACACTGAAAGATATAATAACTTAAAAAACGATAAAATAAATTAAGATTCGATATACTAAGAAGAAATCATTGTTTGGTCAAACAATCTCACTAATTTTAGAGCTGTAAGTACATAATGACAGGTTTATGTACTTACAGCTGGCAGGTTTAAAATTGAGTTTCAGCTTATCGATCAGATAAATTATGAACAGAGAGGCACAATATCCGAGCAATTGCATCTTTTAAATACATCGATTGCATACGTCTTATGTAACTCAGCGATTTACTATTATTTAGGAATTAAGTAACTTGATAACTTGCTTAATCCGTACCTATTATCAGCTTGTTTACATCACAGATAAATTAAAATAAAAACGATAAAAGATTCTAGCAATAAACTCTAACTTTTTGAATATAGGTTTCGAACATTGCGAATTCCAAATTATAACATTATTTTGCGCCGTTTCGCCAACGATTGACGAACGAGTTGTTTTTAAGCATGCGTGTCGAATTGCATGTTCCTCAATAGGAAATATTTTTATTTTTTATTTTATATAACTTTTCGATAATTTTTTTTGAAAAATGTGCAATATCTCGAGAACGGTTCATGTTAGTGTTCTGAAATTTATGTCAATATTTTTCTAATGAAAATTTACATAAGAAATATCTATTTGCGTAACTTTATTTGTGGTTTTGATTTCTTGACGATTTTTTCAAAATTTCATTCGAAAATTTTGGAGGGTTCTGTACATTTGATTGCTTACAAAAACAATAGGCTTCCAGTGTTTACGGATTGTGATTTTTGTACCAAATTTGGTTCGAATCGGTCCATTTGTTCGTCAGTTATCGTCTCCACAGACTCACTGACACACACACACACACACACACACACACAGACATCACCTCAAAAATATTTGATTCGTGATGAGGGATGCTTGAAACGTGCTCTCCCGTCGAAAACTCGAATTCGAATTTTCGACCCCGTCACAATACTTTCCTTATACATTATGTATATAAGGAAAGTAAAAAGTATGGAGAAACATTACATATACACTCAAATAAAATTTGAATATTACACTAAATTATTCAAAATTAAATTCACTCAGTTTTAAATTATCAGCAGTACATTAAATTGTATAAAAAATATAATGTAGACGGCACCTGACTTTGTCTTCATTTTCTTTATTTCTTTAATAATTCATGAAATTCAGTTTAATGGCACAAATAAACTAGCATAAATATTTGAAATTACATTGAATTTGCACTTTTCGTTCAATTTTCATTTCATTTGGTAATTGAACGTATTAATTTCCTTATATACATAATGTATAAGGAAAGTATTGTGACGGGGTCGAAAATTCGATTTCGAGTTTTCGACGGGAGAGCACGTTTCAAGCATCCCTGATCACGAATCAAAATTTTTTGAAGTGATGTCTGTGTGTGTGTGTGTGAAAGTATGTGTGCGTGCATGTGTGTGAAAGTATGTGTGTGTGTGTGTGTGTGAAAGTGTGTGTGTGCGTGTGTGTGTGTGTGTGTGTGTCAGTGAGCCTGTGGAGATGATAACTGACGAACGAATGGACTAATTCGAACCAAATTTGGTACAAAAATCACAATCCGTAAACACTGGAAGTCTTTTGTTTTTATACGCAATCGAATGTTCAGAACCCCCCCTAATTTTTCGAATGAAATTTTGAAGAAATCGTCAAAAAATCAAAACCACTAATAAAGGTACGCAAATAGACATGTCTTATGTAATTTTTCATTAGAAAACGATTGGCATAAATTTTAGAACGCGAACATGAACCGTTCTCGAGATATTGCACATTTTTCAAAAAAATTATCAAAAAGTCATATAAAATAAAAAAAAATATTTCCTATTGAGAAACATGTTCACTTTTCATATGTAATACCATACGATAAATTGGGTGACATAATTCTCGTGGATCTAGTTCGTTCCATTCATGAACAAATATTCTTTGAGTAATACCTTTGTATTTGAACGCCAATAATCATTTGTCAGCTGTAAGAATAACTTATTTCTTCGTCCATAACGCTTGACGAGACTTTGGCGACGAATTTAGCGGAATGTCGCCGAACTTGGCGACTTTTTTGAAATGTTGCCAAATTAACTAAAATCTCGCCAAATGGATAAAAATGACGCTAAACCAATGAAAATGACGAATAATTGTCGAAAATTCAATATCTTGGAAAGAATATTAGTATCTACTATAACAAAAACCTATTTTTTTTACTATAAAAGTAGTAAATTCATTACATTATATGAGGAAATTCATGAGTTGCTCAGATCAGATTTTTTTTAAATGCGGCGTAATAAGAATGCGAAAAAATAAAATATCTCGAGAACGACAAGTCTAGAGTAATGTGGTCGATATTATTATTTTTATCGTTAAAAATTAGGTATAAAACAACCATTTTATTGATATATTTCATTATACATAGTTTTTTATTTTATATTTTAATGGTTTTTCGGACCATAAAGGCAGGTCCGTTTTGTCCCAAATCATTCCAAAATCTAATCAGCAGCACCAGGGTATACCCACAAGATATTTAGCTACCAAATTTTGTAAAAATTAGTCAAGCAGCTTTTCAACTAGAATGGATACATTGGGGGAAGGATCAGTGACGCTGTGGAGCGCTTGTCACACTGTGGTCTCGGAGCACTTATCGTCCTGCATGGGAGCATTACAGCACTGGATTTTGTCAGTATTCTGGCGGAGGATATTAATCCAATGGTTCAAATTTTGTACCCTAATAAACGATCTGTGTACCAAGATCATAATGCTCCCATTGACATGCGTGAAATTGTCAGAGAATGGTTTAATAAACGCGTTGATGAAATACAACAACTCGTATGGTCCCCTAATTCTCCTGACCGTAATATAATTGAACCTTTGAGGGATATTTTGGAGGGCAAGCTGTGCAGTCGCTTTTCACCTCCAAGGACAATTTCTGAGTTAGCGGTCTTTTAGCAGGAGGAGTGGCTATGAATCCTTGTGGCTCTTGTGCATGACTTATATTTGGCCATCCCACATCGGATATAAACTGCAATTCATGCAAAATGAGGTCCATCAGCCTATTAATAAATATGTTGTCTCTTTTCACATGTGTTCATATTATTTTGTTCAAACCGTACATATATATATATATATATATATATATATATATATATATATATATATATATATATATATATATATATATATATATATATATATATATATATATATATATATATATATATATATATATATATATATATATATATATACATATATATATACATATAAATATAACATTTAGTTTCTAGCATCACTAACAGCGTGCATCCCATGCTTTACATCTACATGTGATTGTATAACATTTAAAATATACTTTTAGATAATTGGTGGGATAATAAAAAACAAACATAAATCTATTAAACATTTAGCAAAAGTGTGTCCAATGGCCATATTTATTCTTTTACTACAATATTTTAGAAGCAGCTTCGTGGCCTGACTTTTTTATCACATTACGTTTTTCTTTCTTTGTTTTTATTTCAAATTCAGATCAGCTGCACTTCGGCCATCTTCTGCATTTGAAATTTTATTTTTGTAACATCATATCCTAACCGAAGAGTCTACTCCAAACAATTTTCATTTATGACAGTTATTTTCGACCCAAAGAACCATACACTGTTATGTAAAATAAAATTTATTAAAACAGTTCAAGTGTTCATTTACATTAACATTTTCCATTTTAGTATTGGTTAATGATCTTTAGCTGCATTATTTATTTATAATCATAAATACCTTGTACCTTGAATTTATGTATACAATTTGACCAGCAGTATAGAAGTATCCATCTTGCATTCTCAAGTATCACTCTATTAACAGTGTTTATGTGGAATGCACTGAAGACTATCCTGCAGACACGTTGGATTCGTAATTAGATGCAGATATGAAGAATTATATTATCTCTTACATACCCATTCACAATATAATGGTATATTTGGCAATAGAATACACATTTTAACAGATTGGCAGTAGAATACACATTTTTATATTAGGAAATATATTACATGGTTAAAATCATATGTTTATGTAAATTAAAGTATAAGATAATCATTTTAATATGAATAATTTTCGATTTATTTATGCATATTTCTTTATATTTTTCTGACAAATAAAACGAAATGAACTGTAAACTTGCTTTAGAAGGTATTAGATATAAGTGTTATTTTATTGTGAAATTCAAAATATTCAATTTACACATATTGCAAGTTATCAATAATCAATTAATCACTCAGAAAATACTATAATAAACAATTTTACTTGAATACTTAGTTATACTTTTACTTATTGATACTGTTAACTTGTGTGTGACTCTTCTCATAGGGGCTGAAGAAAAAAGCTGTTATTGGCCTTTGAAACTAGTATAACGTTTATATTTGTTTTCCGTGCATTTGCGAAATTTTATTATGAATTCTAAGGTATCAAAGATATCAATATTTTAAGTGCTATATATATATATATATATATATATATATATGTATTATAAAAACGTAATAATAAAAATATTCAATTCAAGTAATCGTGAAATATTAACATCACCATAGAACCAAAATCACGGCCATAATGCGATAATAGAAAAAAACAGCACCGACCCAAATTCGAAGATTAATTTGAATTAAATTCATCTGCAGGTTTGAGTATTTAATTATAATTAATCCAAATAAATACCTGTTTCGAATTGGGCAATATTACGTTACTATTAATACCCAAACCAGACTGAAGGCACTGAGGGAGGATGAGGACGGAAAAACGGTGGAAGGTAGTTCCCTCAGCCGCTGTTCCCTCTGCTGCTGCCTTTGCAGCAGCCTGTGTACTTCGCGTAGCTGAGGTATTGTCTTAGCGTTTGTTCTCAACCAGTGTTCCTCCTCTTGGAGGCATAGCCTTCCGTCTAATCATGTCTTTTCCTTTTCACCCATAATCTAAAATGCTTCAATTACAGCCTTTACAGCCCATACCCATAGCTCTCTCCGTAAGTAAGTAATTATCCAGTCCTCTGAACCTTGTTATCATCTTTTACCTTGTTTATGTGTTGAGCTTTGCTCTTATCTTTTTGGGTTGCAGCATCTCACCATGTTCCAGGACTCTAAGAAGCAGCAAGTCTCCACATTTAGTTAACACGGGTCGTCCTTGGCCGCAGCTGCGCCATGACCCGCCTTTCATTTTCAGCTTTTTTTCCCTTTCAGATGGTGTCCCGTGGTAAGTCCCTGCAGTCGCGCGCGCCTTAGTCAGTAGTTCTGCTTAGTTCCTTTTGCTGCCTCTAGCGATTCTTTTCTTGCTCGAGTAGCTCTCCTTCTTCGAGGTTTTTCTTGTAAGATTCTTGGTCCCTTTTTGTAAGTGCATGCTATAGAATTAAGTCTTACTTTTAGGTTAATAAGTATCCTAAATAAAGTGTTAGTATTCTTAATAAGTGTTAGTATAAGTATTCTTAATAAGTATTCTTAATATGTATTATCCCCTTTTTGTAAGTGCATGCTTTTCTTATTCTCTTTTTGTAAGAGCATGCTATAGGATTAAGTCTTGCTCTTAGGTTAATAAATTTCCTTTATAAGTGTTAGTACTCTTGTTATGCGTTAGTATTAGCATTCTTAATAAGTATTCTTAATAGTATTCTTAGTTAGTTTTAGGTTAATATTTCCTCTGTACCTCTTGCTTTTCCTCTTGGCCCTTCACCCTAATAGGTCTCGGCCATCGACTTGTAGTTAGAACTCTATACTTTGTGCCTCTCTCCTCTTAGTATTATATTCCCCCTGTTGCCCTATCTCCTCCCTTATTTCCAACTTCTTCTCCTGTAGTCTTGTTCTCGGTTGTGGTGCACTCTTTGCGCCCAGCTCCTTCTTCTTCGGCGCGCCTATCTTCCTCCTTTCCTCCCGGCTCTCTCACCTCCTCTCTCTTTCTCTTTCTTTTTTCTAGGTTTAGCTAACCTGACAGCACAGGCA
>OX578140.1:54862689-55352689 GCA_951213105.1 Amaurobius ferox | reverse complement strand
TTCGAATTGTGAATTCGTGTTATAAAGACAGAAAAAAAATTATTAAATCGATATTTTCGGTTGGGATTTTCAAAGATTTTTATTTTATTTCAAATGCCCATAAGTTAGCTATTTCTCTAAAATTTAAAAATTTAAAATGTCAAGATCTTAACGAAAAAACGCATTTTAATATATCTAAAAGTAAATACATAATATAAAAACCAGTGAGACCAGAATAAGTGCCGGAATATATTTCACACTAGAGTTAGGTGAGACAGTTTTATGCTCTTTATTTATGGTATTCTGCAACAGTAAACAATGCATCAAGCGTAATGACACCAGTATTATTGCTCCTTGACCCGAGAGGTCTGATATACCATAAAATGTGGGATACTGAGTTGAAACCACGAGAGTGGTTAAAGATGTTACCATTGGCAAGATGTCTGGGCGCATCGCCCAAGGTCGGTCAGTCAGAGCCAAAGAGGGGTGCAAGATCTCAGGCGAAATGAGGTGGCAATATATGGAAATTTCTAGAGATATGAGAAAAAATAAAATAAGAATAGTGACCGAATTTCAATTAAGAGCTGCAGAGCGAAAGTGCGCACAGTCACAGTTCCACCAAAAGAGCATAATGCCAGGCTGATCTAAGAATTTTTTTTCCACAGGGTAGTCCATAAATAGACCACAAAGCAGTCCTAATATGCAAATGCTACGACAGCAGAGTCCGAGTACAATACTTCAAGTGTACCGTTACATTATACAATGATGCAAGCGTTGAAGTCAATGACCAAAGACCAAATTGAAAGGTGTGTTCTTATTCTCTTTTGTAATAGGTCATAGATCAGGTCGATAATTATAATTACCTGGTCTCACACGTCAACTCTCCTCCGCAAAGAATATATACTAATTTGTTGTTATGAATTTAATAATTAAAATAATGTTCTGAATAAATGATCTTACTTGTAAGGTTAACAATGGTGCAATCAATTGTGTAGTTATGCTAATAATTATTATATTCCAGGAACTCTAACTAAAGAAAATATGGTGGGTTTAAATAGCCACAAACAACACAATGTGTTTAACTGTTGTAACGATCAATGATTTACGATATTACGACCATATTTAGATAATTCAATTTAATATTATGCTTTGCATAATTCTCATATGATGGTTAAAGCGATATTATTAAATAATCAACGCAACTAAGAATTAATAAACTAAGTTTTATTTTCAAATATGCAGTACTATTAAATAATCAACGCCTAAACATTCCTAGTAAAGTAATAATATTTAGTTTCCCTTTTTGAACACCACAGTAAGTAAATAGACAGTTTTTTCAATTCTCTCTAAAACTATTAATTGTTCTAAATGTACTATTTCCATAGCATTATTTCAAGCTGATACACTTGTAATGCAAAGAAGGCTTATGCTAGTAAGTACTTTAAACCAATCAATACAAGATTGATATAATTCAACTAACATAGCTGACACAAGCTCCACATAAGATTTTGAGGAACATATAATTATCCGACATATATAGATTCGTGTAGCATGTCCTATTGATTCAATTAATTTAATTATTAACTGGAATTGAAATATGTTCATTGGAATTACTTCATAAAAACTAAGTAAGGTGTACCTTTTTATAATCACATTGCATAATATTTCTTTCTTATGAAATGCTCTTTTAAGAAACTGGTATTTGAGTTCAGTTTTAGTTACTTACATATAGAGTGAGGAAATATTACTATAAAGGAAATAAGAAGTATAGTATTCTTATTACTACTTATTAATATCGCTGAAGATTATTACATTTTTTGTTTATACCTCATCAGAAAAACATAATTTTATCGAAATCTCATGATTTATTTTGAGAGATCGCACTCCCCATGGGGCAATAGAACTTATAATATTTTGATAATGATAACGTCTGATCAATATTGTCAATTTACTTTTAGTTAGTGTTTTACTATTGAAGTTTCTTAAAACTTTCTCTATTTTGTTTCAATATAATCCTCTTATCAATAACTACTGTTCCTTCTTCCCTTAACGCTTGGGCGTCTATAGTATAATTTTTTCCATTTTGACTGTTTTCCTGTTTTTGTTTATATCTGTAACTTTTACCGAATTTCAATTATCTTTCCTCTATGTTTTGATGCCGTTATCTCATATAGCTTCAAAATCCGTTGGTTCCTGCATGTTTAAATACATTTTATTTTCTGTTTGTTCTAATTGGTTCTCATTCCGAGTTTATCTTCTTATATTTTACAGTTGGTTAAAATGTCTGAGGTTTATTTTGTAATTGTTTTCTTTTATTTTCTGTATATTTGTTTTAATATATTTTTTTTCATTTCTAAGTTTTTCGAGATTTTCTCTCTATTCAGTTGTTTCTATTCGTTTTATCAATCGTTCTTTTACCGCCTGTCATACAAGCTTTGAAATAAAAATTATTAAATTAAAAACACGATTCACAATAAATATAAGTTTGATGAGGGCTTTATTTTATTAGTGTATATTGTTATGAACATATCATCTAGAATCGCAAGTACACACTCAAGATATAATAAGGATTCCTAGTTTCTGGATAACCTACGTTTATTCATAAGCACAATGTAAACAGGAGCAGTATACAATCAAACAACACATAAATGCTCCAAAAAGTTCAAAGAATAAACGATGTTATTCTCAAAATACTGACGAAAATAATGTTACCAATTAGCGGCTACTATTCTCAAAATATTTACAAAAATCACAGTCCAATATAGCTCGTATCACGTCAATTCGTCAACTTCACTCCAACGGAAGGAGGAGTCTTTTTATAGAATTTTTATAGAAACTTCTGTAAATCCCTATTTCTCATAGAATAATCATTCTATCAAGAAGTTTCTGGAACATTTCGGAAGTTGCCATATATTGCAAAATTGGCAATAAATCGCCAATTATGGCAACCCTTTTTCTAACTGGGAAATCCTGGAAATCCTGAGCCAAGTCATTCACACATCATTCTAAAGCCACGGACTGTTCTTCCTTTGCCTGGCCTTCGAACCAGACAAAAGAGGAGGTGCCAAAAGCAATATTTCGCTTTCACAACAATATATTTATTATGAGAACCAATAAAATCAGCGATCAACGATAATAATAATGGCTTACAGTGTAAACTAACGCTGATAAAGTGCTTACTCAGTTACAGGAGTTAATATACCTGAAAATTTTATTATAATTCAAATTTTAAAATTGTTGCGAATACCCTAATAGATTTAAAGTGGTTTTTAAAAATGCGATGCAAAAGATAATGATATTTACATTTTTATATTACTTACCTATGTTATTTATTTTATTTTATTTGCTTTATGTTATTTACTTTATGTTGTTCACTTTTTTATCATTACTATTGTTTATTTAAAAATACTATTATAATGTACAGGTAAATTGTTGTAACAGTATCTAAACATTGAATTAGAGTTTTCGATGAACGAGCACATTTCAAACATCCCTGAACTCAAATCTAACTCTATTGGGCAGATGCTTCTGCCTGTGTGTGTAAGTATGTGAGTATGTGTGTTAGTGTGTAAGTATGTATTTTAGCTTGTGTGTGTTTATGTTAGTTTGTGCAAGTGTGCGTTTGTGTCTCTGACTGCGCGATATCTTACAAACGAATGGAGAGGGTTGAAAAAAATTCAATAAGTTAATTATAATTTAATTCGTTTGATTTTTAACTTAATCGAATGCTCAAAAGACCAACACATTTTCGAATGAAATTTTGAAAAAAAATCATTAAAAATAGAGCCTGCACTAATGTTACGTAAATAATCATATATTATGTAATAGTTCATTAGAAAACGAATAATAAAAATTCTAAAATACAAGCATGAAGAGTTCTTGAAATATCGTACGCTTGTCAAATACATTTAAAAACAAATAACGTTAAATTAGAAAGTATTAACTATCATGAAATATATTCATGTTTTATATGTATTCTTATGCGGAAACTTTGTTAACATCATTCTCTGGATATATTTCATCCCACTCATGACCGAAGATATTTTGTGCAATCGTTCATGTCCAAGAATTCACTAAAAGTTGAACCTGATTTGATTATATATTATAAGAACATTCTTATATATTTAGTTCTCTTATATATTTAGTTATATCCCAGAAAAGTCATTCTACAGGTTGAACTGGTTATAAATTCGCGGAAGTTTAAATAGATACATTATGCCATCCGAAAGGTCGGACTGCCTGGCTAGTAAGAAAGTTAGAAAGAAATATTCCTGACTGGCCAATATCAGAAATTTCGTGTCAATATAATATATGCTAATCCAAAGCACAATGTGCGACGGTGTCCATCCGTGGTTAGCAATTTTCCTTCTTAGCTATTCTTAATTATAAATTAATAATTCGCATCTTTTTTTACCAATATATGATTAAGAATCAGCCGTTGATTTAAATTTCCTTATCTATCTTAACCACCTTGAAACGAGTTGCTTATGAGGAGTTTAAATAAGTTTAACAAAGAATATACCAATTAATCACCCAAATCCGATGAGAATTCTTCTTCAGAAAGTTTCAAATGCATTTGCAAGTAATGAATAAGAAGTCTATCAAGTACTTTCTTCGAACACTTTTGTTAAATAACAAAATCGTTTTAAATTTGAGAAAAAACTTGAATACTGGATATTTTATTAGGATCATCAAAGCTTTAAAAGAAGTAAAAAAGTAAAACATTGGAGGATAAGAAAACAACGTATTCTCTAGAGACATTAAAAATGTCCTCGTATTTCTTTTCATGCATTCATTAAAATATGATCATCATATCGCATTAAATAATATTACTCATTTTAGTTCAATAAAGAGAAGTAAGTATAGGTATCATATTAAAAATACCTTTTTCAAAAAAATGAAAATATCAACGTTTTCAAAGGTCCTTAATTTACAATATAAAGAACATTTCTTGTATTATGTTGATTATTCAGTAAATCAATGCAATATTGTATTTTGTAAACATTGGGTAAACATGTAAGTTTCTTGACGACGACAATGTATCTACATGTTTAACATTTTGATCGAAAATTGTACAATGTGCGTAAACGTACGTAATATTTACAATACTGCCTTATCTCCGAATCAACTAAACCGAGCAATGCCAAATTTTATACAGACATGAATTATTATACAACTTTTAAAATATTGCTAAGCTTTTGTTTTAATGCTGGCCGTGACTTTTCCATTGTACAGCTTTTGAAAAAAATGCCTCGCCCTCTGTTAATCGAGCATCGTTCATTGTTGAGAAAATTGAAAGATATCATTCGATGAGGAATAACATCCTCTACAAATTAATTTGCGTAAAGTTTGCATAAGGGGTCGTCTTCATTTCTAAACGCGCACAAACATTGACATTTTAATGGCAACACCCAAGTTTGACGCAATATTCGAATATAACACTAAAAATTAACCTCGGATATTAATTTTCAAGTTATTTGGATGAATTTCCGAATTATGAGTAAAGTTTTGAGCTCCTAATGTTAAATAAGTTTCCAAGATTTCCATGCATATCTTCTGTAATAATTATGTGCTCACGCTGATTATTTGCATGACGTTACTTCTAAACAACCCAAACACATTTACGTTATTTTTATTTTTGTGGAAACAATTTTTTGTATGAAATATTATTTATGAAATCAATAGTCGAAAAATTATGAATACAAACCTAGACATGTGTTGATAAAAATCGATTCACAAAGACTTTTTATATGTTTAAGTAAAATTCCAGGTGTTTCCTCCCTCTAATTATTTCGAAATGTTTAAATATTCAGCATCACGATAATTTTAGGTGTCGTATATTAGTTTAAGAAAATGACTAATTTGAAAAAGTTATATTAATTTTAATTAATTAAAGTTATATTAATTAAAGTTATATTAATCTTTAAGAAAACATACATTTATTTTACTCAGTTTAAATAAAAAATTTGCGTAGACAGTGTTGTATAGATGCAACCTAATCAACGTAATTCTGCTACTGTATTGAAGGAAGAAAACTTGTATTGTTGTAAATGGAATTTACTTATGTTACTGTCGATTAATAGTTCCGGAGCTACTGCGTGTTGAAATCGCCCACAAAATGAGATAATTTATAATAAAAAATATTTATATAAAACAATAACAAGTTATAAAATTATGTGATACTAAACACCATAACACACTTTACATCAAAAGAAGAATTTGCATAATTGCGGTTTAGTATGATAGTTATAACAACAACCTAAGAACCTCTTATTTAAAGGTAAAATGATTGTATAATTTTATTCTCAATTTATTTTCGCTTATTTAACTGTATTACAAAGGAGAGTTATCACACCTAATAGCATTCTTATTTAATGTTTTTCTGTGGTATATATGTTTGAAAGTCGTGTTTGTTATAAATGCGTATGCTTCGACTATACGTATATTGTCCGTATGCTTCGACACTTGACGCGAGGATGCCTCGGTAACTTGACGAGACGACTAAGGACACAATTATTGGAATGTGTCAATCTGGCAAAAACATGATGGTGATTACAAGGATTTTACAAGTCTGCCATAAAACAGTGTCTAGATTGATTGATAGGTGAGTAATGTTAGTGGCTGTTGATTGATGATGTTTTTTACATGATAGGCTAGACTTATATAACAAATTCAATTCAAAGTGGAAAATAAATGTTGCTATGTGAATTTATATTGTTTGTAGGTATCAAACCACAGGGAGTGTAGATCGACGAAGTGGAAATGGTCGCCCTCCGATTTTAACTGGCGATGAGGCTCGGGAGGTTGTTGCGGTAGCTGTAACAGACCTATTTATGAATTCTGTTCAAATTAGGAATGAGCTGCAATTGGACGTAATATAACTTTTAATGTCGATGTATTGGTTATATTTACGGTTGCTCCTTGAGCTATATTGTAACTTTCATTTTATTAGGTCACACCATGCACTATACGTAACGCTCGCTATGAAGGAGGTCTCCAAATCTGGGTGGCAGCCTGAAAACCAACACTAACTGATGATCAACGGCGCCACAGACTGCGTCTTGCAACAGCCCATCTCAACTGGACCATTTCTGATTGGGGTTTAGTTCTGTTTACAGATGAGAGCTGCATCCAGTCGTTCAAACATGCTGTGGTTACAGTGTACCGACTGAAGGGTTATAGATTTGGCCAACGGCATATACATAATATTAATCGCAGCGGAAGAATATCTGTTTTGGTGTGGGATTGTATGTCTACTCAAGACATTGGTACTCTGCGCCGGATTCAAGGACGATTGAACGGACCATCTTACTGCGACATACTAGTCCGCGTTATGATTCCTGATGTCCTGGACAAGTACTTCAAAGATGACTGTTTTCTCTTTCAGCAGGTTATAAGTATGGATTTTATTGTTTAATACATCATGCCATTTGCCTTGACAAAGAGTTGAGATTTCTCCCCGGTCTTCATCATCAATTATACTTCTCCACCCTTTTACAAAAATTTATACCGAACTTAAATAGAATCAACGAAAATAGTTTGTTTCAAAAAAGGCTAAGAAAATGGCGAGAGTGCATCATTTATGCATGCAACGTTACAACAGGTCGATATGTAAGGGAGGTAATGTCTGCCATGGAGGGCTTACAATGAGGAAATGGGCCACATTCATGTAGTATTCTGCAAAATCCAAGGAAAATTTAATATACTCACCAGAGGACCTGCAATTTAAGGTACATTTCAAACCACTACAGACATATGCGTACTAAAGTAAGTATACAGTATAACATATCCCGGAAATCTAGTCTGCCACTTTTGGGTGCGAAATTCCTAATAATATTAAATATTATCGTTATAAACTATTATTTCTCACATTTAAATTGTGTGTTTTTTTATTTGCAGGGCAACAGTCCCATCCACACGAGCACTGTGGCTAAAACGTTGTATCAAGAACATGAAATCAGGGAAGTGGACTGGCCTAGTGAAGCCGTAGATCTGAAGCCCATTGAAAATGTTTGGGCGCTGTGGAAACACCAGATGAGTGTGGGTGGGATTAAAACCACTGATCTACTTTGGAAAGCTGTTACTAACTAGATCATGGGATGCAATAAAACAACACCCGGATATTATTTACAACCTCATACAATCCATGTCCCGCAGACCTCAAGCGGTGATTGATAATGACGGAGGTTACACCCCCTATAGATACATCTAATTTCCTCACCAAGTTCCAATGGAGTTATTTTGTCGCGTGATCTGCAAATATTTGTTAGTCTCCTAAATTGTTTTTGAAAGAGCATTATTAAATTACATTTGAAAGTAAACATATCATTCTTCTTTATTTATTTTTTTTTTACCCTGGCACGAATGCTTCATTAGTTTTTAGCAACGTACCCAGTACGGCTTTTTACCCTAATAATAGGGCCCTATTTGAGGCTCACATAATCCTACCCATTACAGGCCCGCTTTCTTAGTAACACACACAGACACACACACACACACGCAAGACAACACCACACCCAGCCATGAACCTGCGATCCTTTGGCTGTGAGGGAAAGCCATAATGTTGAATGTCAAGAGAATAGTTCAATAATTTACAACAGTGCTGTAGTCAATCAACGAAACATCGCCCTGCAAATTGCAAGTTTCAATATGCAGCTGATCCCCGAAAACTGCACATTCCGGAATATTGAATATCTTCGGATATAAATATAGAAACGTCGTGAAAATTTGAATTTGGACAAATTTGGGGGTCTAGAACTTGTGGGTGACGTCAAAATTCGGTGTTGCCATTGAAAATTTCAAAGTTTGTGAACGTTTAGATATGAAAACGGACCCTTATGCCAATTTACGCGCATTAATTTGTAGAGGTTGTTATTCCTAATCGAATGATATCTTTCAATTTTCGCTACGATAAACGATTATCGATTAACAGAGGGTGGGATCTTTTTATTTTCCTTCCCGCAGCTGTACATATGCTAACCATTAACCGCTTTATCTGGAAACTACTCAAATGACTATTACCAAATTTATGTGCAAAATGCGTAAATCGTGCAGAAAAATTAAACATATTTTATAGCATTTAAACAAATTTCCATAAATAGTATTGTTAAAATTATGTCTTCTACTAATACGTATGTAAAAGAACTATGCAACTGCTCACAGTCGCAAACACTGATACAGCTAATAAAAGTGTACAATTTAAACAAAAGTACAATCATGGAACCAAATATGAGTTATGACTGTGATGCCCGCTTACCACTGAGAATAAACTTAAGGTGATGCAACTTAGCTGACATGACGAAAATGCCAGTCAGTTAACTAATTAAGGGGCGGGTAATCCAAAAAACTTTTGGCCAGCTAAAGATAAATCGAAGGATACCTTGGGGCTTGTTAGGAGACGGAATTCAATGATCATTGTCCTTACATCAAGGAAAGGTGAAAGACTTCAATTTTAATACTCGAAAAAAGAAACGAAATTTTACATTGTTATATGTGCTAAAATTTAATTTAAACGCTATAAAATAAATACAATTTTTACTTCAACTCATTATGCTAAGAAAATATGCTCTTTTCAAAACAATGTACCTAAAATATGACTATATACATTTTCCATAAATGTTTGGAGGATTGTCTAAAGAATTGTATAACATTCGCATCCTATTGCGTTTTTAACTCAATTTATCACAGTCATAAAATCTCCGAATCTATAGTGTGAATTGGTTACCATAATATGGAATCTGTAGTATATATCTAATACAAAATAAAACTTGAAATAGTTTTATTTTTCTCTGTAAGAACAGAAATCGAAATTTTATGTGTACAACACAGATCTGATGACACATACGCGGCGTGTTTAGCATGCAACAAATCTTGAAAGTTTGCAAGTAATAAACATTTCTGTAATGTTCAATAAAAATTGGATTATATTCTTTTGTGGCGGTTAGCTATCACCATTTCTGCCACCTGCACCAAAGCCGACTATAAGCACAGTTTCCCTAAGTAACGCATAACAGCGGAAATCGCATACTGTTTTCTGTTTTGGAGTCCTGACTTTTAAAGACACTCGATATGGACTTTCACATAACTTTAACGTTGGTGGCAGTGTGTTAGCACTTGAAATCAATAATTTTCGGCACCGGCATCTGTGAAAACTAATATGATGGCACACTTTACAAACACATGGCACACATGGAGAACACCCCCATAAATGAGCTCCGTGATCGAAGACGACCAACGAGATGATCGGTCACTCCTTCTGGAGCTTGATAACCCAGACCGTCCGACTCGTCCTAGGACATAAGTAGGTGTGTGGACGGACGGGAAGGAAGTTAGCCGAAACCGACTTCCATTGTCAGCGAACTGTCCACTGCCAGAATTTATTTAAAATTTAGAAACTTACAATAGAAGCATATATGTTTAAGCACAGACAGTTTAACATATAAAAATAAAATATATTGTATGCAAAGATTAATTTAAAAGATTTGGGGTGCCGAAAAGAATCGAGCAAAAGGAGCTAAAAAAAGAAATTTAGAAAAAAAGGGGAAAAAGCCGAAAAAAAATATATATACAATATTTACAAAACGACATAAGAATAAAATTTAAATAAAAATGAGAAATTAATAAGTACAAGATAAACAATACAAACAATGATGACTTATTGTGCTCAATATAAATTATTAACAAAAATGAAGTAATATAAAAAAATTCAGAGTAAATAAGGATTACAGTCCTTTCTTAAAAAATTTAATACGTGATAGTTCCTTCTATAAAGATAAACAGGCAGATTTGTCAAATGAATCGTGATCTATCTTGTAATGCAAGTTTTTATTCTCTTGTTTAGCTACACAGCAATTAACACATTTGAATACATTATTTGAGAAATTTGTGTATGTGTGAAATTTACAAGCACATCAACTGCAGTTCCCCGTGGGGAATGGGCAATAAGTCGCTGTGTGATTAAAAGCTTGACATTTTAAGCATCTCTTGAGACTAATAAATTGTTTGATAGTAAAGTAATAAAAATGATGATATATTTTTTTAGATTCAATAAGTAGATCAGAAATGAACAGATTCGTGAGGTATATCCATTTATTATTTTCATATTTGTTAGAGAATGTTTTGATAAAGTTGATATCAGTAGGAAGTAATGAAAGACCATTTTTTGAAATGAGATGAATTATATCCTCCTGGGACGTGTACAAATTTTAGCCCAGCGAAGAACTCTGGACTTGAGATCTGGACTTAAAGCAGGATTTGAGATCTCGAAAAGATCTGTTTGACTCTCGTTCGACTTTCTTCTAGCTTTTACCGTCCTGGGACACTCTTGCTCAAGACCCTATGTATGACTTGTCAGCCTGCCGCAGAACCGCTCAATAATTATAGTTATGTATATATTCCTGTAAATAATAAATAGTTTATGCAAAAGGTAACTCCTTGTCTACAAAACAATAAATGGCGGGTGATTGAACCCTATTTTCGTGGCGAGATTTCATAATCTCGCATCACTTATGTAAAAATCGTAATTTATATATCATATGTCAAGATTCTATATTTTTACATCAAAGTAAACCCTGTCTTAATTATCCCTCTTGTCTATTAAATTCGTTATTATACAAAATTTTCTACACTGAAAGGAAAACTTTTCGCCATTTTATTAATCTGTGAAAACCGCATTCAGAGAGAAGTTTCGTTATTATTTGACCGTTAAAGTGAAGGTCTTTATTCCTGGGCAGAGCAGATGTCTGGCTTGCGCGCGGTCTGGTAATGTTAGTGCAAGGCACGCACTTTTCTACACAATAGTTTTGGAGTGAAACTTCTGGATGAATTTGAGACCTCGCGTATGTTGCTTTTTTCGGGACTCCGCTCTGGGCTGGCGAGGATATGTCTTGGAAGTTTTTGATTGGTCAAAATCTGTAAATAGGCTTTCTGGCAGGTCCGAATGATTCTGGGACCTGAATCCTGGTTACATAAAAGCTGTTGCAAAGAATATTCGAGGCGCTTCTTCCTGTCTGGTTGTCGACACTCTCAGGTCCGCCCGGACCATTTTTTATGTTACCCACCACGGAGTGCGGGATTCGGCCCAAGTCGAATCCTGGCCTCCCGTGGGAATGGGAAGGAGAGCCGAAGACGCCAACATCGCCGAAGAACATCGATGAAGAGCCCGACGCCTAGCTGAGAGAGCTACGACGATGATGTACGATGGGGACCGAGGTCTATGTGCCGGGTCGAGATGTGGGAATGGTCTAATGCTACTGTGAAGCTAAATTCCCTGTGGTATGAGGCTGATGTTTGAGTCCGACCCTTCTGCATCTCCGACTCAGGAGGTAAGGGATTTTTCCTCGATTGTTCAATTATCTGAAGGAAGTCAACCGCGTTGATTTGTACAGACTGAGATATCCTAAATTGAACTTCCTGAATGGAATTAATGTCAGTTAAATTAAATATGTTCCAAGTAATTAAATTTTGACCTCTAAATTTATATTTAGCTGAGTATCTCTGAGTGCGAGTTTTCTCCAGTTGTTGAGACCATACCTCGAAATAATGTTGTTTATTATATACTTAAATGTTGCTGTGCCACTTTATTTATATTGTTGATTAACGTATTATCATTGGATATTTCCGTGTCAGCAAACATATTAGAATTGGTCCTGAGTCCAGTGGCACAGTTACTTAGCGTTGTGCTTCCTGATAATGATTCAGTTATCATTTTAACTTCCACTCTTCTTAATTACAATATTGATTAAAGAAAGTGATTTATATTTCAAACTGTGTGGTTATTTAACGTTATCTTTGTCTCTAAAAATTGTAATTAATATAAATGTTTTCAGGAGATGTCGCATGCAAGGTAAGTTTTTTATTTACTTATATGGCTTCTTGTGTTGGTGAGGCAGGTCATCCAGGATTCTCCTGGAAGAGAGAACGAATTTGGAACCTTGGTTTAACCCTAATAGGTTGTGCAAAAGAACTTAACGGCTTAACACATTCACGGCTTAGCATATTTGCTTCTTACTAATTACAACTTACAAATATCTTATCATTCTCCTACTGCATAATATATGCTCTAGTCGTTGGCACCGTGATTCCGCTATAACTCATTTTCCGTCAATAATCAGAGGACCAGGGCATTAATAGAGCAAGTCAGGTTCAGCCCTTAACAATCACGAATCCCGCACTTTAAATCATTGAAATTTTTTTATGTTGTATAGCCGAAAATACAGTTATTCTTTTTCAGATCATATATATTAAGAATCTGTTAAGATAACTTGATGTGAACGTTTCAACTATGAGTTATACTTAGTGTAGTGTGAAAGTGCTATACGTAGAATATGTATTTGCAAAGTTATTGTCCAAGAGTTATATCCAAAGTTATTGTCCAGAGCCAATATGTGAGTGACTTCACGGATACCAACACTTTAGAGCACACTTAATTCATTTAAAAGTGTATAAAGTTTTTTAGGTTTCTTTAATATCGGCATCATTTGCATGCATAGCTAATTCATGATTGTGGAATGCTAGGACAATATCAAAGAAAGTCTGTATATGTGAATTATTAAGTTTAGTGGATTTTGGACATGATTGCAAAATGTTTATACATTGTTTAAACATAGGTTTTACAATAAATCAGACTGCTGATTGTGAAATAAGAACTTAATGATTGTGAAATAAGAAATGTCCGCTGATTGTGAAATAAGAAACGTCCTTGAATAAAATAGGCATATGTCAGTAAGATGTCACAAATGTCTCGAGGGAGATCTTCTGGTCAAATGAAAAGCTAGAACTACATGTGTCCTTAGCCACTGCCATGAACGTACTGCTGAGAAATAAACAATTTGCACCTCAAATAAAACTAGAATATACACAGCAAAAACAATCGCACGCGAGTGGTATCATCCTTCGAAACAGACAACCATAAACATATCATCCCGAGTCGATAAATTATCCCTTCTCACAAGTCGAAGACGAAGGAAACATATCATATAAATAAAATCATAATGACTGGTAGGACATTTAAAATTAAACAAGGAAAAATATATTAATCGTTGAATTCTAGGAAAGCAAAATGAAAGAGTTTAGATGAGAGAAATATAATCAAACCCCTAAAAAAATGAAATATAGCATATTACAGAGAAATAAGGCCGTAATTAAAAAGAGAATGGCGAAAAAAGTAACCGGTATCGAAAATAAATTTCATCAATCAGACCACTATAAAATAATAGTGGTTGAGATTATGTCAAAGAAAATAATGTCATACAGAAAGTAGAAAAACACGATTTCAAGATAATATATAAGCTATCTTCATCAAGATATATAAGCTAACTTCATCAAAGGCATGAAAATATCAATGGGTTGTTGTTAGTTTACGCAAAAATATCAGTGAATGAGACTGGAAAAGAGAAGGCTATAATAGAATTGAAAGAAAATCAATTAGTATTAGTTGGTAAATGAGATAACATTTCAAGTCAAATATGTGTATGCAGAACACTTATCTGATTATAAAGATGTATGGGACTTCCTAGTTATCAATAACATGATTATCAAAGTAAGAATAAATAATAACTTAAAGTTAAAAAACAAGTACAGAAGTAGTGATAAGAAACACCTACTGACTGGCACCTACTAGGAGAATCATTTCACTGACATATGTCTGCTTCATACAAGGAAGTTCTGTAAGCTTTTATAGGTTTTACATTAAATTGATTTAAATATATTCATTGTAAAAATCGCAAATTTAAGAACATAATGCTAAAGTTTCCGTATGTGATGTAATTTATTACTTCATTGAAGGAAAAAATGAATTTTAATCCCCATATATTCTCTCTAAATTGGTGCATAAATTGCTTGTACTTTGTACATCATCTTAAATGAATATAAAGTAATATTTTCATACTATTTTGACAAAAAACAAAGCATACTCAGATCCTTATTATAAAGCGTTTGGTGATTTGATTTTGAAATTATTCAGCACCTTATATTTTATTTTCAGGGTATGTGTTAAAATGGATTAAAAGCAAACAGTAATAAAATAACACTTCTTTAGAAGATAAAATTAGCTCGTAAGTCTTTGTTTAACGATTTCCACATAGAGTAAATGTCCCCCAAAGGAATTAAAAGGTAGACACTGAGTTTTTAAGCAAGTAGGCATATAGCAATATAATAATGATGTGATCAGTTGGTATATGAAGGAATCGTATTTTTCTAAGTTAAAGAAAATGTTTTTAAACATAAAATACAAATGTGATTTTTGAACCACAAATACAAAATCTCTAATTTTTAAGTAACGGATACAATTAATTTTCATTATATGGCAGAGTCATGATTATCAGAAATTCGGTTATTCGAAATTCCGTATGTATGTGAATAAATTCAACGCATAATGGCTAAAAATCGATTTCCACTATTGGGAATACAACACTACCTGCCCCCAAAGTGCAATCTACAAATAGTTTTATCTAAAGCAATTTACCAAATATAACTAGATTTTGGTTTTGAAATTTACTGCCATCGAATACAATTATATCAACAAATGCTGCATTTTAAGCTGACTTCTATATTACTTTTAGTATTCGGCTGCCTTTAATAACTACTGCCTTTAATAACTGCTTTTAATAACTTATTCGGCTGCCGTTAATAACTACTGTACAAAATAAAAATAAAATTTCTGTGTATAAATACCGAGCATTTCAATTTAATTATTTATAACAAAGTTGTTTAATTAAATTAAACATATAATTCACTCTAACATGACATTCACCATTAAAATAATTTATAAAAATCGAAATTGGTAGAAGCGAAACAGAAACTGCCACACAAAATACTGACTGGAAATTACTCTCACGGTGTGTAAAACTAACTTTATAAAGCTTTGATTTACGTTTTCCTTTTCTATTTTTGCAGTTTTCATGCTTCTGACAAGTCAAAAATATTTTACTCAAGATATAAATTTGCATTATATTAAGTATATGTCTGTGTTTCATCCGCGTTTCCGTTTTGCACTTTGCATCGGGTCTTATCGGAGGAAAATAATTTGGATGTTTTTTACAAAGGTTTGCTGAATAAAGACAAATAAGTTTATTTTTCTTTCTGAACTTTGATGACCCGGAATGTCATAAATTAAGGAAAAAATTTCGAAGAAGCAGATTGACGTAGAATATTAAAAGATTCAGGAAATAGAAGCATCTAGAGTCATATAAGGTAAAAAGATAAATAATTAATACAACTTAGTTCCACCAAAATCGTTTCAATAAATTTAACTAGATTTTCGTTTTGAAATTTACTCTTATAGCATACAGTGGTATTAGTAAATGCTACGTTTACAGGTACCTTTTGTATTACCTTTAATGTCACTTGTGCTGCTGCCTTTAACCTTTTGCTTACGGGTGGGACAGCGTTCATCCCAAACGAAGAGCTTTTCAAAATACATGTATTTGACATACCCTATTCTAAATAGTTTATGTACAAACTATCCCAAGCAATTTATGGAAATTCAAATCGGTAGGCATTGAATAGAAACTTCTAAATACTGCACTTTACTCTCACAATTTGTAAAACTTCTTCATTTGCAAAGGTTTTCCTTTAATTATTTTCTATTTCTACAGTTTTGACGGTTTTGGCAAGTTAAAAATATTTTACTGAAGATATCAATTTTCATTACATAAGTATGTGTCTGTGTTTCATCCGCCTTTCCTTTCCGCACTTTATGTCGGGACTTATCGGAGGAAAAGAATTATGGCGGTTGTTGCAAAAGTCTGCTGAATAAAGACAAATAAGTTTATTTTTCTTTCCGAACTTTAACGACCCGGAAGGTTATAAAGTGAAGAAATATGATACAATTCCGAAGAAGTAGGTTGATGTAGAATATTAAAAGATTCAGGAATTAAAATTCTCTAGAGTTATATGAGGTATAAAGATAAATAATTAATAAAAATTAAATTCGTCTTATTAACGTATCTTTGATAGGGGGATTTTATCAATTCAAAATGATATTCTTAGATAGAACTCATGTACAGTTTTACTTAAGATGTCAAAATGATTCTTTATTTTGTTATATTAACTGTTATAATGTCTTATAAATAAGTGCTTAATTGCAGTTATTGCATGTATTATAAGCTGCATTATGAGTATAATAAATTAGATATGTAAGAGAGATGTGATTTAAAGACATATGTTACATGTTTTGAGTGACATATCTGGTAAAATGTTTGAACACTATCTAAGATTTTCGTCATCGAAATGTGGTACTGAGTCATTTTTATTTTCAACACGAATTATACTCAAAACTTTAATATTTCGGCTTTATGAAATATGTATGATTGCGGAAATTTCTTAGTCACCTTTCTTTCAAAAAGAGATAAAGAAATTCAATGGAAAACATTACAGGACTTGCTGGTGTAGTTTATCTCGTAGCAGGCTTTGATACTGTACAATAAGGATGCATTTTAATTCAAATCACGGATGATTGTAATATTCATTTAAACAAGAATGTTATATTATACAGCTTGTAAAGAATCTACCTGCCCCTCAACCGGGACTCGAACACTGGGTCTCCTAACTGACTAGCTGACGTTCAACCGTTGATATATTAGGACAATATTTCAGGCTCTTATCCTTGAAGTGGACTCTGCATTCTGCTCCCTCTAATGTCATATCGGCGTGCAACTGACACTCTGACTGACTACTTCCTGCTATTTTTACCTCAGATTAGCCTCTTGATGATTAATATCATACGTGGTCTTGATTCTCTTGCTTTTAAATCGCCGCTCCATATCCCAGATTCCACTGAATCCGTGCTAGTCTTACTGGGGTCACTTACAGACCTCCGATATCAAATTTTTGTTCACACAGGTTGACTTTCTGGAAAATGTGGGGAAAAGCATTCTACAGCAGCATGTACTTCAACAATTGAATCATGTATAAACTGTGGTGATTATAATTATCATCACCCAGATGTTAATTTTAAAACAGGTCACTGTGCCATTGACCGCAAATCTTGCACTGTTTATGCTTCTGCCCTTAAAAAATTCAATCTCTGAAAAAGGACCAGTGACTTTTTCCTCCTCACCGCATCTGAGCACTAGCCTCCATGGAGGACTCTCAGGACTCCAGATTAATACCAATAATTCCCTTTCAACCCATAATTATGCTTTTCAAACTGCAATATAGATCTCTCAATAGACTTTATTTGTATTCAGGAACCCTACACTATTAAAGGCAAAATTTTGAATCCCCCATTCGGCTTTACACAATATTGTTCAATATCAAATAAATCTCCCATTATTATCTGCAATCCTCTTCTCACTGTTAATTTTAACTTTAAAACCTTTTCTTCCGTTTTTGTCGAAATTATCCTTCCAAATAATATTAACTTTATTCTCTCTAGTATTTATTTCCCCCCTAATGATAATATCTCCACTGATATTTCTGAATTTTCATCTTTTAATATCCTTTCCTCAAACTATTTAATTCTTGGTGATTTTAACGCTGGGGCTCAGATGCGTGGATATAATTTAATTCATCAAAGGGGTATCCATCTTATTGATTTTTGTTTAGCTAATAATTTCATTATTTGCAATAACCCTGCGGCTGGTCCCACTTTCGTCTCTCACTCTGGAAAGGGTTTTCCTGATCTTACTTTATTCAGTTTTGGATCCTATGATTTTGTTCAGGACTGGACTGTTATTGACAGGAGATCTTTCAGTGATCATAAATTTGTCAAAATATCCCTCTCTTTTCACTCCCCTTCTGGCAATTATTTCTTTTTAAAATCTTTTTTTCAGCTCTGGTAAATTCATTCATAATTTCAAATCCGAATTTAATTATTTTTATTCCATACTTTCTAAAGTTGACGATTACTCCTCCTTAAATGATTCCCTTGTTAATATTTTTATTAATGTTCAGAGCTGTGCTTTTAAATTTATCATTAAAAAGGAAAAGTTAATCATGTTAGATTTTCTTGCTGGTCAAAAGACCTCGCAAAATTTAGGAACTTTTTAACCGCCTTATGTCATAGAATCAAATCTCTTGACAAGAACTCCACAACTCTGAGGGATATCACGGAGGCAAAATTCAAATATAAGCTCAATAAAGCTAAATATAAACTTATGATCAACAAGGTCAAATTAGGTTTCTGGGTAACTTTCTGTAATAAATGTAATTCAAAATATGGCACCAACTTCAAATTTGCTTTTAAAAAACTTATCAAGAATAAAACTATCAACATCCAATTTCAGAACAACCATAAGCTTATTTACTCCGAAGAAATTACCCGTCATTTAAACCATTGCATTAATGATGACCCCAATTCATTCCAACTCTTTCATTCCAACTCTTTTCATTTTCACTCAGTTCCTGATGGTGGGTTGGGGGTCCTTTCTCATTCTGAGTTGTCTTCAGTCTTTAACAATCTTAAAAATGGAAAAACTTCCGGTCTCGATAATTTAGATTACAAAATTTGGAAAGATCTTTATAAATTTAATCCAAAACTATTTTTAAAATTATTTAACCTGTACTTTAAATTTTGTTACCTTCCGGCCTGCCTTGGAATTGCAAAAAATATTTTTCTTTTAAAACATGGTAGGGACTCTTCTAATTTATCCTCCTTAGGCCTATTTGTCTCCTTTCCACTCTTGGCAAAATCATAGAAATTTCTTTTATTAATAGATTTAACTTTTGGTTAAAAACTGAAGATATACTCCATCCCTTGCAATTTGGGTTTCGCGAGATTCACAATTGTGAAGAAGCTGCTCATAAACTTTTATTAATTATTGAGAACACATTAGACCATTACATCATATAGCACTTACTATTTTGGATATACAAGGAGCTTTCGATAATCTTAATTGGAACATCACCCCTCTTTCTTTTGTCAAATTAAACATTCCTATCCCTTATAGAATTTTTATTTATACTTAGCCATATAACAATTACTTTTTCTAAAGGGTCTTTATCCCTCTCAAAATTTATTTCGAAAGACGCTCCATAAGGCTAAGAGTTTCCTTTAAGTTATTGCTCCCTTCATTTGGAAACTTTACTTAAATTAAATTCTTCCTTAATAGTGATTTATTTTTCCTTTAAGCCATTGGGGACGACCTTGCTATTATTGCATTTGACAATAATATTAATGTCCTTGAAGCTACTACCAATTCTCTCCTTAACTCCCTTTCAACTTCCCTCAATAATCTGATTTTAAAAATATCTATTGATAAAAGAAATCCCATTTGAAATTTAACAATAGATTCATTAAAATTAAAATTCATTTCAAATTTATAGGTTTAATCAATGATAATAAATTAAATTGGGAACCACATATTCGATAACTCCAAGAAAAATGTTTTAAATTTTGCAATACTTTTGACCAAATTTCTAGGAAAAGTTGAGGTGTCAAAAAATGTTTAAAATGCTGGTATCTATGTGTTGTGGAAAAAGTTATTACTTACTGTTCTGCTATATGGGGTAAAAAACTATAAAAAATGCAAATTAAAAACTTCTTTCACTCCAAAGGATCTTCCTTCTAAAATTCTCTCCAGGCTACCGTACAGCATCTAATATCTCCTTATTTTCCCTCACTGGTATTCCCCCATTAATTTTACAATTTCTACCCTCTATAATAAATTTCATTTTTCGAAACAAAAAATTGATTCCTTTCCTTCTTCCTCCCTCCCACCTCCTGCTGATTTTGATTCCCTTGATCCTTTCTCTAACATTCACTCCTCTAAATGATCAGTAAATTTAGTTAAATTTAGTCTAATTATCTTAATTATATTAAGTCCAAATTTCTCCTTGCCAAAAACCTTGTCAATATTTCTTGGGTAAACGTTCACAATAATATATATGGAAATGAAATTGCTGATAACCATTCCAAAATTGCTGCTATTCCTGGTTCCCCTCTTACTATTTCCCCTTTTATTGCCTTTCCTTACTCGTTTCTCTCAAAATTTCTTAAATCTCATATCCTTAATCTTTGCCAAAATTATTTTAATGAATATATTTCCACCAGGACTGGTGATCCGACTAGAATCCTGTTTTATCTCCCTATCGTGAATCCAAATTTACAAGTTATAATAAATACCTCATTTATACTATCTTAGTGGTCATTGACCCTCTCTTGATAACCTATACTTTTCAAAATTAAGTCTACCTCTAACTGTATTTGCAATAAATTCGGTGACGTTGACCATTACATTTTCGATTGTCCTTTTACTAAAAATTTTCATCTGTGCAATCCCTCTCCCCATCTAATAAACCATTCTAGTTCTCCAAAGTTCGGTCAAATCCCTCTTCAGTAGATTAAATTATAAACTGCATTCTTGTTGCCATGAAATGTCTAATAAAGTGAACTAACCTATGAGTAGATTCTGCACTCAATTAATTTAGATCAATGAATTCCTTTATTTCATTGCTATTAACTTATATGAACTTATGTGTTCCCTCAATATTTTTTGTTACACAAAAAAAAGAAAAAAAAAACCTTATGTTGACCCTACTTATTTTCTCAGTTCAACCCTTTTTATTTGTATTTTTTCTATTTTTCATTTTTACCATTTTATTCTAAATACCTGTTTTTGTTTTCATGCGCATATTTTTTTTCATATATTTTCTTTTTACATATTTTCTGAATTTTACTTTTAAAATTTTATTATTTCCTTTAATTTTAATCTATTTTTCATTATGTTAATATACCTCACTCTGAATTTTATTTTTCAATGATCTTTTTATCTATATTCGCAATAACCCATTTCCAATTTTTGAAAAATGGACGTACTTGTCAAGTTTAAATATAATGTAAAACTATCTGTTTAATCGCAATATTTTTCATCAATTTTTATCTTTTTAGATCTAAATAAATAAATGATCGTTTGGCGGGATGGTAGACCTTGAGTGCCTCTTGAGTGCAGGAGGTATCCTTTCCCGGCCGTGCAGCTAGCCCACTAAACCCACTATGCGAGTCGCACGGTCTGGGATATTTAGACCTCCGATATATTTACACTAACCTACAAGGTTGATTCGTTCGGGCGCCATTGTAAATAGCCTTGCTGTGCGCCAACTAGGACTAGAACCCTGGCTGAACGAACTGGCCAGCCGAAGCTCTACTGTTGAGCTATTTAGAAGATATTGCTAGCTCTTACTTTTGAAATGGACATTGCAAGATTTTCTGAATCGATATTTTATCTGAATATTAAAATGCAGTATTTTGCGTCTAGTGAAGTCCTACTGATAGACTTGTTTTAACAAACTTCTGACAACAAAATCTGATAACAAACATCTAATAACAAAAGACACATTTATGTTCCTATTTATATGAAAGTCTTCAAAAAGAAAGTATAAAACATTTATAAATAAATGCGATTTATAAATAAGTGCGATTATAAATATCTCATCAGCACCAATTTATATACATCAATTTCTTGTAGATCATAATTATCAGTATATTTTAGCCATTTTATACTAATAATCTTCAGCATTACTGGGATATTTTAACCGGAATAACATAATGTACAAGTGACATTTTAAACAATTTCTGTCATGCAAAATTTCTCAACTAATTAGTTTCATACTGATACAAGACAGTATTTTCAACAATTTACAACCGAAATTAACAGGGAAGAAAAAATGATGTGTACCATACACGGCGTTAACTGCATACTGTGTGTCTATGTCTTTAACTCACTCATTACAAGTCAGGTGTATGTGCCATAGAGCAATGTCAACATTCAATTCTTCATTAGTGTACTTGAACAGACAACATCGTGTAAAACTGTTTTTACATTACTATAAGCTCTTTTAGATCAATATATACTGTTTTTACATTAATAAAAATTATTTTTACATTATCACATATATTCCCAGGGAAGAACTCGAAATCGCAAACTTTGGAGATCGAAAACAGCGTTCTATTTACTAGGTTCAAGAGTGATTCTCAATTCATCCAAAAATTCTCACCAAGATGCAGTTGATATTTAATTTATATACCATTAAGAAAATTATCATTATTAGCGAAATATTATAGTCAAAATACGAAACTAATACAGAAAGTTTATTGAATGTAACAAACTAGATCTATGGACAGATATGTTGCATAATATTACTTATAGAAATTGAACCTAATTGAGGATACTTACTATTTTTAACACGTTACAACATAGTTGAAAAGTGTTTAGGATTTCGTTCATTCTGTCTGTCTGTCTGTCCGTTTGCACGATCACTTCCGTAAAAATGACTTTATCAAAATTAAATTTTAGTATGTTGTTGAGACGGTCTGTGGGACATATGGGAATGTAAATGAATAAGATCACCCAATTAGTCTTGGGTTGAACCCGGGATGAAAAAATGAAATACATTGAACTCTATGAGACCCAATTTTTCAAACATTTTTAAGCAAAAATGAAATTCACAAATTGTTTCGAAAATTGCAGAAAATATTCAAATTATTCTATGAAATATATAGAAAAAGAAATTTCAGCAAAATGTATTTAGCAGTTTTTTAAATAAAAATTAAAATAATAACGACACTCATATAATATGAAGAGATCACGTGACGCACTTCAAAATAAAATATGCCATCCATCTTTTTTCCCATGTAAAATTCATGATTTTTAAAGTTCTTTTAAATTTATATTCAGAGTTGCATCTGCATATGTCCTAAACTCGATCTATATTTACGTATTGTCTTTGCATCTAGATTCAGAGCCTAATATTAACGGATGCAGAATGTAAACAAGTGGTTATATAATGAATTGTATAAGAATCACACAAAATTATTTATCTTTGTAGTCTGGAATAGAAGTGTTCACTGCTTTTACATAAAAAGCCAGACGATTTATAGTTCGCTGACGTAATTCGAATATTCATTTTTTTCGATGGAATTTTAAGTTTCCAATTAAAATTGATTATTATGGTACTGTGATAATTTAAAATATATCAGCTCTGAATGCATCTAATTTTAGAGATGTTTAAATAAATTTACATTTCAAATGTTTAGTGTTTCATAATCAATGCCATATGCATGATTGATCTTTCTTGTTTACTTCTGTGTATTTCTTTGTTATATTTATTTGAGAAATATTGCAATATCACGAAAAAGTTCATACTAGCGTTCCAATATTGGTGTCATTCTTTTTTTAATGTTATTGAAGGTGTTGCTTTTTAATGGAATTTTATAAATGCATTCATATATCTTGCAATATTTCGAGAAATGTTCATGCTGCAATTCTAAATTTTATATCATGTGTTTTATAATGGAAAAATTAGGTCCGAAATTAATAGTTATTTATTTGTATTGAATATCCAAATTGTTTAAAGATTATATTTTCAGAAATTCGTTCGGAAATAAATTCGGATTTTCCGGACATTTGATTTCGTTTAAATAAATAAGGTTTCAATAAGATTCCAGTATATACTGATTATAATAATCAAATTAAATTATTTTCGAAACTCGTCATTTATTCGTGAAATATAGCATCCACTGACTCAAAGGCACTGTTAATAGACTTACGGACACACAAACTCACGCACTAACACGCACAGAAACACAGATACATCACTTCCAAAGCATGGTATTAGTGTTCAACAGTGCTTGAAACGGGCACTTCCCTTCCACAGTTCAATTAATAAAATCCATTACGGATTTCCGTATCAAAAAGCATCTCAGATATATTTATTAAAGCAAAGCCACGGGAATTGAAATTGTCTGGAAAGAAATAACATTATTTGTTTTTCTACTTAACGGCTTAGATACCAAACTACTTATTTCTTGACGCATCCAAAAACAATAAAGATGCCCAATCCAAATGATCATGTCTAAAATCTAATCGTAAGATGCATTATTTTTTGCGTTACTTGATCTATAAAAGAGGGAAAAAAACTTTGTCGGAAACAATATAACGAAGGGGGATAATGGCAGAAGAAAAAAAATAGAAATAGCATAAAAACAAGAAAAAACAGCGCATTGCCAATAACAGACAGTTTCGTAAAACAACAGCATTGCTGTATACAGATTCTTTTGACATAGAAAATCAACCTTAACAAAACATGGTTAATTGCATCCTTCAGAAATATACTTATTGAAATGACGTTAACCCCTTGGAGACATAGTTGTTTTGTGATTACATAAACGGACACTTAAATAACTTGCATTGTTTACTATATTTTAAGCACCATGTTTTTATATAACTATATTAAACATAATTAAATTCGTTACATCAATAAATGTATAAGTGCAATACAGTAAAAATGCAACTTAATAGAAAATATACTGGAGATTTTATCTATTTTTCGCAATAAAAAAGGATTTTAAAAATATGCTTTGGACTCTGATATATGGAATGAAGGCAATATTTTCATAAAATAATTTTGGTTTGTGAAACCAAAACATGGTTAACTTCATCCTTGAAACATATACTGGATAATCATTGAAATGTTGTAGATATAAAGGGGCGCTTATATGACATATTATTTTCTACAAATTGCGTGTTTTTCATACATCTATATGAATCATAAGAAAATTTGTTAAATTAATAAATTTATACGTGTGTTGATTCAGTAAATGTAACTTAACAGATAATATGCTTGAGTTGTTTTACGTTTTTCGCATTAGTAAAATTTGTGTCTACAGCATTTAAATACATGATTTCAATTTTGATATAGGGAATGAGGACAAAGTTTTGCATCAAACAAGTATGGTTTATTAAGCAATATACTATAATTGCTAAAGTATTTATGAACTTTTTATCAGAAGTAAGTTTTAAAATATATATTAAAATCTATACCTTATGATTTTTGACATTATTTACTTTATTATATACTTTTTAAAATAAGTATATATAATAAAATATGAATTCAGTTGAAAGTCTGCAGATTTTTTATTACAACTGTATAAAAATGTATTTTAAATATATGAAAAAAACTTAAAGTTTTAGATATATATGCTGCTCATTGTGGGGAAGAGATAATTTCTAATTTCTTGAAAATGGCAGGTTATAGTAACCATTAACGCATAAAACAAATGTATTCGCATTATACATTTTGAAAATAAAATAATTAATAATTAATATAAAATGTCATACTTTCTAAAAGACGGATTTTGACATCATTATTTCGTTAAGTTTTAAATATTTGTATAAAAGAGGTTTTTTTTGGCAATTTAAACAAAAATATTTTATTATAAATTCCTGTCTTCAAATTTTAAAATAATGCTAAAAACTTTAAGAAATCCCTCACTTAGTTTGAACGTTTTGAACATAAATCATTTTTATATACATCAATTTATTTTTAATAATATTAAAATATTTCTTTAAATAGCTCTATTTATTCTGTTATGCTTACGGAAACACAGACAGAAAAATTCACAGATATAAATAACAAGAAAGATCAATTATGCATAAAGCATTGATTATGAAACACTTTTCAACTGCAGTGCAATTTTGTTTAAACATCTCTAAAATACGATATATTCAGCGATATTATTTTTAAGATTACCGCAATACCAAAATATTGTATTATATTTGAAAACTTCATCGAAAAAAATGAACTTATCAAATGACACCATTAAAATATAAATTGCCTGATTCCCTATGTAAAAGAATATTTCATACATACACTTTTATTCCATTCCTTTCATTCATCACAGTACTACAATAATTTATTTTACTTAAAAGCATAAAACCACGGAGATGGAGGTAAAAGAACTTTGCTCTTGAAACTTCATAGAAAACGTCTGCTATAACATCGTCTGCTACTCTATGTAAAATCAATGAATATTTCATTCATATCAACTATATTGCAAACTCCAGAGCTAAATAATTTTGCGTTAAAGAAATTCAGTATTTTTGATATAATTTTCTCCATAAGTGAAAATTAGGCTTCGTTGTAGAAATAATCAAAGTTTGATTATCATTTAAACTCAAATATATTATAATTGCGCTGTTTCAGAATATAGATGCACAGAAATAAGGAAAAAAATAAAGTGGTTTCAGGGCTGATACAACATTAAACATAAGTTAAAATGAACTTTTAAAATCACGATTTTGTCACAAGTAGGATGCCTTATTTTATTTTCGAGTGGGTCAAGTGATCTCTTCATATAATATAGATGCAATTAATATTTTAATATTTATTTAAAAAACTACTGAATTTATTTTGAAAAGTTTTTCATATTTGTTATGGGATAACTTGAATATTTGCTAAAACTTTCGAAGCAATTCGTGAATTTTAAATTCGCTTAAGAAATGTTTGAAGAATTATGTCCCATAGAGTTCAATGCATTTAATTTTTTCAACCCGGGGTCAATCCGAAAATAATTGGGTGATATTATTCATTTATATTCCCATATGTTCCACATATAGTGTTAATAGCATACTAAAATTTCATTTTGCTAAAGTCATTTTTACACCAGTTATTGTGCGAACGCTCAGACAGACAGAATGAATAAAGTCATAAAAACTTTTCAATTATGTTGTAAAGTGTTAAAAATAGTTGAAAATGTTCAAAAGATTTTGAGTTTTTCTTTTATCCGTCCATTCCAGAAATTGTTAGGCCTATTACATTCATCGATTCAAATAATAATATATAATTACACTTGGTTATCTCAATTTTCTCAAGATACATCCTTCTCACAACCCAAACACACTCAAGTTCACCGTTGAAACAAAAAGTGATTTGTGTTCAGGAATGCACCAAATGTTAAAATTTATCAATATCTGGAAGACGAATTTTCCATTCCATTGCAATACT
The DNA here is from genome assembly GCA_951213105.1 of Amaurobius ferox. Lineage (NCBI taxonomy): Eukaryota > Metazoa > Arthropoda > Arachnida > Araneae > Amaurobiidae > Amaurobius > Amaurobius ferox. The sequence continues at coordinate 55,324,987 of OX578140.1, read as the reverse complement.
ACTACTTTACATATATGCATACATAGTAAGAAAAGTAAAAATTATCACATACACCTATCAATATGCATCTTATAAAGAACTGGCCCTTTGAGCTTAATTTGCTTATCTTCCTTAGCCACCATGTAATGAAAATCCGGTACGGGACTGAGATGTTCCGTTGGGAGAAATTCACATTAATCATCTAAATCAAATGGGAATTAATCTTCATGAAACTCTAAGCACGTTCAGGGAAAGATTAATTAACCTTGCATGTAGTTCTTTTCACTATTTTTTTAGAATCACGTATTTTTAAAAAAATATATGGCGATATGGATTTTTTGTGTTGCAACAAAAAACGAGATCAGGGATTTTTAAGAACTTTTATGGATTTTATCATAGACAAAAATGTATATTGAAAGGTGATTGAAATTAGGGGCAGTTATTTTTAAATTATATTTTCGTCACTATTTTATAAAATTAGAATAATTATGTTGTTCTGCTAAAACGAGGGAGCAAACTTCCCATTATTTGGTATATAAGATTTTTTTAAATTATACAATGTGTTATTAAAGTTGAGAACATCACACTTTAAAGTCATATAAAGTGCAATAAATTGAAATAGTATATTTTTTTCAGATAGATTTCACTAATATACCTTCAGAAATATATCAGAAGTATCGTCTGCTGTTTTAGGTATAATTGCATTATACTTCTGAAACGAGTCATCTAACTTCCCATTTGGTATATAAATTTTATTAAATTGTACATTGTGTTCTAAATCTGGAGGACATCAAGTTCATGTGAAAATAAATGTGATGAGTATACATAGGAAGTCATATGTTGCCCACATCAGATTTTTTTTACCAATCGAAGAATATGTTGTTTTCCCAGAGTGGTATAGTTTTTACTTTAGAGCAATATTTCTCTAACTATATGATAGTTCCATTAAATAGTTTCCGCAATGCTGTCTCCATTTCAGGAACTTTAGGCCTACTTACTCTTATTTTGTTTATAACAGATACCATTTCACGGAAACGCTTTACAACTTTGTAAATATGGAATAAGAAGCAAAGAATTAATTATTTTAATATTTAGATTTAAATTTAATAATTGTATATATGTTGGCATTAAAACAGAATAACACTATCCTTGAAGAAACACATGTGACACAGAAATTTGTTATCGTACTTTGTGTTTGAAGGCTTAAGTGCTAATACTTATTTCTGTACATGACTCATCGAAAACCTATACAGATTCGGAGCCGAGAAGAAGTCGGGGATAAAACTAATCTTGACATTACTCCTTCCCTTTTCTACCCTTCATATACAAAGATAAAACCGACAGTTATAATACAAAGAATGCAGAAGGAATCCATGCCAAATTCAAAGGTGTATTGGTGTATCTTAGATAAATTATGTTTATCTAACTTAAATGTTTATTAAAATTACTCTTTTCTATTGTTTTATCTATGTATACTTGTTGGTATGACGAGAGTACAAGAATATCACCATCTATAAAATGAATATTCTGTGGTGACAAAAAGAGTGTAATCTATTTCAGACGTATGTACATCATTAGTATTATATATTGGTATCCAAAAGTATCTTTAAGAACATAAAAATAAGCGGCGCAAACGCTGTGCATGAGAAATATTTTTCTACAAACTTCTTCAATTTTGGATTTATTTTCAGTGTTTAATCGACTCAAAGATTTTTACGGTTTTGAAGTATTATTTGAAAAGAATATTTGAGGTGGCGAGTGGTAGGCCATTTTGAAGCTTGGCATACGTTGATGGAAGTAACATGTTCAGTCATAATTATTTTGTATCGTACGTCTCATATTCGATCTTTCAGATTATTTTTATGCATTCAGTTAATATATATCACCCCAGAAAAATACATTAAATTATAATAAAAAGTTGTTGATAATTCCAATAATTTTAACCATCAGTATAATTTTGTCAATAAATTAATTAAGTATATATTTAGGATTCTCCGTGTAAATTATTTAAATATGGTTATAATTTCTTAGTTTATAGATACAATAATAAGTTTTATAGATATTTTGGAATTTATAAAAAGTATAGAAAGCATTTAAACAAAGAAATACGGTACATTATAAAATAAAATTATTTTTAACAAATTTATATTTTTCACATCCTCCTACATGAAAGGGAAATTCGTGCAGCTAGAATTGCCCTCCTCCTGGAGTTAACAATTTCAAAGATCCTGATTTGCATTTCATGAGTTATTTGGCATAGAATAACATATTTTTGCAATGGTAGCAAGCAAAATTGAATTCATTGAAACTTACGGCAATGACTATTTTTCCGTCACCATTCGTAACGTTGACTTCGTACGTATAAACGTATAACATGGAGCATTTCACTAATTCAGAGAAAGCTGGAATCCATTTAATGCTAATGGAAACTTGGCTGCCAATGTAAACAGAATAACTGCTGTAAGATTGTACCGTGAATAAGATACTAAAAGACGTGCGATGAACCACTAAATATTTGCTAGCTAACATAGGCAACTGCGTGAAAGTAGAAAATTCAATGTAAATTTGCATGGTACATGACACAGAGAGCTACTAGCAATCCTAACATAAAATATGAGATCGTTCTGCATGTTGAGGACAATTCAGACTACTGCACACTAGCTGTTATCATGTATATTGGGTGTGGTTGAACCTACGTATACCGAACATTGCATGAGCAACATTTGTATCCATTTCAACTTCAGAAAGTCTATAATCAGGGCACTACGGGTTACCCGCTGCACGTAGTATTCGCAAGCTGATTTTTGCTCAACAGAAAGTGTTCTAGTAACTTTTCAAGTTCGTGTGCTTTTTACAGTAATCGCTTTTTTGAGAATCTACTGTAAAATTGCAGAATCTGCTATAATTAAAAATGGTGGCTATACTTTCTATATTTCATTAGGTATCAACAGCGTCTTCCAGCACCAATCTGCGAGCATTTATTAATTAATTAAAATATGTTTCAATTCCCTGTCTGCAATTCACATTTGTACCTTAGAGTTTCACACCACTTTGTATTTCAAGCAGACATAATACATATGATAAACAAATATATGTTTACTATAATTTTACAATCAGATGCCTTAATGATTCTGTTCTATACTTGATATATAGTCAATCCTTATTAAAGGCATATACCCCCTTTAATACTAATATTCTCAAAGTTTATACTAGTATAATTTATTTCCCATATATTGTCGGTATAATGCAAAATCATACTATAATATATCCGTTTATTAGAATTCGTATTTCAAGCACGAGATGCATATAAAATATAGAACGTCTGGTTGGTTATTTTATATAAATGATTCATATAAAAAAGGAACTTCTGAAAATTTTATACTCAGCAACTTTAAATACACTAACATGTTCTGAAGAAATCTAAAAAATATTGCAAATTTAAAATGCAAATGCATATATTTTTATATTTCAGATTTCATAAGTCTCAGTATTAAACTATGAAAAGTAACATATATCTACTGAATCAGTAAAGTGCATTATTTACGTTTGTGTGTTTAGTTTTGACGGTTAAAATGTATTTTAAAAAGACAGGTTTCTGCATTTTGACCATACGCAATCTTCGACATTACTATATTCCTAAACTTTAATAATAAGAGAAGAACAGTTGTTCGTTTTGTCCCAATCAACTTTGGTCCAGATTAATTACCAGCTCCATACGATTGCTGCTTCAGTTAAAATTAAATATACTACTGAGCGACTTATTAAGTTAATTTAAACTTCATGAAAACATGTCGGAATGAGTTTTGTTCTAAAAAGTGAACTACATATTATAGACAACGCGTATTTGTAATGTAATTTGAAGTTGAACAAGGAGTTTATTTCCATTCTTTCGGGAGCAAGATATAATGCAACATTTTGGTAAACACACTCAACAAACACGGTATCTAGTAAATAAAATTTATTTGTACTTTGGAAGTGTATTTATGAATCGAAAATAGCATCGTAAAATATTGTTGTGGATGCGCCATAACATTAATTATTGTTTATGAAAGTCTATATATAATCATTACTCATCCGTATATACAATTACCAATCATCATAATTATATGTAACGGTAAAGTAAACACGGTGAAATATGTACCGGTATGTATAGGTAAAGTAATAATCTATTTAAAATATGAAATAATGCATTTTTAATTATGTGTTTCTATCAAATTTGTTTTCATAAACAATATTCAACTGAAAACAGGAATAAAATATAAAATTGTAAGTGAATAAAATATTCTCATCTATTTATCAGTTTGAAACTTACTAGTATAGAGCGCAATTTTACCCTCCTTACACTAATTTTGACTGTGTAGGATAACTTGTGGAATGGAATATAGGAAAAAATAAACATTTTGATCATTTATACACATTTTATATGCATCCATTATAAAACACACTTTAGATTTACAATACACATATTTTACATATTTAGAATACAAAGAGAAATGCTTTTGTATTTTTTTACAAAGGGAAAGATTTTAGAAGAAAATCACACTTTACAAATTATCCATTACAGTTGCAACCACAGAGATATTTTATGTCTTGCACTGATCTTCAAGACAGTTCTGGAAGTATATTTTTGCCCGATCTTCTGATCCATAAGTGTATGACTCGACTTCTGGATAGTGACTGGAAGATCTAAGTATAACACATACATACCCATGATGGATCAGAATGGACTTACGATTTGTATATGCCAAATTAGCTACCATGTGTGCAAATAAATCAGGAAATTAGCAAAATAACCTAATATTTCCAAAGCGTCAACTCATTAACTGAACCTGAACAATAAACTCGTTATTTAAGAATACACCATTCTTCATTCTAGAGCAGAGTGATTTGTAAAACTGGGAGGATTTTCTATCAGCAGCTGCGAGTATGTAGTTCCATTATATTAGTATATATTTTGCTTAATATAGTAGATAGTATTTAGATAATGGCTGACTTATCTTAAATGCATTTGATATATAATGTTCTATCATTTTCAAATTGGGTTCAAAATGTAAATAAATGTAATAAGTTATATTGTATATGTAACATATGGTATAATAGCTATATGGTATATGTAACATATGGTATAACAGTTATATGGTATATGTAACATATGGTATAACAGTTATATGGTATATGTAACATATGGTATAACAGTTATATGGTATATGTAATCATGGTCAGTGTCAAATAATTGGATCTATCATTGAAAATTACCTAGTTATATATAAACATTAAAATTTATTGTCACATTTTATCACACTGTCTTAAAAGCTTTTGTTCAACAGGATCCAAATTTATGGCAAATGAAAAAATTTATGATACGGTGTAAATGTGAAAATCTATGTACAAAAACGGTGTGATGAACAGTATTATTGATAATAAACTTATTACTATACACATCTTAAAATTTTTTGCATATATAAATCAGCACAAGCGCATAATTTTCAATTTTGCCAAAAGTCATTACGTATTGTAACAAGTCTATAAATGTACCGTCTCCCTCTTAGTCCACGAACTTTTAAATATCATATTATATGTCTACTATATATTCTGCAGGGACATAAGTAATGGGCCATTAATAATTTAAGACACACATATCAACCGCTATAAAACACAATTACTACACCCATGTGATATGTTTTAATGATCTTCTGACAGGTATTAAACATCATTCTTGAAATCTCTATCTTTCCTTTTCACAATGACTTTCTTGAATAAAAGAATTATTACTTCCTTTCTACAGTACATAGTATATGGTAAGGAGATGCGTTGAGTTAGGGCCAAGATTTAGACTCGGATTTTTATGGTTTCATACACTCTCGAATGTCTAATTATGAATTTACCATATTTAATGACGTCTGTGTATGTGTATTTCTATCGTTTATCATGTCTGTCTGTGGATGTGATATTGACAAAGTGAATCGCCAGTTGGTACGATTATTTTAATCAGCTAACGTAAGAAGATTATTGTTTTTAAAATATTTAATAATGGATTATAGCAGTGATTTATGTTCCATGATCAGTGGTTCATGGTTATAGATCAGTGGTTCCTGGTTAGATAAGAGGTTCAAGTTCCGTGCTCTGTGGTTCATGGTTATATATCAGTTATATCAATTAATTATCAATTTGCTATCAATTTGATATCAATTTGTTATCAATTTAAGTTCCATAATCACTAGTTCATAATTATTGATCAGTTTTTCAGTTGCCAGGAGAATTAGTTAATGGTTATGATAAATGGTTCATGTTCCATATTCAGTAGTTCATAATTATAAATCAGTTGTTCCAGTTCTATGGTCAGTGGTTCATTGTTATAAATCAGTAGTTCAAGTTCCATGATCAGTTGCTTATGATTATGGATCAGTGGTTAACGGATCGGTAGGAAAATATGTCCATTGCGGGGCAGTGTAACTACATATTCAGCTATTCAGAAGCAACGAGTGAGCAGATTCAACTTTTTCAAGGATTCTGCAATTTAAGGCAAAAATATTTTATTTTTGAGCGGTCATGACAAACAAACCATATACCGTAAAAACAGGTAAGTAAGGAGGTTGCACAGGTATAAATTTACGCTTTGGTCTAAAATCTGAAAGAGAAAAACGTAACAGTAATATTCAATAGGAAATCTATTGTCGTCTGACGGCTTTGAAACTTATAGAGGCGTATTTTCTTATTATTATGTGTGATTCGTTTCCTAGTTCGAGTATTAATTATTTAAAATATTGAAGTTACTGAAACATCTATTTACTTTTAGCAATATGACCACTTCTATAAAAAGTGGTAAGGGTAAAGAAAAGGGATTTTAGACCCCTCCTGAAGATCAACAAGATATGTATTGCATCATAATAAATGAAAATGAATTTTGTGAGAATATAAGGTTCTTGTACTTCTTTAAAGAATGCAAGGAAATGAATATTAGTTGACTATAATCGATTCGAGGACATTTAGAGCTCTCTTCCTCAAATCAAAAACGATGTTTTCTATTCACAACCTCTAAGAAATATTTGCAAAGTGAGCGGCAAAAAAGCAATCAAATACATGTACAAACCTCAAAGGAATATGCACAAAAGTGAAAATCAGGCACAAATCAGAAACGACTGCAACAATTTATTCCAAATTTTACAGAGACATGGAATAAAATTCTGCCTATTATTTGCATACAAAATAAAAGGGTTTCGAATGCATACTTACACATTAAAAATAAATAAAAATAATGGAGAAAACGACAGGCCATAGTTTGAATGTGAAATGTCAATAAAAAATAAATATGGCCTCCTCTGATACTAATGCAGATTTGTCAATGACGATTAATGCACCGCTTAAGTGCTCAATGTGGTAGGAAGGCATCAATCTCCACTCTTGTATAAAAGCACGTTGGAGCTCTTGAGTACTTTTTGGAAGGGTTTGTCGTGAAGCTACAGCATTCCCGAGAGCATTCTATACATGCTCATTAGCGTTTAGATCTACGGTGAAAGCTGACCACTCCATTCGAGGGATTTTCTCTTTCATCATTTAATCATTTATGATACGAGCTCTAAGTGATCGATATTGTCGTTCATAAGTACATACTCAAAACCTATCGCACCCTCATAAGGACGAATAAAGGGATCGAGGATATCATTGGCCAGTCACTTTACCGTTGAGGAAGAAATGGCGGTCAATACATCCACCGAAGGAAATCCCAGCCCATACAAGGATACCATCAAAAGAAAATGAGTGGCGCTGGACGATGTTAATCGCTTGATACCGTGTAACAGTGTCTCTCCATACAAAAATCAGTCGATATTCCTACTGCAAAGCGAATCGTGACTCAACTATGAATAGGACATTGCTCCAATCATCTGAGGTTCAACTGACGTGTTTCTTACACCATTGGATACTGGCTGCTCTGTGCCTCTCATGACAATAGAACACAAATGGTTGTCTTCGGCACATGAAAGTCATGTGCGTGCAATCTCCTCGCATTTGTAACGGACACAATCCTACCTGTAACTGCAGCGAGACTAACATGTAAAGCATGTGTTGCTTGCCCATTGCGTCTGACCGATAACACTAAGTAGCGTTCATCGGGATGTTGTAACTAGACGACGATCCCTGCCTAGATTTTTGCTTATTGTTCTGTTCTTTTGAAATTGGGTCTATAAACAAGAAATCACAGAATGGTGGATTCTGAAGAATTAAAAAAATTCTCCAATAGATAGACCGAATTCCAACCTTCCCATGACTCTCAATTGCTGACCAACATCTAAACGCTTTCTTTGGAACATATAGAAAATAGCTATTTTGGAGTTTCACACTTACATCCACAGTAGAAGTGAGGACGCACAGACTGATACACCTGCTTTTACCAAGACCTTGATTTGTGTACTTGGCCCAATTGTGTAGAGCCAATTACTATAATGCTGCACTATTACCTGTTTAATGCAGTTTCTATATTTGCCTATTATACTCGATGTATACAAGTTTCGTCCAATAAAATTCATTCTTTCGCTCATGATTTGAATCTTTCGTGCTTATATTTTGGAACGGAATTAAAGATGTGAAACTCTAAAAGCTAGAATTCGTAACGGGATTAAAATGCTACTGAAGCCATAAGCATAAATATATTGCATTGTTAGCCTGTGTTTATGGTTAGGGTTTTGATTCCATGATAGTTGCATACACTGGAATTATGTGTATCTACCCATTCTCGAGTTAGAGATGTTCCTCAAGTTAATCTTAAAACAAAAAATTCCGTGCTATATGACTTTTCCGAACAAATTTTCAAATTTTTCGATCTTTCTCATTTCATAATGGTAATATCTCACGTATATGCAAAGCTTTAATTTTCTATCTATTTTGGGCTACGTAATTCATCCACTCAGCCATATGATGTAGATTATATATGTCGAATTATAACATATATCAAACGGTATGACATATATCAAACCATAGGATATATGATACATATCAAATTATAATGTATATCGTACGGTAGGGCATATATTGTATATCAAACAGTATGATATATAATATATACCAAATAAGGAGGAATGTATAATTAAAATATCTAAATGTAAAAGTAGTGTTACATGGGCTGTGTCATATAGAACACAATTTGTACTATCACCACTCAAAATAACTGATTAGTACAGTGAATGCCGCAATTCTACCCCTCCAACGTATAACTACTAAATCCATAAATTCTCACAACCTACTATGTACTTATAAAACTCACAGATAGCTTTCTGAGAAATGCTATCTTCAAATGAAATTTAGCTAAAATGTACTGTATTTAATGTACAATATATATTTAGTAACGTGATTTGAAACAGCAAAAAGGACTGACTGTGTTTCATTTTCACGCCAGTCATGTACTGGACACCATGTCATTTTGTTAAAACACTTCCGAGAGTAAAGGATAGGATAAATAAAATTTGTTATACTTTGTGGTATAGAATATCTGATTCTAAATTCATGAGGGATGGGGGTTCTTGAATTTTAAGTTCCAGGAAACTTTTCATAACGTTTGTTTATAATAATATTTACTATAAATATATTATGTTAGTCTTTTTTTCCAATGGCCAGGCATTGACTCTTTCATCTTCGCCTATACATCGGCAAGAACCGTGAACCTCTTATCCGTCATATGACGTTGCCCCAGCGCACCAGTGGGGGTGGAAACACATTGCGTACAACAACACAAACATCCATGTCTTAAGTGGGACTCGAACACACAACCCGACAACCGAGCGATCACTAGAAAACGCTTGCCTTGACTGTTCAATCATCGCGTCGACTTATTTTGCCAACAGCACACGGTGTTCCCAGGTGGTCACCCACCCAAGTACTAACCGCGCCCAATGCTGCTTAACTTGGGTGATCTAACGGTAACCGGTGTTTTCAGCACGGTAGAGCCGTTGGCTATTTATGTTAGTCTCATTCACTACATATTAAACTAGGCTGGCTCAACTGAATCTTAAACGAAAGCCATGTACCTAGGATACATAAATAAATTAAAATAGGTTTTTTTCTTGAACAACATTTCGTTGATTACCATAAATAAAACTGAAGCTTGTATGAAATTAACTTACAATACTTACTTTCAGAAAGCAGGCTTTTGCCATTTAAGTGACTACAATTGTTTCAAGGGTTTTATCTTTCCTGAAGCGAAGGAACAGTATGCGCCCTTAATATCGACTAAGAGCAAACTGCGAGAATACATATTAAGACAAATTCAAAGAGAGCTAGAACACCAGCGGGTGGTATGAGTAACTGAAAAAAACAGGCATAAATATGTTAACACAGACCTATTAAACACGTACGAATTAATGTTATATGTAAAAGTAAATCTTTGAATAAGAAGAGTCAAAGTAATATCTCCAAATGCAATATTAGAAAGCCATAACGAGCCCCTACTCCATTTTAGAATGCATTTATTAATTCATTATCTGCCATATCTGTAACCAATATTGAGAACCAATTTTGATTCGGAAGTTGAAATAGGAACCCAAAACGTAAATTATTCGTAAATAAGACTACCTCCTTCAGAATTTTATGCTGAAATAATACCATTTACCTAAACTTTATCTGTAACCAATATTAAAATATAGATGTTTGTCGTAAAATGAAGATTTTTTGTCAAAATGAAAAAAAAATAGAAGTTTTAGCAAACCGTTTAACTCCTCCGAAATTTGAAGATGGATCTTTACAAGTCGCCGTCCCACTATCTATTGAAAATCATACGATATATTTAAAAAAATATAGTTAAAAGGATTGTATAGCAATATTTTTACGACCAATAAGCGTACTGAAAAAAAAGATACATATTAGATACACAAAATAATTGTTAGAATATATTAACATAATAAAAAGTTAAGAAATTAACAATACCACAAAATTACAAACATATATAATATTTCGTCAAAAAATATATTTAAATCAGCAGTTATTGGCGGAATGCTGAAGTTGTGAAATAAAGAAATGAAAATAGAGATTTAGAGAAAAATAAAAAAAAATAACAAAATTAATATAATAGATAAATTAGATCAAATATATCTCTAAAGCTAATTTTGCGTTACGCTCTAGATGTTATTATATCGTAGCAAACAATCGTCCTATGTAATAAGTAAGAACAATTTGCAAAATGTAGAACATTATCCAGTTGATTTGTGATCCAGAAATCCAAATTTGCCATCTGTATGTTCCACATAAAGGATATATATATATATATATATATTAATATATATATATATATCATAGTAAATCCAAAAACAGATTTAAAGAGGGAGGGCAGAGACGAAGGGGGTAAAAAGTCTATAATGTATCTGCTTAACATGAAAGTGCATCATTGCGCCTTAATATTTTGCAGTATTTAGCAGCGTTATGATAATGTATTTTATGTATAGTATTTTTCTGGTATTTTTCTAATATTTTTCTGATATTTTTCCTATATATATATATAATTTTTTCTTATATATATATATATATATATATATATATATATATATATATATATATATATATATATATATATATATATAAATATATATATATATATATATAAATATATATATATATATAAATAATATATATATATATATATAGAGAGAGAGAGAGGGAGAGAGATAGAGAGAGAGAGAGAGATCTATACATATATACATATAAAAATATCAATTTACCTCATCGAAATCAAACAACTGAAAATATACCTACAGGCGCTATGCTGCCAAACAAGTACATTTATATAATACAAAAGAGAATGAAGAAAGAACAGCAATGTATCAAAATTTCGCCGGGGGAGTTTGTGACTCCCACTTCCCTGTTAAGCCAGCTTAATATCATGACGACACTCCCAGAAGCGGATACAATGTCGCAAACCAAGTACATTATACTGAAACTTTAAATGTAATTTTTTACATTTAAAGTTTTTGTATAATGTACTTGGTTTGCGACATTGTGTCCGCTTCCGGGAGTGTCGTCATGGCATTAAGCTGGCTTAACCGGGAAGTGGGGGTCCTTAATGTCATGACGACACTAACAGAAGCGGATACAATGTCGCAAACCAAGTACATTATACTAAAACTTTAAATGTAAATTTTTACATTTAAAGTTTTAGTATAATGTACTTGGTTTGGGACATTGTATCCGCTTCCGGGAGTGTCGTCATGACATTAAGCTGGCTTAACCGGGAAGAGGGGGTCGCAATCCCCCCCGGCGAAATTTTGAAACATTGTTGTTCTTTCTGAATTCTCTTTTGTATTATATATATATATATATATATATATATATATATATATATATATATATATATATATATGCCAGGGTATCCGTCCTCAGTTCGCTACGCTCGCCAACCCCCGTAACTCGCTTCGCCTCATTATTAGCTGACGCTCACCAACCCTCTTAACTTCGCTAATAATGTCACCAAGCACAGTCTCCAAATTCCGAATATCTATCTCTTCGAGAGTTGGGAGACTTCATATTCTACATCTTGGCGTTCACTGAATCTGCATCGCGAATCCTTTCTTGCCGGCTGCTATTAGAAACGTTAGCTTACTGCATTAGGAAGAAAGGGCAACTGTATAATTTGCTGCTTGCTCGTAATACAGTTTTATAATGCGTGTTACTATTTCAGTATAAAGATATTTACAACAATAAAGTATTTAATTATTGTGCAATGTAACATTGGAGTCCTGCTGTTTATGACAACAATGGTTGCGAAACGCTTTGCTTGTTTTCGGGAATAAATGGTAAGTCATATGATTTTCAACATATAAAAATTTCCAAACCGCACTAAAAACGACCAATTAAATCTTCGACCAATTAAATATTCGACCAATTAAATATTCGACCAATTATATATTCGACCAATTAAATAATCGAGAAGGAAATTGACCACTTCACAACTGTATAAAAAATTTAAAAACTCATTAATTAAACCGAAATTTAAAAATGGAACCGCCCAGCGAAAATTCAACTATGTAGGCACATGTCAACAAAAACTGGCTATATTTCTGTTGTTAGTTCATCCAGGACGTGAACTCGCAGCTCAGAAACTTTCCCTGTGATTTTGATATTAAATATTTCCTAAACTAAATTCTAAATCGAACAAAAAAGATCAATCATGCTTAAAGCATTGATTATGAAACACTTTCCAACTTCAATTTTATTTAAACATGTCTAAAATACAATACATTCCTCGGTAATATTTTAAAACTTATCACAATACTACATTAATTTATTATATTTGAAAACATAAACCTTCATCGAAAAAAATGAACTTTATTCTGATGATGGCATTGACATATAAATTGCCTGGTTTAAACATCTCTAAAATCTGATACATTCCTGGGTAATAATGTTAGAATTATCATAATACTACGATAATTTATTATATTTGAAAACTTCATCGAAAACAACTGAAATTCATTCAAATGACGTCATAGAAAAAATAACACGCATGGCTCTCTCTATAAAAGCAGCATTTCATTCATAAATAATTTCCCATTCATGCCATTAATCAGAATACTATTATAATTTATTTTATTTTAAAATTAAGACCATGGAGCTACACGTAATTACACTCTTAGCGTAAAACTTCATCGAAATGAACCGTCCTTCTCTTTATAAAATCAATGAATATTTGATTCATATCAGCTATGCAGACTCCATGATCTAAATGATTTTGTGTTAAAGAAATACAGCAAATGTAATATAACTCATTCTATATATTTTGCTGTTTACATTTTACATAGGCGAAAAATAGGCTTCGCTGTAGAAATAATCAAATTCGGATGAGCGTTTAAACTCAAATATATTCTACTTGCGTTGTTTCAGTGTGTAGATGCATAGAATTTATGCAAAAATAAAGTAGTTTTAGGACGGATACAACACTCAATATGAATTAAAAAGAACTTTAACAAGAAAGATCAATCATGCTTAAAGCATTGATTATGACACACTTTCCAACTTCAATGCAATTTTAGCTCAACATGTCTAAAATGCAATACATTCCTCGGTAATATTTTAAAACTTATCACAATACTACGTTAATTTATTATATTTGAAAACTTAAACCTTCATCGAAAAAAATGAACTTCATTCAAATGACGGCTTTGAAATATAAATTGCCTAATTTAAACATCTCTAAAATGTGATACATTCCTCGGTAATAATTTTAGAATTATCATAGTTCTACGATAATTTATTATATTTAAAAACTTCATCGAAAACAACTGAAATTCATTCAAATGACGTCATAGAAAAACTAACACGCCTGTCTCTCTCTATAAAAACAGCATTTCATTCACAACATTTTCCCATTCATTTCATTCTATATTTTTCCCAACATTGAATGTTATATTTCACTGACAGTACACCATAATAATTCTCGCGACATAGGGGCAGGCACTAATTCTAAAGATACCAAATGTAAACTCGCAGTGACCAATCATATGGGGAATTTCTAAATTTAAGTTAGTGTTTTGATTCTAAATATAATCCTTCCATTGCAGATGTCACTCTCATCCGTCTTTATAACTACATTTTTACTTTTATTTACGGATATTTCAATTAAAATATGGTCGATAACTTGAAACTCAAATTTCATAGACGTAAGAAAATATGATTTGAAACATTTTATTTAACTACGAAGAATACACAAGACAGATCAATAATGCTTAAAACATTGATTACGACGCACTTTCTAACTTCAATGCAATTTTATTTAAGCATCTCTAAAATGCAATACATTTCTCGGTAATACTTTAAAACTTATCACAATACTACATTAATTTATTATGTTTGAAAACCTAAACCTTCATCGAAAAAAATGAACTTCATTCAAATGAAGGCATTAAACATATAAATTGCCTGGTTTAAACATCTCTAATATGCGATACATTCCTCGGTAATATCTTTAAAACTATCATAATATTACGATAATTTATTATATTTGAAAATTTCATCTAAAGCAACTGAAATGCATTCAAATAAAGTCATAGAAAAAATAGCACGCCTGGATCTCTCTATAAAAACAGCATTTCATTCATAAATAATTCCCCATTCATGTCATTCATCACAATACTATAATAATTTATTTTATTTAAAAATTAAGACCATGGAGCTACAAGTAATTAAACTCTATGCGTAAAACTTCATCGAAATAAATCGTCCTTCTCTTTGTAAAATCAATGAATATTTCATTCATATCAGCTATGTAGAGTCCATGAACTAAATGAATTTGTGTTAATACAGCAATTCTAATACAACTCATTCTACATATTTTGCTGTTTACATTTTACATAGGTGAAAAATAGGTTTCGTTGTAGAAATAATCAAATTTGGATAAGCATTTAAACTCAAATATATTGTAATTGCGTTGTTTCAGTATGTAGATGCACATAATTTAAGCAAAAATAAAGTGGTTTTAGGACGGATACAACTCTCAATATGAATTTAAAACTTTAAAAATCACGATTTTGAGACAAGATGGATGCCATATATCATTTTGAAATGGATCACGCGATCTTTTCATATCGTGGTCACGTGATCGCTTCATATAACATGTGTTAATATTAATTTAATTTTTATTTTAAAAATTAATGAATATATTTCGCTGAATTTTTTCATATATTTTATGGAACAATTTGAATATTACCTTAAATTTTCGAAGCAATTTGTGAATTTTAAATCCGCTTAAAAAATGTTTGAAAAATTAGGTCCAATAGGGCTCAATGTATTTCATTTTTTCAACCCGGGTTCAATCCAAAACTAATTGGGTGATATTATTCATTTATATTCCCATAGGTCCTACAGACCGTCTGAACAACATACTAAAATTTCATATTGATTAAGTCATTTTTACGGCAGTTATCGTGCTAACGAGCAGACAGACAAACAAACAGACAGAATGAGCAAAGTCATAAACACTTTTCAACTTTGTTGTAAAGTGTTAAAAATCACGATTTTGAGACAAGACGGATGACATATATCATTTTGAAATGGGTCACGTGATCTTTTCTTATCATGGTCACGTGATCGCTTCATATAAGAGGTGTTATTATCATTTTAATTTTTATTTAAAAAACTACTGAATATATTTCGCTAATTTTTTTTATATATTTTATGGAACAATTTGAATATTGCCTAAAATTTTCGAAGCAATTTGTGAATTTTAAATCCGCTTAAAAAATGTTTGAAAATTAGGTCCCATAGGGCTCAATGTATTTCATTTTTTCAACCCGGGTTCAATTCAAAACTAATTGGGTGATATCATACATTTATATTCCCATAGGTCCTACAAACCGTCTGAACAACATACTAAAATTTCATATTGATTAAGTCATTTTTACGGCAGTTATCGTGCTAACGAGCAGACAGACAAACAAACAGACAGAATGAGCAAAGTCATAAACACTTTTCAACTTTGTTGTAAAGTGTTAAAAATCACGATTTTGAGACAAGACGGATGACATATATCATTTTGAAATGGGTCACGTGATCTTTTCTTATCATGGTCACGTCCCCCCCCCGGGGCGGGCCACCCAAGATGGTGGTTTCGGATGTTGGCTCTGTAGCCTTGATCCTCCAAACTGGGGGGTAAATTAATCCGGGGGTAATCAACCTCGCTGCTGATGACTCACGGATGCAATCGCGGAAGCGACGAGGCAGTCCCCGGACTCTTCCAGGTGGCTGGATCACGGGACTGTGGCTATTTATGCCCTGAGCCCAGGTCTGGCCGGTGACCGGAGTCGGGCCCGGCAGGTGCCTTCGGCCCCTGCCCGGTGAATGATTCCGCCGTGTTTCGCGACCGAGGTTGCGGCTTTGCTGGAAAAGAGATGTAGTGGTTGCGCCTCGATGTCCCACTGAAAGCTATAAACCCTAGTTGGTTAGCTAGGCTCGCAGGTATGTAATGTAATCTATCATGGTCACGTGATCGCTTCATATAAGAGGTGTTATTATCATTTTAATTTTTATTTAAAAAACTACTGAATATATTTCGAAGCAATTTGTGAATTTTAAATCCGCTTAAAAAATGTTTGAAAATTAGGTCCCATAGGGCTCAATGTATTTCATTTTTTCAACCCGGGTTCAATTCAAAACTAATTGGGTGATATCATTCATTTATATTCCCATAGGTCCTACAGACCGTCTGAACAACATACTAAAATTTCATTTTGATTAAGTCATTTTTACGGCAGATATCGTGCTAACAGATAGACAGACAGACAGAATGAACAAAGTCATAAACACCACATGAGAAAAATTAATCCATCTGCTACAAATGAAATTGTTCCAAATAGCATTAAAAATGTAATCCACATTTTTAATTCCTGAAATAAATTCCAAAATATATAATCCAAATTATTTTTGAAATAAAGCGGTACGCATACAAAGGATTTAACATGATATTGGAAAAATATCTTAATTGAATACTTTCGTACAAATTCATGTTTTCTAAAAATTAAAAAGTAATCTTTCAACGAATTCTCACCTCTCTAATACATTAAACGTAAAACAGTGTCATATGTGGTCGAAAAGCCCTTATGAAAGTGGCGAAAGTGCTAAAAATATAAAAGAACAAGAAAGATCAATCATGCATAAGCATTGATTATGAAACACTTTCCAACTGAAATGTAATTTCATTTAAAAATTTCTAAAATGTGATTCATTCAGTGGTAATATCTTTTACATTATCACAGTACTACAGTAATTTATTATACTTAAATATTTAAAACTGTATCGAAATATAAATCATCTGATTCTTTATGCAAAATCAATGAATATTTCATTCATATAACTTGTATTCCAGACTCCAGAGCTAAATAATTTTGTGTGAAAGAAATTCAGCAATTCTTATGTAATTCATCTTACAATCGCTTGAGATATTTGCATTCTGCATATGTTAAAATTAGGCTTCCTTGAAGAAATAATAAAAGTTTAGGGATCATTTAAAATCACAACTATTGTAATTGCATAGGCACGGAATTTAGATACACAGATAATACACAGATAATATATATGTGTATGTGTATGTACTCAAAGTATTGGAATCGTGCCGAAGATCGGAACTCGAATTTTCAAAGGATCTACACGTTTTGGGACTTCTAGAACACTTAAAAACTACTTTTAGGAAGACGTCTGTGTGTGTAAGGGTGTATCTGTGTATGTTTCTGTGTGTCTGTGTGGATATTACATCCACTCTAATTGAAAAACTAATGGACCGAATTTCATACAATTTGGTAGGTATGTTTTTTGTGGGAAATCCTGATGTTCATTAGATTATAGTACGATTCGTAATAAAAGAATATGCCTTCTTTGCGAAATGGCCGCAGAAATTGCCTTTATCCACTCTAGCTAAAAACTAATGAACCAATTAACAAAATTTGGAGTATAATATTTCAATAACCTACAAGTGATTTATATACCAAATTTAACAAAATTTTGTATATAAATCATTTGTAGGTTATTCTACTACGATTCGGGAAAAAGGAACGGGCTATTTTTGCGAAATGGCCAGCAAAAATCGTTATATATAAAAATAAAAGACTACGTGTGCTCAATTATATCAATTAAATTCCTATTTTATATGTGATTTTTGACAACAAAAAGAATAAGACTAACCCCATTACTCTAGGACTAGCCGTTCTTGAGATATTGTAGTTTTTTCGCGTTTTCGCTACGCCACCTTTGACAATAAGTCCAGCTATCAAATGAGAACCAAATTTAAGTTTAACGTGTAAATTCAATGTCATTTAAAATACTTATGTTGTGCAGATAAACTCAAATTATCATTGAATAAATAAAGAGAACGAATATGAGTCTGCAGAGAAAGACATGTGCTGTCCACATCAGAATTTTTAACAATATTACACCAATGATTTATAGAAGTGAACGGGGATTATTTTCAGGCCATTTCGAAAAAAATGTATGATCTATATTTAAAGATCCATCAAATTTTTGTCGAATAAAATGTTCAACAAATTTAAGCTATGTACCAAATTTTAACTCTCTAGGACGTAGGAAAGTGCATTTAAAATGCCATCAATTAAATTTATCATGAAGAGTTATATAAAATTTAAAAAAAATGAAAAATTGTTATCTACCAAATTTATTTTAAAATATGAAGCCACTCCCATATGCAAAACGTTTAAACAAATGGAGAGATATTTATTATATAATATCTCTCTCTTTTCTTTCTGGAAGATATCCCAAAGTCAGAATTTAATTGAATTTGTTTTTTTCCCTATATTAAATAATTTTTTTAATTAAAAAACTACTTAACATATTTTACTGAATTTTTTTTTATATATTCTATGGGATAATGTGAATATTTCCTAAAAATTTCGAAGCAATTCGTGAATTTTAAATTTACTTAAAAAATGTTTGAAAAATTAGGTCCCATAGGGTTCAATGTATTTCATTTTTTCAACCCGGGTTCAATAAAAAACTAATTGGGTGATATTATTTATTTATATTCCCATAGGTCCTACAGACCGTCTGAACAACATACTAAAATTTCATTTTGATAAACTCATTTTTACGGCAGTTATCGTGCTAACGGACAGACAGACAGACAGACAGACAGACAGACAGACAGACAGAATGAACAAAGTCATAAACACTTTTCAACTTTGTTGTAAAGTGTTAAAAATCTTTATTTTCATTGAATAAATCTACATAAATGAAAAATTGAAAACATGGCGGTGGGTATGTATGTATGTATGTAACATAATCACGAGAGCAGAGCTGTACCAAATTTCATGAAAATCGGTGGCTAGATATAAAATATCCCTGCTTAAAATTTAGCCCATGTTTCGAGTTTCCAGGACAAGAGGATGTCGAGATATTAATAAAAGTTGAACCTCCCATATTGATAGTATTATACAGATGGTATTTTCTGCACATTTATTTGAAAAAAAAAGTTATATCATATATCTAAGCAGCAAAATTAAACACAAAATTATTAGACAGCAGACAATTATTATTAAATCCTTTTCAATTTAAATAATTAAGAAATGCATATAAAATTAAATTTTATCAGAATTACAATTTTGACAGGGATTTTATAAATTACGGCTAGTTGAAAGGTCACTGGGATTATTGAAATTTTCAATTTCTTAAGTTATCTCTTTTAATTTGGCAAATATATTTCAAACTCATAGAATTCATCCAATTGTTAAAACAGAATGAAAATGAAACGGGTATCTTCTAATACCATTTTATTACTTTCATTTTGGCATATGTTGAACTAATTTCATAACTCTTTCATTTTTTCACACCAGGATATGCATCCAATTTTATATTTTATTTAAATTTATTTGCAAATAGGACTAGGATGTTTTATTCTTCAGATCTACATGTGAATATAATTTTGTGTACCGAAAACGGAGATTTTCATACTAAAATTTACAAGAATTTAATTAAATATTTTAATAGAATGTTTTGAATAACAATGCCATTTAAAATGCTATAAGAATGTCCACATATTGAAGAAAATTATATTTTTATATTATATATTCCGTACGAAAAACAGCATACTACTAGTTAAATGTAAAGAATAATTGATAAGATTTTTATGTAAATCAAATAGAAATTCAAAACATTACGCTAATCTCTAAATGGATATTCGTTATTTTACAACACGCTACTAACTTGAAGACAAACTCTCCAAGTAAAAATGAACATCTTTTAAAAACAGAAAACCTAATTTACATAAACCTCTTTATATAACAATATGTATATGAACATTATATAACAATATGTATAGTATAAAGCAAAACATTTGCGATTAGATTTACTATGTTCAATACCTAATTAAAAAATTGCGTGTATGGACATTAAAACAACTTTAGCATAATTTAGATAATCAAATAAAAGGAAACTTCATTCTCAACTCTATAAAAACTTTCTTCCATTATTAACAGAGAGAGCTTAACGGCACTTAAACATATTCCTTTATTTAGCGGTGTTTTATCGCATAATGGATTTTTGCTCTCATTTTCTGAAAAAGCGACGAAATTAACATATTTAATTAATGTTAATTTTGCAGCTACTAAATAAGATTTACCAGAATATTTATTTTTTCTAAATACAGGAATAAGTAAAGTATTGGAATAGTGTCGAAAATCCAAAAGTAAGTTTTCGACGGATCTATATGTTTTGGGGCATCTGGAACACGTATTCGCTAAATTCAGTGCCGCGTTCGTGTATGTGACTCATAGTCTGCCTGAATGTGTGTTGTTGTTGTTGTTGTTGAGACCCAGACCGTCCGACCTACCAGAAAGGTGTAAGGTAACTGTTTGGACGGCCTGGAAGTACCACCCAATTTAGACCGCCTGAATGTGTGTGTGTATATCTATAAAATGTAGTTCCACTCTAGGCCAAAAACCATTCGACAGAATTTTTCAAAATTAGATAATAGGTAGATAAGTCACGTATAATATTTCTGGTACTGTTTAGATTGTTTATATATAGTTAAATCTAAAAAATTAATACTATTATCAATGTTACGAGAAGTTTCTGTCAATGTCAAATTTGATGGAAAAAAAGTAAAATCCAAGTGATCCCGGTCATCGTGGCATGCATATAATATGTCATCCACATAACGAATATATACAATATCATTTAATATATGAGTTCCCTCTTCGTATTCGTTCAAGTATATATCAGCAAGAATAGAGGAGCAAGCCCCTCCCATTGGAATGTCATTACGCTGTTTATAAAATTCAGTTCCATCATAAAGCACAGTTTCAAACAAGACCATTTCGATCAGACTCTTGTAAATATAATTTTTAATGAGGTTTTGCATCTCATACTTTTCATACATATGAGTTCCCTCTTCGTATTTGTTCAAGTATGTATCAACAAGAATAGAGGAGCAAGCCCCTCCTATTGGAATGCCATTACGCTGTTTATAAAATTCAGTTCCATCATAAAGCACAGTTTCAAACAAGACCATTTCGATCAGACACTTGTAAATATGATTTTTAATGAGGTTTTGCAGAAAATCGTTTTGCAAGTGATCTGGGCTATTTAAATGAAGCAATTGCAAAGGGTTACCCTCTACGTTTTCTTAGTGACATTTTATGTAAATTTTTCAGCATAACCGTAACTGAAAGTTACAACTTGTATTTAAGTGGGAGTACACTATCAGTCTGATCTGAAGATGCGCAGCATTGCGGATGTCATTGTTTAACAGTCTAATGGAGTTCCATTTGTACATAGTAAGAGTCTATTTCTTTTTGGAGGTGAGAGTGGTGAAGTGTATGCGGGGCTTGTTTATCTTGATATTGGGGTTAGATATTTGATATTTAAAATGTATTTTGAGTTTCCGTTTTAATGTAGTAAATCTCGTTGTTTATGTTTAGGTGTAAAGTCAGTATTGGTCTTTCAACTTTTATACATTTTTAGTTTTAGTATATGTACTAGGTTTGCGACATTGTATCCGCTTCCGGGAGTGTCGTCATGACATGAAGCTGGCTAAACCGGGAAATGGGGGTCACAATCCCCCCCGGCGAAATTTTGATACATTGTCATTCTTCAATTTTCTATTTCTTATGTAGTATATATATATATATATATGTGTGTGTGTGTGTGTGTTTGTATATATATATAAAAATATATATTACTGACTTATACAAATGAGAACAGGATTATGGAATAATAAACTCAAAATTATAATTATTTTGCGCTTTCGTCATAACCATTTACTATGCTCAGAATGGACAAAATTAAAGTGATCACATGAGTGTTTAAAGCAGGCATTGTTCTCTCAACTGTGCATATGATTGCAAAGATATATCAACTTGTCACAAAGGCACTTTGTTAATTGAGCAAAAATCATTTTGGGAAAACGTTCTGCCATTTCGAAAATCCACACGGAACTCTGTGTCCGATGCATATATTTTATTTTGAGTAAATTGGAAATACTTTTAATTGAGAGACATAATGGATATTTTCCAAAATTTATAGCGTTCGGGGAAGTTTTATTTAATAATAGGATGCACGCTAATTGAATTTGAATTGTTATATTTTAATACCAACATTGCTTTAAGAGTGATAGCTTCAATGAATAGGAAATCTTAATATTTTTATTATTTTATTTTCCTTGTAAATATTGTAAAAAATTAGTTATAATATATAAGAGCTCATGAGCAGAGGATGGCCTTTAATGTCAATGTCAAGAAAGAATAATCTGTGCAGTTATTTTATACAGTAGATACACAAGTAATATTTAATTATTTACTACTTTTCTGTGGGGACCATAAAAATGTTGATTCTTACCCAGGGAAACCATCTACAGTGTTTTCACATTATTTTAATAATAAGTGCATGTGTCTATTATCAATATTTAAATAAATAAAGGTTTTTACCATATTTTTCGAACATCCTATATACTAAAAGATGTTTTATTTTGGTATTTAAAGATACCTGAAAACAAAGAATAATTATTAATTGTATTACTATTTAGAAGTATACTCTAGAAAATACCAACCTAAAATATTCTTATGAATACATATCTTACGTTAACACTGCAAAATATGATGCATCACAAGCTTAACAAAGTGCATCTCAGCTGCCTTTATCTACGTTGCACTCTACTTCCGCACCTCATCTATCAAAATGCAGAAACATCAATCATGCCGGTGGTGTAATTTTTTTTATTTAAATATGCATAAATCAAAAAATGAGTATTTTCGTACTCGCTAAACGGATGGGAAAAACGTATAAGAAAAACGGATGCAATGGAAAACATGACTTTCCTTAATGTAGAAATTTAATAAAATAATGAAATAACAAATAGTCTTAGTAGCAAACGTTATAATTATGATGTGTTTAATGTCATCCGCCTAATAGAGCTGTGCACATAAAATATATCTAAGCAAACTTTCGGCAGTAAATGTGATGTTATAACAAGCAAAACAAATTCAGCATTTTCCACATCAACATTTACCAATCGGGTTATTAGTTATCTACTTTTATAACTGTGAGTTTAATATTCAATTACATAACATGAACCTCTATACAGCAGCACAAGCGTTTATGCTAATTCTTAGATAATAATAACATAAATTTTCTGTGCCATAAAGATTTGTTATGGGCGAAAAATAGTACGTTGGTTACGTCGCAAACCCACCAAATGTGGTATAAATAATTGAAGTACCGTACATCGCATATAATACAATTAATTGATCGTTGTGTAGATATAACACATCAATTTAATACTGAAGTATGAGCTCACTCACCATATCAAAAAATAAACACAATATCATTAAATAAGAAACTTTTACTTTGAAATTAATAATAAATTAACACACAATTATAAGCACAAATATAAATAGAGCTAATTTCCTAAATAATTATTGTTTTACTACGTTCTCTAGTTGATTTGAATGTGAGACCGATGTTTGAATTGAAAATATTTTTTAGGAAATAGGACTCGACTGTTTGTTCATAATATAGGCACATACCTTTGTTAATGTTGCACTACTTTGTCTATGGAAACTGGCATATCATTAACGTATCATGTCACCACCAATCCATACAAAGTTTCCTTTTATCTTATCACTATTCAATTTTGACTTATCTTCATCTATACTTTTCTGGTGATATTTGTCTTGCACACATTTTCTTCTCATATGATCATCGTCTTACTCCTCGGCGCACTTACTTCTTCTTATTTCTTGCTAAGCAAAAACATTTTCTTATAATTCGGGAAAAGGGGAAACACATCCTCGCCAAATTTCATTGACCAAATCGTTTTTGCGTATTTGGAGGAAATCTAGATTGCCTCCTATGGAGATAATGCAAATTCTGCAAGTCTTGCCCGAAAACCTTATTTACGCAGAAGTGTCCATCGTAAATTTGATGTCACGAATTTATGGACTGTAAATTCCTTCGAGCCAAGACTATCAACCTGGCGTCGATTGTCTGAGTCCTTTTTTTGCTCGTTTTCAAACATGCCAAAATGGTGCAGTACAGTCTCACACTATCTACTCAGTAACGAACTGATTCACTGAAAATTCAATAAAATCAATAACAAAAATGCAAAAATGTACAAAATTCAAACCTGTTGTAAAATTAACGAAGTCGTTAAAATTAACTTTACGTCATATTTTAAAGTTAATCTAGTAACATATTCTTAATTTTTTATTGGTATTTGTAAAACACTCTTATGGATATAGCATCTAAATTTCAAACACAAATATTCCATTACAATTTACAAAAATATAATACATTTCCTGTTTTATGTCAACGCTTTAGGGAATTTAATTGAGGAATTATTAAATTGTACATTCAAATCAAATACTTTTTCCTCCATTTAAGAAGTCATAAAAACTCAAAGTTTTATGGATATGTAAGTATGTGGAAAATAAAGGGATTATTGACGCAAGAAACCCAATTTCTTTCTAGTAATTCTATTATCAATGATTTAACTTATGTTAATAAGATAATTGCTAATGCTCTTAGTACTAATATCCTTAAAATTTATTTTGGCAAACAAGTGTTCTTAAGTCAACTTTTTTGCTGTGAACTCTGTTAATGCTAGAATTTCCTTAAAAAGAAAGAATTGAAAAGTATATAAGGATATTGGTTTATTTGACACTTGCATTAATATAATGGTATGTATATAAAAACAAATTAAATATTTCATTTTTCTAATTAAAACATTCTTAACATTGTTAACTAAATTTCTTCTTTATCACAACGGAGTAATGTGTATAAATATATCTACAGATGCATCTATGCACATTATACTGTGCATATTGTAATTATCCACCAAAAATGAAACACATGGATACATGCTTAAGATATTCGAATAACCGTACCAACTTTTGTATGTCCAATCACTATTATAATAACAAAAACACTGATAATAAAGTCATTGCTGGTAATAAAAGTAACCCGGAAGGACATGCTTGGGACATTATGTGCTTCAGCTGTGACAATTGAAAATTTTCAGGAAATTGTAGTAAGCATGTCCCATCTGATATTTTATTTAACTGAATTTATTGGTGTTTTCTGTTAGTTGAGGCATACATTAATTTTTCTCTAATATTTCCTTCTGAGTAATGGAAATATTTTCTTAACTTGGGGAATCGGGCACACTCACGATTCTTGACTTACCACTTTTCTGAAGTAGCTTGTTTACAAACAGTGGAACTGTATTTACCCGTAGGTAGGTGTTTCATTGGATGTGTAAAAAGCCTTGCTGTCCCAACCGGGAATCTACTGGATCTCCAAACTGGCCAGCCGATACGTTACCTTTGAGCTACTGAGATAAAATTGCCAGCTCTTATTGTTTAAATGGACTCTGCAGATAGTCAATGCTGTTTTTCATTGAGTAGATTTACTATAAAAACATGCAATACCAAAATAGTAAATATTCTGAATTTGATCCAACTAGATTTTGATCTGGATGATCAACTAACAGATGAAAATAACGCAGAAAAGTGGTTTTCTTAATCACCACACTAAAAATTGCTTACATGTTTTGTTGACAAAAATTTGGTTTTTCACACGTCAACAATATTTTCCATATGCAAAGAAAAAGAACAAAATTTAAATATTTAGTAACATTTTCAACAGTATTTGCAATTTAAAAGTGAATTACTTCTATTAGAAACATAAAATATGGTAACTTCTTTTGAATAAATGACCGACATGCATTTTCTAGTATCATGAATGGTACTTAGTTAATACTTATAAGTACTTGGTTGGCGGAGTTCTATGATTCACTGAATACTATGATCGTCTTAGAATGAGGTGCTTGATACTGGCGTCTGTTTCTGCATCTGTGATAGATGTTCAGGTCCTTCTGAAAGATCAGTCATTGATAATTGCTTATTTAAGAAAAAATTTCTCATAACTATAGAATAAAAAATATTCTGCTTTTAAGGAAACATTTAAATGAAAGATTTTGATGGAAAAACATATTTTAAGACCTTTTTAAACTCATTTCGAAAATACTTGGGAAAAATATCCATTAGCAGTTTTGTATTTAGATGAACATGTTTGTCTGTACTTATTTATGTCTGTGGGATATGAAGACAATGACTCAACTGGTGCGTGGAAGAGAGAAATCAAGGGAAAGGTGTATTCACGAAAAATTAATACATATAGAACGCACATAAGATTTATACTTTTATGTCAAAGATATTTTCAAAAGGAATATTTCAGCAAAGCCAATACATGGTTTTATTTACCTTCGTAAAACGACTCAAAATTACATTGTTCGATGCATTATGAAAATGTAAATCATTAAAATCACAAACCGTTAGCGTGTTGACGTGGCTACTTGGGCTAATATTTCCAAGCAAAAGTTACATATATATATATATATATATATATATATATATATATATATATATATATATATCATAATAGTTTGAAAGTCCAATGAAAGAAAAATGAGAAGCTGTAACTCGAAAAAATCTAACTTTCTCACAAGCTTACAAAATAAAAGTATAAATCTATATAAAAGTATAAATATATAACTCTACATTTTGCATTGTCATTCCTATTTACTAATTTTTTACATTTGCAGTTCTGCAAAGTATCCTTATTTTTTTAGTATATATATATTTTATAATATTTTATATATATATATATATATATATATATATTTTAGTATATATATATTTTAGTATATATATATATATATATATATATATATATATATATATATATATATATCCAGTTATCAACATGCATGTCCCAAATGCACTCCTGGATGCATTGCACTTCTAGACGCCAGCAACGACTGAAGCCGCCCCTCGTAGTGACAATCATAATTATCACAAGACCAGATGAAATAGAAATGGACATAAAATAAAAAAGTTTCCAAGTATTAAATTATGCAATAATAATACGATGACGGTACCTGCTGAAATACTCCAACAAGGTTCAAAAACACAGTACAAAGTAATGTTGCCATCACTTGCTAAATGCATATAGACTGATTTTCAAAAAGTGTTCAAAAACTCACACAATTGTAAACCATAATTATCATTTTGACTATAAAAATTATTGATATAATTCCTCATAAAAGGAGAGTATTTGAGTTGAAAAGCTTCTTGTATGAATGTCTGATCAGTTTTCAATCTGATTACATCATTGCTAATAAAAAGTTTCGTTCTTGAAAATCCTCCAATGAAAACGTTCCTGAATATATTTTTGTGTAAATTCGAAGTCCAGTGGATTATACCTGAAATAGGTATGTTATAGGTTTTTCGTTTGTCATAAATATAAATTGAGAGAATGTGATTGTTGAGGTCTATACACAGATCTAAAAATATGGCTACATTTTTATTAACTTGTGGATTTTCTTCCAAGATTAAATTTGAAGGATAAAATTTAAAATTCATTTGAAAGTTCTCATTTTTATAACCAATAATCAAATCGTCATCATCTCGGAGAAATATGATTTCATTATTGATGAGTGACTTATTTTCATAATAATTAAGGTATATATCTGTTAAAATAGATGAGCATTCCCCACCCATGCTGATGACTTTGATTTGCTGATAATATGTCAATCCATTAAAAAGATAATTTTGATTAATAACAATTTTTATTATAGATCTGTATTTGTTGCTATCGATATATTTATTCATTTCAAATTCTTCATATATCATGTTCAAAATGTGATATAGATCTTTGAGGTGAATATTATTAAATACTTCCTGGAAGTCATAAGTTTTGAAGAGTATAATCTTGATGGATGATTTTTTAAAATATCGATTACATCGTTCCTATTCTTGATAATGTAAAACCCTCTATTTTTAATTTTCTTCATAATTGGTTTCAGAAGATTAAGGAATATAGAGTTAGCTCTGGTTAGGTAAGTATTGAAACCCACAGTTACAGGTCGAAAGCATATATGTGTTTGATGAAATTTTGGAATATTTATTAAATACGGATACTTGATTCTTCCCATGTACTTGACTCCAGATTTAAGATATAAGGCTCTTATCCGATTAGTAATCACATTGGTTGGCGAATTTACAATGCGATATAAAGTATTATTTTCATAATTAGTTATCAGGGTTCTGATATATAGATTTTTGCAAGTAAAGGCATAGTTTCCTGGCACATTATCAGTGTGTGTAATTTTAAATGGGTTCTGTAATTTCTTTAGTTATTGTGTGTTTAGTTTACATACATTACTATAGGAATAGTTTGTTTTATAATAAAATTTAAAATTATCAAACCATAGTGTGACATTTGTTGAAATTACAATCTGGAATGCTAAATCTAATAGACATCTCATATATAAAATCTTCCAAATCCTTCGAGAAGATGTCATAGGCATTTCCACTATGTGGATTACGATATTTCGTTCCCAATTTGAATGATTTGTTAAATCATAATCATTAATTACATTTATGCTGCCGGTAACGATATGACCAATTATTAGATCCTTAAATGGACTTGTATCACAATTACATTTTTCTTCATTTCCCGGCTTTAGGTCTTGACTCAGAAAATTATAATTGAATATTCGTATTCCCAAAGGGATTTCGTATCGATAAGAAGTCTTGTTTTTAGATTAAGTATTGGCAGATGCATATGGTGTATGTTTAAAATTCTTCCAAACGGAATATGATTAAAAGTCTTATTCTGAAATAAAATTGTAAAATATTCCATAATGCAACTGTCAGTTCCTGAATCAATATTGAGTACCAAATTCAGATAACAGGATCGTTTTTTAACCAGTAGCTAAAAATAATAATTGCAATATTAAGTTTCTGTAATGAAGTTATTCCTGTTCAAACCATATTTTAACTTGGTCAGACCATATATTCCATATTTTCTGCAGATATATTCTACGTATGCATAATACATATGTTTTTATGAGATCAACTTTATGATCACTATAGTTATAAACATTCTGTATAAAATATTGAAATGAATCTCTGCACTCGCAATTACTCTGCTTTTTATTTCTTTTTTTTCTGCTTCTGCACCATCTATGATGTATTATATTGTTGCAATGACTTACTATAGCAGTATTCATATTGGAATTATAAAATTCACAATTATGTAATCTGTTAAACAGCATAAAATTTAAGCAATAGGCATATATTGAATTATGTTGCATTATATGCAGATTTTCCCACCACAATCGGTCTTCCAATTTTACGACGAAGTCTAAGATTGCAATTGAGAGATTACTAAAGGAATGATCCCGAGAGTGAGAATATAGAAGATGGTATTCTTGATTTAATGTAATATAAATTTATCCTAATTCCTGAATCTTACTAAAATATGTAATATAAAAATTTAAGTAACGTTTCAAGCTTTATATTATTGGTAAATAAATAAATAAATAAATGAATATACATACATATATATATATATATATATATATATATATATATATATATATATATATATATATATATATATATATATAATATATATATATATATATATATATATATATATATATATACTATTGTCGCAGTGAAATCAGATTCCACTGGACATATTGGTGTGTTCTGTTCCGATATAATATGCACTGAATAAAGAGCACTTATTTTCGAGAAACAAGACTTTGGATGATATTCCAATAACAATTTTCACACAAGAAGAAAGTTCTTGGCAAGGTCATGAGCTGCACTAGGATAAAGAAAAATTCCTAAACTGAGGGAAACAAAATGTTCCCAGGTTTAGAAGTGGCATACATTCACAAAAGAGACTGAGTTTTACCTCTTCAAACATAAAGGAATAATACAAGCTAAATGAAAAGTGTTCAATTAAGCAGTTTCAACTGTCAGAGCTCAAATATTTAGTGCAACGAAGAGCGCCCAGAACCCATTCTTTCTACAGTGCAAGGATGAAGAGGTAGGAACACGTCATCAAGCAGGTGCCAAAATGCATATGAATACAGGAGCAAAACTGAGACCTGTTCACGCCTATATTAGTGCGCAAAAATTGTATACGGTACTGTACAGAAGTTAGGATTTATATACTGAAGAGCTTGAGATTTCAAGGGCTCAGGGCCTTCGGCCCTGGGCCACACGATGTATGTTGATTTTTTCCAGCTCATCACGTTTACTTCAGACAGCAGAGCAGGCAGCCACTCTT
This sequence comes from Amaurobius ferox, assembly GCA_951213105.1. Taxonomy (NCBI): domain Eukaryota; kingdom Metazoa; phylum Arthropoda; class Arachnida; order Araneae; family Amaurobiidae; genus Amaurobius; species Amaurobius ferox. Next base: position 55,293,889 of record OX578140.1, on the reverse strand, counting down.
GAACGAGCCCTTTTCTTTTGATGCATCAGCAATGCTTTAGCATTATGCCCATCTCGGCACGCAGAGACTACCATTTTTCTCATGCAATGTGTTTTAGAGTACACAAATGTTCAGTGTATCTCTGTGCTTAAAGCAGTCCTTACTGTCGATACGAGGATGCTTTCATTCTCAAGTATTACGGCAGCACCTCATCCATAGGTATTTCTTCAATAAGGAACCAGATGTCAAGAAAGATGACTGATGACGGAGACTGCTAACGATTGAGATGACATGCCTCTGATGACTTATACTATGGACTTTTTGCTGAACAGAAAGACCGTCGCTATGAATTTCAGCTTAGAGCGTGGAATAATTGATGAAAAGGGTATCTGCACGAACATATTCAGCGAATTATTAGATGGACATATTGCCTGAAAGACCACTACATAAAGCAAAATGGTGAATTGCAAAATTTAGTATATACATATTGTAGATAAATAACAATAAGTTATTTAGTAATGATATAAGAACGAAGTCATAATATAATATTTGATAAACACAGTAACTGAGAATGGTTTTACCTAATTTCATGCCCCTGATCCACAAATGAAAAAGAAAGCTTACTGCATAATGCTGATTTGTTTTTAATTATGATTTAATGAATTGATAAATAATTAAGTGAATATAAGAATAAAATTAAGGTTTTTACTTTAAAAATGAATGAGTAAAATAATAATTATGTAGTATTTAGATAAGTAAATAAAAGAAATTTGATGGTATACTAATAATTGACATTTGACTTGAATTGAGGAGATTTAAATAGTTACGTACTATTACGTTTGATATGAATTTATATAATTGAGTAAGAATTATGAAGTTGCATTTAAGATAACGTATTTAGTCAAGAATTTTAAAATAACAAAATAAAATGTGTTTTTCTTTATTATGCATTTTAACTTGTATTTATTGCACGGTCTCATTTTAATGATTAATTGCTTAGCACAATAAGCCAACATCGCTGGCTATGCACCTCAGGTGATTTAAAATATTATACGGTAAGTGAACGGGGATGTCTTTTAGATTTTATTCAAAAAATCAGAGACTAACTGTTAATTAATATCTTTCCACATTGCAATTGATTTGATAAAATGATTTAAGATAACCTCTTTCCTTTTCATTTACTAAGATATGGGGAAGTATATTTACCTTACGAATGTCTCCTTATAACTATAACTATAACTATATATATATATATATATATATATATATATACCGGTTGATTCAAATGTCAGAAAAATCTTACTAATTCATGAACTAATAAAGATAAATAGATGCCGTTTGCACAGAAATAATGAAGACGGACTTTTTGTCAATAAAATAAAATGTATTTTTTGTATAATTTACATTTCTACGAACACATGACACTGCATTACACATTTCGGGAGGATCATGTCTTCAGTCGATAGTTTCCACATGCATGGCCACCCAGATCTCTCGATCTGACACACTGTGACTTTTGACTGTGGGGTTTATTGAAGTCAGAAATGTACAGCGACTAACCAGCATAATTGGCAGAAATAAAAGATGATGCCATCCTGCGTCACGTGTCGGCCATACCGAAAGAAATGTTACAGTATGGAGTGTGGTGCCTCGCCTGACAGATGTGCTGTGGAATGACGGACGGCACATTGAAGATTTATAGCTACATCTGACATGTTATCCTATGTAATGTAAATTAGGTACCTTATGCAGCACCATCTGTTGGTAGACATGTACGTTATACTAACAATAAATTTTATTTTCTTGACAAAATATCCGGCTTCATTTATATTCTTTCTGTGCAAAAGGCATCTATTTGCCTTTATTTGTTCATGAATTAATAATTTTTAAATTTTTTTCCTGACTTTTCAATCACCCGTGTATATATATGTCGGGCCACTGTTTCTGCGGAATTAGGCAGTTTCTGCTTGACCAGTAAAAGCTGTAATGTGCATGTCTGTGGCAAGATATTTAAGATGCTGCAATCACCTACACTTCAGTCTCGTTAGTTCAACTCTAACATGCATGTATTAAATTAGATGAGTTATAAAGTGGCAGTTTTGAGCCAAACATGGAATGTAAATCTACTTATTTGTTGTGTTAAAGTTTCTTGTTAAATTTCGTGTTATTAAATTGTGAAGTTTTAAACCGTAGTCTTTCCTTGTACGAGTGAGCCGCGTCATGCAACACACGCAACCAATCTAACGTATCTGGTGGTTGATACTTTCCTTGTGACTCATTCAAGATGGCACTTCCACAGTGGAGACATCGGGCGTGATTTTAAGTGACTCGTGCAAAGGGTAGAAAGTTTCATCCAGTAGAGAAAAAAGTGCGCCGAACTTGAAATGCGGATGGACAATTTTCTTGATCCGAATATTTTTTGATGACGGGAACCTGGAAAAGAAATTCAAGTAGGTGGAGGTTTGGGATGATTCTCTTAACCTGATATGTGTGCGAAATTTTATGACATAGGATTTTGTACACATTGAATTCTTTTCTGGTGTGTAGAGTTAGATTTCTAGGTATGAGATACATAGGTTCAATATGCATTTCATGAACTTCAATTTGAATGCGGATATATTGACGGTTGCCCCAGTTAAAAACTATATATACTGAAACTTAGGTTTTAACTTGCTCAGGGTTGACGTAATATACAATGTATCTCACCGTGTATGATATTTTTTGAGGAAATCTTGTTTTAATCCCAGATTGTGGTTGAATAGAAAGAATTTTCCATGCTATATATATGAAGGGTCTTCGGAGAGTGTTTCTTACAGTTTTGTGTCATGTGATATAATTGTTGAAGAATTCTGGTTTTAGCTGTACAGTAATAGATTTGGAATCGCGTTGAATTTCTTGAATAAATACTTTAGAAAGGCGGATTCGTGGCAAATCGTTAAACATACAGGGGAATAGCTGGCTGTGCAGCCAACTACTCTAAATCCACTATGTGATTCGCACGGTCTGGGGTCTTCAGGGTAATAGCTTAACCGATAAAAATATCCCGGTTCAGCTTAAAACACAATCGAAAAAGTTAGATCTGTATAGGGTATCTTTTAAGGCATTTAGTTGATGGGAAACATATCCTGCTCTGTGATTTGCTGAAATAGAATCGAAAATTAAATTAGCGGGAATGTCTATGAATTTGACGAAATTTCATTCGGTTGTTACGGCACTTGACACGCGGATATTGAAATGTGTTCTCGATATCATTCTAAATCCCCAGCTGAGGAAGCTTGGCATCTTTTGAAAGCTCGGATTTTGCCAATGAGTTTATGCATTAAATAAAACAATAATTATATACAAAGATGAAAAAAATATTTACTTTTCGTAAGTTATATGATGACGTCACTTTTGGGTCATTAACAAAATTATGTTTAAGCAAATGCATTTAAATAATTTCTGTAATGCATTATTATTTATATGCAGAAAAGTAATATTTAAATGATTTAGTTTTATTATTAATACTTATATTATTATTAATACTTTTCATATGTAAAAAGCTGATACTATGGAACAAAATATCATGGCTTAGTATGTTTTGTCCATTTGTTACATAGGGAAAGTCATGTACAGCCCACATTAAGTTTTTATAAAACGATTTAACAGGTTTTACTGCAAATAAAAATTGTGTAAAATGAGTTACTTCTTTTGTGTTTGTGAACTGAAGAACGATTTCTCAAATCCGAGCAATTTTTTACTGAACTTTATTCTAATGAATTTCAAGCATGAGGAAATACTTTTAAAATTCATTGAAATGAAAACACTTTTAGTTAAAAATGAATATTTAAGCACGCATTTAAAAGAAAAATTTGTTTAATGTCAATTTTTTTGCATTAAAAATAAAATTTTCGCATGACTAACGTAACGTACTTTTTTTATTTTCTTTTTCAAATAGCTTCAGTTTTACTTTTGACATATTTAAAATCTCATTGTATGAATATTTTGCGATTTTCGTCTTTTTAATAAGCGCTTAAATTATACAAGAATATTTTTTGTAATATATTAAAAAATCCTGAATCTTGATAGTATGTTTTAGCTGAGGAATTTTGCTGTAAAATATAAAAATTTAAGTTGCATGTTAAAAAACATCCATGAAGATCATTCCCAACTTTTCAACTTATATTTTCATATCTTCCGTATGTCGTGATTTGAGAGACTATTATATGACAGCTATTTTAAGAGATATCCACTTAACATATTCTTATGTGATAAATATTTAAAAAAATGTTTTATATAGCTTTGATATATTTTTTATTGACAAGTAAAAGTAACTGCACAGAAATTATGACATATGTTTAACGATATTACATTTTTTCAGAACATCTTTTATTGCTGCTTCGTGCTTGGGACTTTATACTCGTGTCACAAATAAAAGCATTTATTGATCGACTGGTATACATAATTTTTTATTTGTCGCCTTTTCTTTCCAAGTTATAGCGCAACACTGAAAACATCTGATTTAATTTATAGTTAGTGCAGAAAGTATATTGCAGAATAATTTTTACCCTTTTTGGGTGTACACTAATTGCATTAATTTAAAAGAGATAAATTGATTTGTATCCCATATTTGAAGTGTGAAATGATGTATATATACAAAATGATTAAGATGCTGAATTAGTAGATTATAATTAATTTCAATAACACATACAAAATGTCGCTCTAACTTCTGTCAGAGAGAGCGAAAAATGAAAAACGTCATTAAAACATCAAATAATGGAAGAAAAACTGTACGAATGTATATATTTTCAACATTTATATGTTTACTACAATTTTTTTTTCAAATTCCTTTAAAATTTTGAAGTAATTAAAAATAATATCAGGTCGTTAAAAAGAATATGTCGTTCATGTTGTTGGCAAATGCCAGTCGTTTGCCAGTCGTTCAGGATATGATGTTGATTCAAACCAAACATGGTTTATAAACTGCATGAATGTATCTATGAACTGTACTTAATTGCTGCCTGGATGCAGTCAAGTAGAATATGATGCTTAACAATTACAGATCATCTCATATATAAGAGCATTATTGTTGACAGTTGTTCAAGCATTTATTTTTCAAAGGTGTTAGCCGACTTACATGTATACGTGTATACACTATTTATGTGTATTGATTCTGAGGGAAGGATAGCAATATCTGTGGTGCAATAACAATATGACAGAAGAAATATATTAGCCATTATGAAATAAAAGTACATATTATATTTTGGATAGCTAAGTTACCAATTTGTGTAAAAATTCATCAAAGTTGACCATAATTCAGTTGCAACACTAAATAAATTTAAGGTTCTTTTGATTGTTTAATAAATCTAGCCGAGATATATCGTCTTCTGGAATCAGATACACCGTTTCGAATATTGTGTCTGTCCGGCTTAGATTTTTAACTGTGACTGTTGTTGAGACCCAGACCGTCCGACCTACCAGAAAAGTGTAAGGTAACTGTTTGGATGGTCGGGACGTACCACCCAATTTACACCGGAACCCAGTGGGGGAGGCATCCACGGTGACCGTACCCTCCTTCCCCTACCAACAACCTCTCGGAAGGACTTACGGATCCACATGTTTAATGTGATCGTACTCCGCGTGAACACGGCGGCAGTTTTGGAAATGGCCGGAATCGAACCAGGGTCTACCGAGTGCAATTCCCGCGCACTAACTACTGAGCTACCGCGCCCGAATTTTTAATTGTGTCGCTCACAAACGAATATACATTAAGTCAAATGAACAAAGAAATACCAATCCTCCGCCATCGTTTATTATTCAAATAGTTGTAAATTATAGATATAGTAACAGTGTAAGGCGCTTTATGAGGTGGCATATAGAATAACTTTTAACTGGTTAAATTGTGTTATAAAGTCCAATTGTTTTCTCTAAAAACAAATACTATAAGTAATACTACTTTTAATAATGCATATTGTCTTTGTAAACACAACATTATTTTGGTTGAACGCATCGTATAAATGTATGCATCATATAAATAATAAAGGATATTAATATTCGTGACCACCATAAAATAATATATTAACACTGTGTTTAGAATATATATATATATATATATATATATATATTTCTAAATAAAAGCCAAATACATTGAAAAGCAAAAAAAGTATGTAAACAACGAAAAGTATCAGAGATTGGCCGGGGGAGTTGTGACTCCCACTCTCCGGTTAAGCAATGCTTTAAGCCGTGTCAACATTCCCGGAAACCGCTGCATTTTCAAAGAATTACCATCAACAACCGAACATAAAAAACCATTAGTAAAAAGATATAAAAAAATCAAACCAAGTCACTCAATCTTATGAACGTATATATTTAAAACTTGTCACTACAAAATCCAAAACTCTTACCAAAACAGTCGGATTTGTACAGTGTATCCAATACAATCTTTAACTTTTAATCCAATTCAAAACCATCCATACTTTCTTCTCGTAAGTCTTCCCTTAAAAATAATATATATATATATATATATATATATATATATATATTATTTTTATTATAAGCTAGTATGTAATGTATTTGATATATTTATTTATAAAATGATCACAATTTATGTATTTTTTAGTCTTAACGATCCAAAATATAATACACACTTTTATTTCATAAAGGCTAATATATTTCTTCTGTCATGTTGTTATTGCAGCGAAACGATTGCTATTCTTCCCTCAGAATCAATACATGCAAATACTGCTAAATCTGCTAACATCTTAAAGGAATAAATACTTGAACAATTGTCGAGAATAATGCTCTTATATATGAGAGGAACTCTAATTGTTAAGCATCATATTCTACTTGACTGCATTCAGGCCACAGTTAAGTACCTGAATAGAGTTTGGTACAGATTAGCATCTATATCTTTATCGAACCAGTATCCACGTTGGAATATAGTATATTATTTATAAGTACATATATATATATATACATATATTGTATGCATATATATATATATATATATATATATATATATATAATGTTAAATGGTAAACACAAACATTTCTATATACAGTAAAACAATATGAATTTTTAAAATAACATCTCTTCACTAAATGATGTCAAAAGCTTCACGGATTCCTAGTGCCTTCGGTGGTCATATAAGGTCAGTTTCTGTGTGTATCCTATATATGTTTGAAACAATGTTCTGATAGGTATTGAAATAGTGTAATATATTATTTGCTAATTTCAATTTGCGTCTATAGTTTCCAAGCGCTCCACTAAATTATAAATTAATACATACTGGTATTCTAACGATTTAATATCTGTATCCAATTACCCATCCCAGATATAGTACCTGATATTCATGGATAGTTTCCTATGTGAATATTATCACTAGCAGCTTGCATCTCTCTCTATGTACCTGCTATGACTAGGTATAATTACTAAGTTACTCGTCTTTACAAACTTTGTCATTTAAATTAACTATTTTATGTTTGACTAGCTGCCTTCGGGGACCACCCTGTTCCCTACCCTTTAAAATTCTGACCGTGGCAACCTCGCTGGTGACATAACCCCGTGGATTTAACAAAATTGGTTTTATTTTAATGACGTTAAAAGTAATAATTGAATTTTAAGATGAAAAATAATATCCTGGGGGGGGGGGGGTCTTGAAAATTGATTTGTAAAGGAAATTTATTCTAATGTTTGTGAACTGTGAGATTTTGAGGATTTTTTGTATCTGTAACCCTAGGAAAGGGATTCCTTTGATGTGTACTCACAGCCGGGATCAGATACTCCTATGTTTTTATAGAGGTATATGCTCCTCTATTTTTCGTTTTACATACATGAAATTGTATCCGTTTGTCTTTATTCTCAGTATTCCCCTCGCAAATGACATGAAAGTATTTTTGAGACTGATGATATTGAATGTGAATTTAGTATTTAAGGAATAACGATGCTACTTTAACGATGCTGCTCAACGAAAAAAAGTTATTTTTAAAGATTATCCCCATCACCACCAGATGCATAAATGCACCGCGACAATCTGCATAACTTTCTTTTTATTTATATTATTTCTTCAGTGTTCATTTTTATTTCATTGTGGTCCCAACCACCACCCTATGTGAAAAATACATAGCTACAATTCAATCCAGCATAATGAGCCAAAAACTTTATGAAAAGCAAGCACTAATTCGGAGTTACAAAAAGCAAACACTTATTCGGTTTTCAATTGTCCCTAGGCCAAAATCCCTATAAAAACAATGACTGATAACATTTGCAAATATAATTTAATACCCATGCGAATATTCTCATCAGGATAGTTGCATGGGTATCAAGAGCATGGCTCAAAAATATCAGCCAGATGCCACCAAACACTAATTCGGTTTTAATTGTCCCTAGGCCAAAAACCGTATAAAAATCAAACACTTATTTGGTTTTTAATTGTCCCTAGGCCACAAACCGTATAAAAAGCAAACACTTATTCGGTTTTTAATTGTACCTAGGCCAAAAAACGTATAAAAAAGCAAACATTTATTCGGTTTTTAATTGTCCCTAGGCAAAAAACCGTCTAAAAAGCAAACACTGATGACATTTGCAAATATAATTTGATACCCATACGAATATCCTCATCAGGATATTCTCATGGGTAACAAGGGCATGGCCCAAATATATCAGCAAGATACCACCAAACACTAATTCGGTTCTTAATTGTCCCTAGACCAAAAACCGTATAAAAAGCACACATTTTCCATAACTGCAGTCATTCTCCCCGCGTTAACCACCTGTCTTTCTTCCCACTGTTCCTGACTTTCATTGTCACTAACTACAGCTCTTCTCTGTGCATCAGCGATCTGTATTTCTTCTCGCTGTTCCTGACTTCCATTGTCCCTAACAGCAGCTCTTATCTGTGCATCTGCGATCTGTCTTTCTTCCAGCGGTTCCTGACTTCCACTGTCCTTAACTGCAGCACTTCTCTGTGCATCAGCGACCTGTCTTTCTTCCCGCTGTTCCTGAGTTCATTTTACCTAACTGTAGCCATTCTCTCCGCGGTAACTACCTGTCTTTCTTCTCGCTGTTCTTGGGTTTCATTTTCCCTAACTGCAGCCCTTCTTTGTGCATCAAATTTTAAAAATCTGTTTTGACGTGTCACCTTCCCACCTCCCCCGGGTCTCCGATTGCCAAATTTCGTAACTCTGCGCGGTCGCTGAGCCTATAGTGTATAATACAAATATACATACATTGCCTTTTATTATATAGAAGAACATGTGTACTAATTTACTAATTCCCACGTGGTGAAGGAGCGCCTACGCACCACGTCCACAAGACCCTCCAGGGTGTCCTATGACGAAGGGGAGGAGATTTGCAACTTCTCCTTTATAGAGGCCGCCCGAAGGGTGGAAGTCTGACTTGGCCTCGGCATAACAACATCCATGCCCGCTGGAGGGATTCGAACAAACCACCCGTCAATCCAACGATCAGACGGAAACGCATGCTCCTGACCGCTCGACCACCGGATCGGCAGAAGAACATGAACGAATACTAAATTTTAAAAATTGTATTTTTTCAATTTTCATTAAGTTCTGGAATACGTTATAAAAATTAATAGTTTATTTTTTGTTTTTGAAGAAATACAGACAGATATTTATATGGCACTGAAATATGCACACCCATTAATTTATACAGCCATAAAAATCAACATATAATACATAAAAAATCATATAAAAGAGCATACGTAAGATATTATTAAAATATTATATAAAAGATATAATATATAAAATATATGTAGTATAAAGATCATAATATATAAAAGATTAAATATATAATAGATATATAAAAAATATTCCATTACCTTGTGTGACACGTCATATCATGATTAACAATATGAACATATATTTTGGAAGTGCAATTATAGTAACCTGTACAGTGTATAATGGCAAATTAGAAACATTAATTATGCATTTAATAAACATTGCATTTATTAAATATGTTACTAATTTTTAACCCATATTGTACCAAGCATTAAAAAAATTAATATTTTTTTTTACAAAATCTTAAATATGTGTTTCTCTAAGCCTATGTATACACATAAAATCAATGTAATAAAATCAAAAAATCTTACCAAACTTTTATTAGTTTGATCCGTACTGACTGTCTTAAAAATATGATAATGGTAAGATCCACAGATATGAGTTCTCAATTAGGTGCAATGGGAGGGAGCATCTCAACCATAGTCTAACGTTACATTTTTACACATAGCTGTTGGTTCTGCTGCACAGATTTTTAGCTGGCATTTTCTTTGTCACTTTTCTGGGTTTTGTACAATAACATTTTCATTTTTAAGCGTTAGAAAGTTTTCATTATCCTGTTGAACACCCAGTTTTCTGCAAGATGGTTTTCTTGGAATAGAATGTCCCAAATAGGCAACTGTTATGTGTGTTAGAAAATCCAGCAGGCTCTGGCTATGGTCAGTAAATAGTTTATTTAGCTTCCATGAAGCAACAAATGCTGTTTCGGACGCGTTAACAAATAACGGTCAGTACCATTTTTACTTTCCTCATATACATATAATGCATATAAGGAATTTGATTCACGATTTTCGTATTTCTTCTTTTGTACCTTTGAATTTTTATTCTTCTGCCTCTTTAGAGTTCCATGGCATGGCTTTTAAATGTTTCTTCTTTTGGTGGCATTCTGTCAATGGCTTTGGGTTCCGTTTCCTCTGCTTTGCACCTTAGTAAAGTATAATATGGTACGGGAATCCATTGTAGGAAGTTAGCATGTTCAATTTATATCCAAATTTTACAGGTTTTTCATTTATATAAATGTTACAGCCATGATTTCCAAAGTATCTCGCCATTCTTTCGTCAATACTTAAAAATTCAGAAAATACTCCAAATTGTTGAAGAGCTTTGTTTAGCAGGTCATAAAGTGGTCTAACTTTGAATTACTGATCACTCAAGCCAAAGGTCAATTCAGAAAATACTCCAAATTGTTGAAGAGCTTTGTTTAGCAGGTCATAAAGTGGTCTCACTTTGAGTTACTGATCAGTCAAGCCAAGTTGTAAGTTATCATTAAAATGAAAATCTTTATTTCGTAATATCTGTTTTTTGACATCGCTTTACTTGGAATTAAAGATCCAGTGCTAGGTGCAATTTTCCAGAACATCTTCTCTTAAGGTAAGATATGGTAACCACTGTAGAAGATAATTCCTAAATTTGCTTCATTTCATCAATACTTATTTCAAACACAAGATTATTCTTTTATCTGAAATATTTAACTGATTCTTCAACCATCAGCTCAATCAACTTCAAACGAATCAATTCTAATAGTTCAATAAGAGATTTGCCAGCAACAAAATATTTAAAGGTTTGAACTGTCTCATGAGGAAGTACCTTCAGAACACGTTCGAAGTGGGTTAGCATTTTTTTCCATTTGGGATTTATATCATGCTCTTCATTACTATTTGAAACTAAAATTCAATAGTGCACGCAACCTCTTTAGGACGTACTTAATCACTCAGTGTTCCTTCTATCTTTCTTGTAGATGAATCATCAATCTCCTCGATGTCGCTCAGGCATCGACATCTGTATGTAAAATCTCCTGCTCTATGTTGTCTACATCACTGTCATCTAAAGTCCACAAAAAATCCAAGGCTTCCTCGGTAATTAAAAATGACCAGACATTTTAAAACACTAGCAACACAATTATTTTCTAAAGAAAACGAAATTCATGCATATGAAAACGAGAGAAAATACGTTTGCTTCAATGAATTTCCAAATACAAACTGACTTCATGAGCTGTTCTTCGAGAACAATTTATTCCTTCCCCCCACTTGTCTGGCACGTGATGTGCACCTGTCAGACAGGTGATATGCACCTGAATTAATTGTAGAATAGCAATTTTTGAAATGTAACAGAGAAAGAAATGAGTATATCCATTATTAACTGATGCCTTTTTAGGATAGGATTTTTAGGACAGCCGCAAATGCAAGGAAAATTGATCCTCTAGATAATTTTTTTGACAATTCCTTTTTACAGGTATAAAAATATGGAATATTACCTTAATAAATTTATATGTATGTTTTTTCTTGGAGATACACGAATCCAACCATTTGACAAGAGGCTGTTGGTGAATTCAATATATTTATAAAAATTACAGAGTGCATCAACCTCTTAGATGATGCATAAATTATGAATCTGCATGTAGTGAACATTTAAAAATTTATTTATCTATGTGGTTTATAATTATGAAATACCCAGAATTAACATGGTCGTAATCTAAAAGCAGTACATGACATTCTTTCTGCATTATAATCCGCCATTATTTCTTTATCAGTGTTCCTGGAATAAAAATATTAATTATACTACACAATTAACTTCATCAAATTTAACTTTAATATAAACATCATTTATGGATCACATTATAATTATGATTAAATTACAATAATTATGCACATATATTTAAGGAGTCCATATGTATGAGACCAGACACATTAATTTCCTGAACTCATTATGACTTTCTATAACAGCAAATGTGTACATACCTCTGTTATTGTCTTTAGACATTAAACTGCATGTTGGATTTTTAGTGTTTCCTTTTGGCATTGGACTCAAACACATGCTCTATCTGTGCATACTGGACTCTATTTGTCCACGTACGCCTCTCCGATGATCAATGTCTCACTTCTGGGAAGCACACCAATGATACAGAAACTCATGACTGAATGTTTAACTTGAAGACTTATATCTTCATTTATCAACATCTGAACACTCTCATTCTTATCTGAATACAGACTGCACCATCACTGTGTAGCTTCATAAATATTCGATTCCAGTCTGTTCAACATTCTGCCTATTGCCACATCTTTTTGCTTCTGGTCCAGATACGCCTACCGAATCTCATTGGTTGGCTTCAGGACGACGCAGCAACACAGCCACACTGGTTACATCTATAACCAATCTACTGGCTTCATATTTAACCTTCAGCACCTTTTCTGTTTCAAACACATCGGTAATTGAAGCTCCCTTATTTATGGCTTTCATGATCTCCCGGGCCAGGGCTGCTGTAAACTGGCGCCCATGAATCTATCTCTTTGTCTGGCCTGTTATATATCATAAATAATTGTATGTTAACCTGCATAAATGTATCCTGGTCTCCTCATTGTAGATTTTCATATTATGGAAATTATGAATTTGAAAACTTTTTACGTGGATAATATTTGCCGTTGGGGCATTTCCTGGCTGAAATAGAGTGTTGCGAAAAATGTAAAGAATTTTGATGCTTATAATCTTCTAGCGTAGTAGATAAAAATTTAAAATATTTGCATTTGTTTATTTAAAAATATAGTACTATTTATGATTATTGAAAATAATTTCAATTTCATATTTAGAACTTTTTCAAAAAATAAATAAATGAATAAAACGCTTTACTCCAGCGAGTTTTGCTTCACTTTTTATATTTTCATTCGAAATATGTTATTAAATATAAAAGATGGATAGAAACAAATAGTAATAATCTCGTTTCTATACTAATAATTTTTATTTAGAAATTTCTCATAGTTTTCAAAGAATCGTCTGGCCAAGTTTAAGAAGATTGAAGATTTTTCGTTTATAAAGATTGTACTGCATATATGAAAAATAAAAGTCATAAATATAATCAGTGCGAAAGTAATGGAGAGCCCAATGAATACTCTACAATGAGATATAATTAAATTTCAAATTTATGTCTTAATTTTCGAAATACAGTTACAATTTCGATGTTTTTATATGCATTCCTGTTAAACCATTTTTATCAGTTCGAAAGCAACTGATAGCCCTTTAAAGGCCGTACAAGGAGATAAAATTGAATTTTAAATTCAAGTTTTAATTTCCGAGTAGTTATAAAAAATAGTTTATATTTTACTATTTATTCTAATAGTTACAATAAATACGTTTTTATATTTTTGCCTGTTAATAATTTTCAGTGGAAGGTAAAATCTATATCATTTAAAATATCAGGGGTGTTGCAACTGAATGTGTTTCAATATGATGAAATATTCGTGTACAAGCGCCAATATTTATTAATATTTTTAAATTTAAATAATAATATCTTGAATAATATTTTGATATTTTAAGTGTTTGCACTATTTTGAAAGAGAGTTCTTATTCTGATATTTAAACACTTTAAGCTATTTTGAATGTGTCTAAGAAAGATAAACCACCCACAAAGGAAATATCTTTACGCAAAACCACTTTGGTTCGATCGAACTGGAGTCTCAGCTGATTTTTTTCCCTCACACAGTATAGAGTAATTCATTTTGTTAACATTTTAAACAAATAAATATCAAATTTATTGTCTACTAGCACTATACCCGTTCTTAGTAAAGGATATATAATATAAAAGTACTTAAAATATACAATAATTTTGCAAATTTCTATAATATTCTACATGGAATTATTATTCAAAGCATTCTATAATATTTTTTAAAATAATGTTTCTAAAAGGAAGTTTAAGAAAATTTGCTCTCGCTATACAAAAATTATCTTCACAGGAAGATCTGAAGAATTAAATATCCTGGCCCCGTATGTAAAAAAATATAAAATTTAATTCATATATGCCAAAATAAAAGCTCTAAATTTATAAGGGATGATATATATTAATGGATATTTGAAGATATAACAGTGTATTATTAGAAAATTGCCCCAACTACATTATATAAATTTCAATAATCTTTGCCAAAATAAAACAGATGACGTAATAAAGAAAAAATATCAATTATCTTCACAATCTTGGGGGTAGTGATTGATTCCAATAAATACCAAAATGAAAGCAATAACATAACGTTGTATAAAATATAACCGTACTACTTATACTCTAGCAGATATTAAGATATACCGGTGTGCTAATAGAAGATTACCCGTACTACAATATATGAGTTTTAATCAATTTTTCCAAAATAAAACCTATAACGTAATCAATTGAAAATATCAATAATCCCATTAATCTTTAAGTCTTGAGTCTAATTGATATAATCCAGGTAAAAATGCAATGCGATAACATGTATTTTATATACATGTATTTATTATTTTAATCGCGAAAGATCGAATTTAAAACCTTTGCTAAGCGACATGATGTCAATTTCTTCAAATAAATTTACAAGAAAAAATATCGTCTGCATAATGCTATGCCTATGGAAGGTCTAACTGTGTGTTTTTAATCGAGTTATGGACAACCCCTGGTTCTAGAAACTCGAAACATGGACACAATTTTAAGTGGGGCTACCACCAAGGCTCATTCCAAGGCAACCTACAAAATTTTATGAAATTCGGTTTAGCGGTTCTTCCGTGAGGATGAGGCAGACAGAAAGCCAGGCAGAGCTAAATACAGACATATATTTTTAATTTTATTTATATTGATTAAATGGTTTTAAATTAATTTTTCAATTTTTTACCGCATGTTAGTTGAACTTCACGGTAAATTTGTTAATCCCTGGCCACTGAAATCCTTAACTTACCTTATTATCTGTAGTTTATTACAGAATTACCTTAACGCCATCAAGTGAAATCGAGTGTTGCAAGTATCGTAAGAACAAAGTTTGCATGGTGAATTCATTACTGAAGAATTATATTTTTTGATACTTACCAGGAGGTTGAATTTCTCCATTCTATACGATGTTTAAGTATCTGCTCTTATTGCGATATATAAAAAATGGAAGAAGCTCTAGTATAATGAAGCAGAAATGATTTTGCTGATATTTTGGAAAATAAAATATTTTGCAAATAAAATAATTATTTGGAAAATAAAATTCAACTTTTGCAATATCGAAAAAAAATAATTCATTCCAATATTTGATGATAAAATCTTGGCTTTCAAAGAACTACAGATTACTGCATAATTTTTATTGATATCACTTGTAGTTTTTAAGATACACGCATTAAAGTCTTGAAAAACTTTCATACTTCTTTAGTTTGATAAAACGATTACTCGAAGACTAAACGAACGTCTGTGTAGAATAAATATAGATTTAGAAACTAAATGTCTTCATACGTATTTAAATCGCTTAATATGTTTATCTACATTTTATAGTTTTGAAGATATTTCAAACAACATTATGAACAATAAAAAAAAATGTTCTCTAAGTAAATATTTGAAGGTTTCGAAAAAATAAAGCTCAATCTGAGTTGCACTTTCAGTGCTTTTAAAGAGCTAGAAATTCTTGCTTATTGTCTAAAGTTACCTTTCCCAGTTTTTGAGTTAGGCCCCCAAATATACAGGTTAAGAACCAACCCGTGGCGAACTATTGTGATGTACTCCACTACGAGAAGAGCGGCAAAAATTTATATCCACCATCAAGTGAGACGAACAGCCAGAAGTTCAAGTGTCGGCGGAATCATTCACCGGACAGGACGAAGTCTTCGAGTCTCGACCCCAGTCACCGACGGGTCTGAAAATTGGTCATAAAGGGCCACTCCTCTCCGTCACGTGGAAGCGTCTGCTTTAAAAACCAAAGCCACGATAACAGCCGGCCTCTTCACAGATTTATTTTCCCACACGTCAAGAGGATCGTCCTAAATAATGAGGCAAACGCCATTTTGGATCCAACCGATAAAGCAATATCATTCCTTCCTCTGCTATTTCAATTTCGCACATATTACAAGGCTAATATTTGACACACAAGGCTAATATTTGATACACAATTTAGCTTTGAAATAGGTACTTCCAATAATTGTACTAATCAGTCTAGAAAGTAGTTCAGAGTGTTCTGATTTTGCAAAAATCACGAAAGAAGGAAGCGAAATTAATCTTATTTTCGGCTTGTACGGCCATCGCTTAAACTAGGAGTTAAGGTAGCTGATGTTATGCCCACCTATATATATATATTGGTGGGCGTAGCAGCAGCTACCTTACCCCTAGGGGCGCTACCTTACTACCTACCTATATATATATATATATATATATATATATATATATATATATATATATATATATATATATATATATATATATATATATATATATATATATATATATATTTGACAACGTGAAGACACGTTGTCATGTATATTTATGGAAAGTCTTTGTCCTGATGCATCGCGCGGATAGAGAGTTATTTTCCTATCCATTGTATTATTTAGGGTTACCTTTCGGACCAGGCATGTGATATGTTGGTCTTCCGTATGTTGTGTGGGCTGTGTTGACTCGTATGTGACGCGATAAAGCTGATTATGATGCAGTGTAAGGTGTGTTGTCTCGCTCTTGTTCACTTTTGTATGGTGTTACTGGTTACTAATATACATGTTCTTTTTGCTTATAGTGGTATCCTTGTAGGTATTTGGTACTGTTAATATAATGTATTTATATTTATATTTTATATAAATGACTTGCATAATGTTTTTACTTTATGCTTATAAACTTACGCTTTTAGTAAAAAACAGTTTTTAAAATAAAGACAAAACAAGTTTAAAAGTTTGGAAATCCTTCATATGTCAAAATCTGTCACATGTCATTATATTTTGACGAGGATATGATCAATCATAAATCTACTTGGATTGATTCCTGTTGTTTGCCTTTCCTTTAACATGGCGTTTAATGGAGAATATTACCATTTTATTTACTCCTCAATACGAAAGAAACTGTTGAATTTTACAATATGAATGAGATCTTTATACCTATTAACGACTGGAAAAAATATTCAATACGAGTACTTGCCCGGTGTTGCAATAATTATGGGTATTTGCAACATCGACATACAGTTACCCTCTTTATTTAATTGAGATGACTTCCATAAGGCATTTCTTCAAACCTATTGAATACAGAATTGAGTACAACCTATTGAATACAAAATATGAATGATGAATGTGTATATAATGACTCGACTAAAAATGGTTCATATTTTTTAAAGCTTTTAATAAACATTATGATAACACGTGTAATTAAAAATTTAGAAAATGCGCATCTAAAAGATGCAAGTTATGCCCAGTTGCCGACCCACTACAAATCACGAACAATGATCTTAAATATAGGCTGTTTTGCAAGACATATAACGCCATATATTGTATTACTTGCCTCACTTGTCAGACAAGATATATTGGCGAAACAGGGAATCCTTTGAATGTTAGAATAAACTTGCACAGAAGCCAAATTAGTAAATCCAAAAATCATGAAAACCAGTATCAAATCTGGAAATAAGATACTTTAAGAGACACGATTTTACCAAGATTGAAGTTACTATCCTCGATATAGTGCCTGGACTTAAAGAAAGACTATGGTGGGAAGGTACTCACATTATACAATACACTACGGCATACCCTTACGGACTCAACTCTGCTGTTTTTAAAGAAACCTTTAGTATGGAAAACTGCATGATTGACAGAGCTGAACCTGTGTCAAGGAATATATCACAAACTAAAACCCATCGATGGTAAGGAGGAAAAAACAACTTAAGATCTGTTATAAGTATACAGAGGAAAAAATCAAGATTTTACTAAAAAAATTAAAAATGACACAAATACAAAAATCAGTTGGATTAAAAATGTAGTATATGTAATTAGACATAAATTTTTATCACGAATATGGCAATTTATACTACAATATACACAGAACCTAATGAACACACGGACGAAAATTATAATGTTCATAGCTATTATGATGGATATAATCAAGTTAAAGGCCGACAAAAATCATATAAATTTGAGTCCAAAAAAAAAAACAGAACAATGTTACAAAAGAATGTTTTATGACCACCTTTAAAAACAAGAATTATGACAGAATACCTTTCAACTCTCTCATATACCATATTAATAAATATTTTTCAATACCTTCCACTATTATAAAGCTGAATTACCGTTACGTCCGTACTAACGGCAGAAGGCTATATAACTATAATCATATCTGTAAAAATACCACAGTATATAAAAAGGAAAACTGTAACTGTAAATATAGTGTTTATAGAGACCCTTACCACCATCATATTATAACCAGTAACTTGAAATTCATTGAAGATCAACAACTGAAAAAAGTTTTTTAATTGGGTACTAAGTTTCAAGAGCAGGATTTTACAAATGTCTATAAAGACTTCAATGACGATCTGGATTATTTTATTTATCGTTTGGCTGTAAAATACAATATACCTGTTCACACATTCAGTGAATGGAAATATCATTTAAACAAGAAAGATCAATCATGCTTAAAGCATTGATTATGAAACACTTTCCAACTTCAATGCAATTTTATTTAAAAAAGTCGAAAATGCAATACATTCCTCGGTAATATTTTAAAACTTATCACGATACTACATTGATTTATTATATTTGAAAACTTAGACCTTCATTGAAAAAAATGAACTTCATTCAAAAGACGGCATTGAAATATAAATTGCGTGGTTTAAATATCTCTAAAATGCAATACATTCCACGGTAATATTTTTAAATCTATCATAATACTACGATAATTTATTATATTTGAAAACTTCATCGAAAATAACTGAAATTAATTCAAATGACGTCATAGAAAAAATAACACGCCTGGATCTCTCTATAAAAGCAGGATTTCATTCATAACTTTCTCCATTTCATTCATCACAATACTATAATAATTTATTTTATTTAAAAATTAAGACCATGGAGCTACAATTCATAAACTTTATGCTTAAAACTTCATCGAAAAATATCGTCCTTCTGTTTATAAAATCAATTAATATTTCATTCATATCAGCCATGCAGACTCTATGGACTGAATTATTTTGTGTTAAAGAAATACAGTAATTCTATTACAACTCATTCTACATATTTTGCTGTTTACATTTTACATAGGTGAAAAATAGGCTTAATTGTAGAAATAATCAAATTTGAATGAGAATTTAAACTCAAATATATTGTCATTGTGTTGTTTTAGTATGTAGATGCACAGAATTTAAGCAGAAATAAAGTAGTTTTAGGATGGATACAACACTCAATATGAATTAAAAAGAACTTTAAAAAATCACGAATTTGAAACAAGATGGATGCCATATCTCATTTTGAAGTGGGTCATGTGATCGTTTCATATCATGGTCACGTGATCGTTTCATATAAGATGTGTAATTATTATTTTAATTTTTATTTAAAAAACTACTGAATATATTTAGCTGAATTTTTTTTTATATATTTTATGGAACAATTTGACTATTACCTAAAATTTTCGAAGCAATTTGTGAATTTTAAATCCGCTTAAAAAATGTTAGAAAAATTAGGTCCCATAGGGCTCAATGTATTTCATTTTTTCAACCCGGGTTCAATCCAAAACTAATTGTGTGATATTATTCATTTATATTCCCATAGGTCCTACAGACCGTCTGAACAACATACTAAAATTTCATTTTGATTAAGTCATTTTTACGGCAGTTATCGTGCTAACGGACAGACAGACAGACAGACAGACAGAATGAACAAAGTCATAAACACTTTTCAACTTTGTTGTAAAGTGTTAAAAATGGTTTTCACTATTACTACAAAAAGCATTATCAAAAAACCACGGTAACCACCATTCCACGATCAATCACAGATATCAGAGAAAACTATGTATTGACTTATACGGATAAAATAGTGTCCAATTATGCTTTTATTAACACTTTACAACAAAGTTGAAAAGTGTTTATGACTTTGTTCATTCTGTCTGTCTGTCTGTCTGTCTGTCTGTCTGTCTGTCCGTTAGCACGATAACTGCCGTAAAAATGAGTTTATCAAAATGAAATTTTAGTATGTTGTTCAGACGGTCTGTAGGACCTATGGGAATATAAATAAATAATATCAGCCAATTAGTTTTTTATTGAACCCGGGTTGAAAAAATGAAATACATTGAACCCTATGGGACCTAATTTTTCAAACATTTTTTAAGTAAATTTAAAATTCACGAATTGCTTCGAAATTTTTAGGAAATATTCACATTATCCCATAGAATATATAAAAAAAAATTCAGTAAAATATGTTAAGTAGTTTTTTAATTAAAAAAATTATTTAATATAGGGAAAAAAACTAATTCAATTAAATTCTGACTTTGGGATATCTTCCAGAAAGGAAAGAGAGAGATATTATATAATAAATATCTCTCCATTTGTTTAAACGTTTTGGATATGGGAGTGGCTTCATATTTTAAAATAAATTTGGTAGATAGCAATTTTTCATTTTTTTTAAATTTTATATAACTCTTCATGATAAATTTAATTGATGGCATTTTAAATGCACTTTCCTACGTCCTAGAGAGTTAAAATTTGGTACACAGCTTAAATTTGTTGAACATTTTATTCGACAAAAATTTGATGGATCTTTAAATATAGATCATACATTTTTTTCGAAATGGCCTGAAAATAATCCCCGTTCACTTCTATAAATCATTGTTGTAATATTGTTAAAAATTCTGATGTGGACAGCACATGTCTTTCGCTGCAGACTCATATTCGTTCTCTTTATTTATTCAATGATAATTTGAGTTTATCTGCACAACATAAGTATTTTAAATGACATTGAATTTACACGTTAAACTTAAATTTGGTTCTCATTTGATAGCTGGACTTATTGTCAAAGGTGGCGTAGCGAAAACGCGAAAAAACTAGAATATCTCAAGAACGGCTAGTCCTAGAGTAATGGGGTTAGTCTTATTCTTTTTGTTGTCAAAAATCACATATAAAATAGGAATTTAATTGATATAATTGAGCACACGTAGTCTTTTATTTTTATATATAACGATTTTTGCGGGCCATTTCGCAAAAATAGCCCGTTCCTTTTTCCCGAATCGTAGTAGAATAACCTACAAATGATTTATATACAAAATTTTGTTAAATTTGGTATATAAATCACTTGTAGGTTATTGAAATATTATACACCAAATTTTGTTAAATTTGGTTCATTAGTTTTTAGCTAGAGTGGATAAAGGCAATTTCTGCGGCCATTTCGCAAAGAAGGCAGATTCTTTTATTACGAACCGTACTATAATCTAATGAACATCAGGATTTCCCACAAAAAACATACCTACCAAATTGTATGAAATTCGGTCCATTAGTTTTTCAATTAGAGTGGATGTAATATCCACACAGACACACAGAAACATACACAGATACACCCTTACACACACAGACGTCTTCCTAAAACTAGTTTTTTCGTGTTCTAGAAGTCCCAAAACGTGTAGATCCTTTGAAAATTCGAGTTCCGATCTTCGGCACGATTCCAATACTTTGAGTACATACACATACACATATATATTATCTGTGTATCTAAATTCCGTGCCTATGCAATTACAATAGTTGTGATTGTAAATGATCCCTAAATATTTATTATTTCTTCAAGGAAGCCTAATTTTAACATATGCAGAATGCAAATATCTCAAGCGATTGTAAGATGAATTACATAAGAATTGCTGAATTTTTTTCACACAAAATTATTTAGCTCTGGAGTCTGGAATACAAGTTATATGAATGAAATATTCATTGATTTTGCATAAAGAATCAGATGATTTATATTTCGATACAGTTTTAAATATTTAAGTATAATAAATTACTGTAGTACTGTGATAATGTAAAAGATATTACCACTGAATGAATCACATTTTAGAAATTTTTAAATGAAATTACATTTCAGTTGGAAAGTGTTTCATAATCAATGCTTATGCATGATTGATCTTTCTTGTATATTATGCTTTTATATATGTGGAAAATCTAAGCAAATGTTACCAGGATCAAGATATGTATATACCATTGCCCCTGGGTAGTAATGTCTTGGATAAGAGGATCAAGGCTTTATACAAAAGGATTGGTATTGATTTAAAATATATTAAATTCCCTTATCTGGTTCTAATACCAAAATTGCATAAGGAACCCGTGAAATTCCGCACAGTCACAGAGGGCTGCGGATCATATTTGACCATCGCCAATTTAAAACTATTACATATTCTGAAACATGTATTGATTGATATTCGAGAACAAGGTACAGTTATGATCAAGAACAGCCAAGATATTATAAAAATACTTAAATTTTGTAATAAAGACATGAGTTTTAAGAGTTATGATTTTCGCGATCTTTTTAATAATATTGATATTACGCAACTTTATATGATTATGGAGGAAATTCATGAGGAATATGATCAGAAAAATTACATTACTTATCGCAGATACATGGAACTTGTGAATATAGTTTTGAAAGAAAATATTTTATATGACGGAAAAACCTATTATAAACAGATTAGGGGAATACCAATTGGGGGACATACTCCTCCGTATTGGCTGAGATCTATCTTACTAAATATGAAAAAGGCACACATTTATTACATGAAATACCATATTTCCGTTATATAGATGATGTGCTTTATGGTTATTATAAAAATGCACCAAATTTAGATTTCTCTTTTTATCCCAAAAATCTAGAATTGATAGAAAACAGAGGTAAAGAGGATGGATCTGTAGATTTTTTAGATATCACTATTAAGTACCACAAAAAATATAGAATATACACGTGTTTACACGACAAACGAGATAGTTACAAGATCAAAATCAACCATATCATCAACTGGAGAACGATCCTATCTAGAAATGTCTTTAGGAATATTCTAATAGATCATTTCAAAAGAAATCTGGTATGTAACACTTTAATGAGGAATTACATTTTCAGTAACAATGGAATAATATTAGAGGCTATTAATAAGAATTACCCTATCAACTTCTTGAAGAAATATTACAATTTTTTTTCAACAATAAACACGTTACCATTGCATTTTAGAGGGATTTTACTGGATTGAGATAGTTACTGCAGATCTGTTATAGATTTACACATGCGCACAATGTCTTAGTTAAAAAAGTATTTTCTGGTTATTCACTCGCTCCCATTTTTACCTTCATTCTCGGTCGCTCTGTCTCTCCATTTATGGGTGCTTCTGACTATGCACATATGAGAGATCAGCCTTTGAAATGCAACGGTTCCGTGAGCGTTGCCCCGGTAGTAATAGCTGCTTTAAACGGGGATGAGGAGTCGAAATCCTCCTCTACCAATAGTTGCATTGCATTTGGTTTCCCTTTCCTTACTTTATTTTTTTATTCATATATATATATATATATATATATATATATATATATATAAATATATTATTTATATATATATATTATATTATATTATATTATATATATATATATATATTATTTATATATATATTATATTATATTATATTATATATATATATATATATATATATATATATATATACATATAAAAATACATATAAAAATAAGTATATCACGAACGGAACTCCTATTTAAGTAAAGGAGAAAACAGAAACCTTACAGAGGATGTGGCGCTTAGCAGCTCTGCATCCAGAGTGGAATACAAGGATATAAACAAGAAGAAAAAATAAGCGAGAACAGGAGTGACCATATGATTTGCATAGAATGGCTGGGGTGGATTGCGACACCCCTTTCCCGCTTAAAGCAGCTTTTACGACCCGGGCAACGCTCACGGCACCAATGTAACTCAATGGTCAATCTCCCACATGTGCAAAGACAGAAGCACCCGAACGGACAAAAGAGCAAAGATGGAACCAAGCATGGAAGAGATACACCTTACTATCCAGCATGAAAACACAACATTTTATAAGGGAAAGTCGCACATGCGCGAAAAGACTTCAAGATGATAGGATCGCAGATATGAAAATATATATGATTAAGAATTCTCATTTAGAATCAAACAATGTACAATTTCTTTCTTTGAAAAAGGAATAGTAATAATGTTGTAAAAAATATCTAGGGTAATTTCTTTTTAATGCATCTTTTATTATTTTATTACATTCATGAATGCAGTCTTTTTTAAAAGTACTGTAGTTTCTGTTTCTTCTGAAGTACCCGATAATAATATTTCTGAATATATTTTTAGTGAGGTTTGAATGCCAATCAATAATATTATTAATTTTGATATTGTATGAATTTCTCTTGTCGTGTATGGTTGTATAAATTCCATACTGTTGGTGCTTTCTTATTGACAAATCCAGGAAGTCTGTCGATCCATCCTCATTGATCGGGTTTTCAATTAAGTCCAATTCCCTTGGGTAGAATGCAAAATCTATGTCAGGGGTGTTTGCATAACCCCCTAATATCACGTCGTCAACATAACGGAAATAAGGTATTTCCGATAATAGATGGGTTCCTCTTTCATATTTGGATAGATAAATATCCGCCAATATTGATGAGCATGCACCACCCATGGGTATGCCTTTGACCTGTTTGTAGAAATGCATACCGTCATATAGTATGTTTTCATTTAAAACCAACTCAATCAAATCCAAATATCTTCTGAGAGTTATATATGGCTGCTTTAAGCGGGAAAGGGGTGTCACAATCCACCCCAGCCATTCTATGCAAATCATATGGTCACTCCTGTTCTCGCTTATTTTTTCTTCTTGTTTATATCCTTATATATATATATATATATATATATATATATATATATATATATATATATATATATATATATATATATATATATATATATATATATATATTATTCCTTTGTGTATGGCAACACTTGTCACTTCTTTCTGTGTTCCAGTGCTTACTAGGTTTGTGTGTATTTTCAGTCAGTTTTTGGTATCCATTTTTCCTTTATTTTTCTTATTTATGTATGTCGTCCAAGTAGAAATAGTTCATAGATATAATCTATCTATTTCTTCAGAAACATACATATTTGTGTTTGCTTCTACAAAAAACTTGGACATGATTAGATTTTTGTAGAGGTGAACAATTCATGATTTAGGCTTAGAGCCTCGTCCACTTGTATAGCGTTAGTGCTTGAATTCGTTTGTTATTCTTTTTTCGATTCCATACCTTTGTATTTTGATACTTTTCATTGACTTGTTGACTCGATATTTATTTTATTTATTTTTTTATTTATTTTTTTTCCATTAGTTTGAGGAATTGTTGATTTTTACATTTGTTTTGTAAGCCTGTTAGATAGTTGAATTTTTGTGTAACAGCTTCTAATTTTTCTTTCATTGGATCTTCAAAACCTTTTATTCTTATTATATATATAAATATATATATATATATATATATATATATATATATATAAATATATATATATATATATATATATATATATATATATATATATATATATATATATATATATATATATATATATATATATATATATATATATAATATATATAGAGAGAGAGCAGTCTTAGTATGTAGAGTACAATCCAACTGTATATAGATTTTAATGCTGAATTTTCTATTACATTATTTTGTCGGTTACTATGTATATCTATATTTTATGCATTTATTTATTCTTCTGGGTGATACATAATGAGCGAGTCCAATTATACAATGATCGCAGTACAGGGAATCATACATCAAGGGAAAATCCACAAATATACATTTTTAGAAAACAATTCAGATATAGCAAACCAATCAATGGTATTAGAGCATAAATTAATTAATGTGTAAGATTTAAAAACAGAAAAGTTTCTCGAAAAAAAAAGATTAACACTAAATGGAATGTGAAATAAAGTATTAGACCTTAACCTAGGCTTGCTAGCGTAAAGACCGATCACATTTAATAACGCACTACAATGAATCTGATTGTTGAGTAATTTCCTAGAAAATACCTTACACAATAACCGCCGATATTTTAGATATATAGTAATTTATAGTTTAATATATATAAGTCGAGTAAAGTAAGAATAATGATAAAACATATATAAACTCGCTCAAAGAGCTATCTTTAAAATTTTTTCGAGAAAGAAGTTCAACATCTTAAACTATTGAAATTATTTTATATATTTATCATTATGGGCTCCAAATCAAAATAAGGTATTTACATTTAATCTATTAGATTTGAGGGTATAAATGAACAAATTGTTTACATGTATCGTAACGATTTTCTGATAGAGAGACCCCCAACCATAGATCTTATTTTGAGCAAAAATCCTTAAATAGAAAATATTCTTTGTGAAAATAGCTTTATAACATCATTCAAAATCTTTTTTGCATCGCGCATATTTGAACTAAAATATATATCCTTCCGCAAAATGAAAAATAGTATAAAATTTATTTTCCCACATCGAAATTATATATTTTTCATGGAAAAGATATGAGATCACCTAAGCTAAAATAAATTACCTCGATTTGAAGAAATATAATCATGAATCTTTTTGCAGCTATTTCTACAGGAAACGGCACTATAAAAGCAAAGCAGTAGGATGTAATACATTTTAGTTTCTTTTCTGTTGACAGTGGATTTTAAATATAGTAGTCGTCAACTCTAAGACGGTATCTGAAGTAAGGATGATTAATTATTTTATTTTCAACAATGCATTTATATATATTTTTTATTTTTTCAGTGGTATTTTTTTTATGAGAGATATTAGATTTAAATGAAGACATATTAGTATTCTGTAATGCATCTGTATTACTAAGTATAATAATTTAATTGTTGTATAATATGTTAGGTAGCAATTGTTATTGATAATTGAATCCCATGTCTATAAATAAAAACATAATATATGTTCTTATCTATAAAAAGTAGGTTTTTATAAATCGATGTGGTCAGCACATATCGGGAAAGTCATTTCCCGATATAATGCAATGAATTTACTTCTTTCTTAACGAAAAAATGAGTTATAAGATGTGCGGCAAAATGTATTAAAGTTTATTTGTATATTTAGTGCTTTCTCGGATGGCAACGTGTAACTCTATTTTGCACTCATTTAACATAGATTTCACGAAATTCTAATTTTACAATTATCGAAATTGATAGCATATACAGTGCTTCTTGAATAATTTGAAGCTGAAGGCACCACTAAAAAAATTCGAATTATTCAAAACTTCAATTTAAAAAAGTTGCATCTTTTAAATTTAGTTTCAGGTCCACTGAATACTTGAAAAGATTATTCTGTCAATAAGTCAATATTTATTAAGAAATATCATGGTATGAAGGACTTAAACACTATATGTATGTAAACAAGATTTACGTAAGCTACATACATGTACGTATTACATTCAATACAGAAAATTTTAGTTTTAGAAAAAATTGTGCAATGTCTGATTGTTTTGTAGAGTTCAGTCGTTTAAGGTTAGCAAAATCATCAAGCATGTTTAGTGAACGGAAAACAGCTCCACTAACGTTTGTTTGTCCTTCATTATACCGACGAAATTCACCTAGATGAAAAAGCGTCTCCGACGATGTAGGGATTGGAGTCTCTTCTTTTTCCTCCTGCATATCATCATCGATACTCCGCTGCTCTTGTCTTATTTAACACTTCTGATAAAATGTCTTGATCTGACAGTTCTCTACAAACTTCCACGTTTTCGTCCAAACTGACGTATTCGTCGAGTGTCACACCCATATTGTTACCCCATGCGTCCGGTGAGGGGACATTTACTTCTATGAACTTAACTGGGTCAGTTTTATTGGTAAATCCTCCCTTTCGAAAACAATTTGCTATTGTTGTTTCCGTTACTTGAGATCATGCATTGTGACACAATCGTGCTGCATCAAGGACACTTATTACTGTTTTTAGTTTTTGTCCTCGAAAGGATCTGTCAAGAAGTTTCGAACGAAAAGGAATCTGTAAAAATGCTTGAGATTTTTTATGATGCCCTGGCCCATCGGTTGCAAGTCATATTTGGTGGCAATCGGTTTCAAGTCATATTTGGAGGTAAAATGGAGCCTTTACATTGTCCATATGTGGAATAGATTTATGCGCAGTGCAATTGCCAATAAACAAGGGAATTTTTCTGTTCTTTTGTCGATATGTTTTATCAAGTTTCAGCAGCCAATCTTTAAAAAATTCTGCAGTCACCCAAGCTTTTTCATTTGATCTATACTCTATTGGTTTTGATTTGACATTTTTAAAACATCTTAGACTAGTAGATTTGCCTATCATGAGCAAAGGCAGTTTTTCACTGCCATCCATGTTAACCCCAAACAATAAAGTGACTCGTTCTTTACTGTTATTTCTCCCACTGCAACGCTCTCCCTTAAACACGAATGCATTGTCTGGACCACATTTGAAAAACAACCCAGTTTCGTCAACGTTAAAAATGTCTTTAGACGGTGTTCTCTCAATCATTTGTAAAGCATCGTATTTTCAAACAGTTGCTGCTTCCTGATTCACACTTCCACTTTCATCACACATACGGCTAAAGGAGATTCCATTTCTTTCCTTAAATCCATCCAACCAACCAGTGCTAGTCTTGAAATCACTTTTTCCAAAATCGGCAGAAAATTCTTCCGCTTTTGCTCGAATAAGAGGGCCACTCAGAAGAATGTTTTTGTTCCGTGCTTGTTTAAACCACTTCAACACGCACTCGTCGACTTCAGGATTGTCCGGTTCTCTAGCTCTTTTGCGATCCTTACCATTTCCACATGCAGCAGCAGCGTTACTCAGAATTTTGTCCTTATTTTTCAAAAAAATAGACAAAGCGTTCGGCGCTATCCCGTATTCTTTAGTGTGGTAGCGGTCTCAGAACCAAATTGTGGGAAGAGATTCCGCCACGCATAAAACGGCCAGGTGATCGTATATCACAACAAAAACAATATAGAAATTTATAGTGGTAATTATCATACTTAAGTTAACCCAGGCAATGTTATTTAGATGAGATTTTCCCAGTCTAGAAGAATTATATTCTAGATGGTATTCAGTGAGCAAAAAACATGAGGGAATACAAAAAGGAAGGCACATTTATCAAATTAAACACATCTATTTATTTATTCATCAACATATCTTTTATCAACATTCATTTACTTAAATTTAATATTCAAAATAATTTAGAGCTTCCATTATTATTATGCAATCAATATTTCAAATTATGCTCTGCTCAATAATAATTCAATCATTATTTATTATAATTCAACAAAAAAACTGTTACTTTTATCATGTGATTCAACAAAGTTCAAGTTACTTATTTTCTTTAAGTTCAACAAAACCAGTATTATTCAAAATTAAACATTTTAGTGTGCCTGCGCTTCTTTCAAATAAACCAGATCTTTAAGTTAGAACTTCTGGTTCTACGACATAAAGGGGTTACCTGTACAGTTGCACTAATCAAAATTCACAGAAAAGTTCCGGATTCGGAAACACTACTTGAAGGGAACCGAATTAATTCCAAAAACGAGTGTCCAGGACATCTCAAAATTCAACAGGGCTTTACGTCAGATAATTCCAAGGAGTCATCCATCCCGTACACTCCAAAGTACAATCTCAATCCACAGTAAAAATCATCCTGGAATAAAAAAAATAAATTTTAGAAATATGATATAGAACATCGAATCTTCTCCAGGAACATCTTCATCCAGGCTCCAGGAATGGATCGTGGTTTCATCAGAAACAAAATATCTCCATCCGAGGAAAATTAGCCATTTTGCCCAAAAACCTTTGTCTTAAAAGTTTAAGACAAAATTTCGATGCGACTTCTCCAATCGAAACTTCCAAGCCGAATCCCCCGGGTCTCAAGAGTCCAGCGAAAACTTCTCCTCAGCGCAGCTTCCTGATTGGCAGGCAAGCGCGCCCAGCAACAGGCTTCTCCTCAAGACCACACGTCACACATCCAGGCGAGACAGAAATCCTGGCCCGAGCCAACGGATTCTCAACGAAACACAGTTTTTAATGTAAAACAAATTCAAACAAGGCCTACCGAAAAACACAGCACAGGCACGGAAGGAAAGAAAAGAGTTTTTCTCACAGAAAAACTCGAAAGGCTCATGGCGCGCAGAATTGCGACATGACATTAGCGATTTGGCATTTCCTCTTCACACCCTTTTTCACATTGCGAATGACGGCGACCTTTTCAGTAAACGTTAAATTCTATATTGAACCCGCGGTTTACTCAAAGACATCATGAATGCTAACTAGCGAAACTCTCATAACACTACAGACACACTGATAGTAGAAAGATCGATTGACGTCTGAAGCCGGTTGAACCCTCCAACCGGTCGAACAGGTAGCGGGAAGGGGGGCTTCAACTGTCTTGTGTCGAGCAGGTGGGGGTATCCAGGCGATTTCTTAACGATGAAAGGCCGAAAAGTTGTTATGGTTGGAAAGTTTTATAAAAAACTTCGAATTAAGAACGTTGAACTTCGAATTATCCACGATTTTTTAACATTGATTTAATACGAAGTTCAAGGGACCAAGAGAAAATTTCGAATTAACGCCGATTTCGACTTAGAGACATTCGTTTTATCCAAGTTGAACTCAATATTTAAAAAATAATTATAAATAATTCAACCCTGTTATATCATTTTTGGAATTTTGACGATATTTTAGGCAATATAACGCGTAAACATCGTTATATATAAGTATCGAAAATATCGTAAATATCTCGTATTCCAAGGCTATCTCCAGAATTTTGAATTTGCAGGTAGCCTTGAAATAGTCTCACTTCTGACATTGTTCAATTTTTATAATTTCTAGACCAGGGGTTTTCAAAATATTAACGAAAACGCATAAAGAAATCTACCACAAAAGTAGCATCATGCAGACGATATTTTTTTGGCAAATGTATTTGAAGAAAATTATATTATGTTGTTTAACAACGCAATTAAATCAAATATATATATATATACATATATATATATATATATATATATATATATATACGACAGACTATTTAAATAATGGAGGAAATGATATAAAGATTAATTTTATGAATTAATGTCATTACCTTTTTTACTGGAGTATGAAAATTACGGCCTTCGGTTTTAAGTTTGGTGTATCATTAATATTTTCATTTTCTTACTTCCGCTGTTTCATTTTGGCAAATATTTTTCAAAGTCATATGTTGTAGTATGGATATATCTTCAAACATGCAAGACTATAAGTAGTATGGGTATATATTCCTATACAATTTTTCCGCTGTCATTTTGGCATATATTGATTCAATTTCATTTTTTAATGTGTTTACAAAAGGGACCAGGTTGTTTTATTCTTTAGATCTGCATGCGAAGATAAATATGTATAGCGAGAACATAGATTCTGAAACTCCTTTTTAGGAACATTAATTTAAATATTTTAATAGAATTTTTTAATTAACAATGTCGTTTAGCATACTATAGAAATTTGCACATGATTGTGAAATTTAAGTTTCTTTATATTGTATATTCCGTACGAAGAACTGATAAATATGGCAATATATTTTTATAAATATTGATTTAGTAACACCTAGGGAAGTATGGTGAAATGTCTGTCAGAGGGAAATGAAAGGTAAAAGATTAGGCAGCATACCGCTTTAGTGCTTAGGTAAAACAGAAGTCATAGGTCAAACGGTAGTGTGTCTTCACATTAATCAGGGGCACGATGTTGATATTTCCAATGCTATTTTTCTTAATCTCAGAAAATACGACAGTTTTTAGCTCATTAAAGATAAAAATGTATAGTTTACGTAAATTTACAATCACAATTTGACAGAATATTCAAGATTTCAAAATAGTCTAAATCAGACCAGATTAACATGAATCAGTGAAATGCTGGTTAACCGGTATTTATTCATTGCAGCTGTTTTTGCATCCCATTGCTTTTTTAAATTTTTGTTTTATATTATATTATTTTGGATGATTAGAAATTACAAACGAAGAACCGAGAGGGCAACAGAAGAACATAACATGAGAAATAATGTAGAGTAAAGGCATTATCCTTGTCAAACCCCTGAAGAGAAAACATATCATTCTTGCCACCATGGTGCGGTGTGGACTATCCAAATGTGGCTAATTTCCACTAAACTGTCTGGTAAAAGTGGCAATTCTAAAATGGACGAGAACGAACCTAAAACTGATTTACCCTGGAAATAAGTTACAAGAATATTCTTTTAAGTGATTATCTCAGTCGAGCAGCTGGTCATATGAGTTATATCAGTCACTATCAGTCATTATTAACTGGCTCACATTTTATTATTTTTCAGTATAACCATTCAATATTATACAAACCGCATTATAATATGATATACCTACAGAACCAATGAATGTATTTCACCGTAAAACTTGCAAATATGTTTCTTCTCATAAAATGTATGACATTTCTTCTTTAAGTGACCGTTATTCCCCCTACCTTTCCCAAAAGATTAACACAAGAGATGAATATTGATCGAGATGCACGGTTTAAAATATCTGAAAATAATTTTAAATACTCCATATCATATATTTATAAACTACTTTAAGTAACAATATTATTTTTTAAAATATTTTACCCCATCGTTTAGAATCCATTGGGAATTGTGCCTATTTGAAAAAGTAAACTGTTATCCTAACAGAAAGAAAACTAACAGTAGAATGATAATTTTTGCATAGAATTTTTATTTTTCATTGAAGAGATGTCAAATCACTAGAGCCAAGATAAATTACCTCGATCTATGGAAAAATAAAACGTTTCATAAATTCTTTATATTACTAGTTGAGCCATTCTCTGCCACAAATACCACTATAAAAGCAATGAGGAAGGATATGATAGATTTTGGTTTCTTTTCCAATGAAAAGAGATTGTAAAAGTAGCAGGATACGTCAACGCAAAGCCGACATCTGAAGTAAGGATGATTTATTATTCAATTTTCAACCTGAAATGTATATTTTTCCAATTTTTCGAACAGTACTTTATTTATAAGAGCTTCCTGTTCAAAGTGGAAACAGGTGAGTAAGTTATAATATGCCACGAAGTATCAGTTTTGATTATCGTATACAAAATCCATAAAAAAAATAACTTGCAAAAAGAGTTAATGATAATTTCAAATTATAAAATTATTTTATTTTACTATTATATGGAAAATACATTGGTTAGCGGAAAATTTTAGAAATCGATATTTCGACAAAAATCCTGCTTTAAGATTCCTGGTACGTATTTCTAACTAAGTAAAAAATTAGAAAAACATTTATATATTGAGTTCTACTTTGAATTCAGCAGTCCAAGTATAGTAGCACTTCCGTTACGTAAGACCTTTTCAACTCCGTCATATATATTCTATGATTTAATTATGTAATTACAAATTCACAACTCATTTTTACTCATATCACGTCACCAACCTAACTGAAAAATGACTTGCTCCTGTAGAATCTTCTTTCTCTTCGACCCAGACCGTCCGACTTACCCGAACATTACAAAGTGTCTTATTGGACGGCCGGGCAATTTAAGCCTGAACTTAGTGAGTGCACCATCCACATGGACTCCTCCTTCCCTTACAGGGTAACCACACACCACAGGGTAACCTCCTTCCTCTACCACTTACATCTCAGAACTTACGGACCCACATGTTTAACGTTCTCGTACTCCAAGTGAACATGGGGCAGTTTGAGAAGAGGCGGGAATCGAACACGGGTCACCCGACTGCAATCTCAATAACTATCACCTTTAAGGTAACCTTAGATCACTATTCTATTGGCTCTGATGAGGCGTGTCTCGACAGGAAATCAGGCGAAAAAGTAGGAGGGACTGAAGACACTGATAATGGTTTATCCGAAGATAGTGAGGAAACGGACTTGCCTGCGGATTCCAAAATGATTCCCTGTTCTGACATCTCTTGGGATAACGAAACCGTCCCAAGAGCTGACGGTAGCAA
Organism: Amaurobius ferox; assembly: GCA_951213105.1. NCBI lineage: Eukaryota > Metazoa > Arthropoda > Arachnida > Araneae > Amaurobiidae > Amaurobius > Amaurobius ferox. The sequence continues at coordinate 55,259,412 of OX578140.1, read as the reverse complement.
AATAGACGTATATTTTTATGTTAGGCGGGCAGTAGAAAAAGTCTTAGATCCAAAATGATGTGAGGAAATATTGTAATAAAAACAATATTTAATATAAACAAAACCTATTTAGCTTCAGGGAAAGTAAAAGCAAAATAGGGACAAAAAGGGTTACCAAACCAGAGGACAGTAATGTTGAAATTAGCATTCCCCAAAACTACAAAGCTGCACTCAAATCATCCTAAACAACGAAATGGAGTAACGCCATTATTGAGGAAATTTAAGTTATGAAAGAAAGATATGTCTGGGAGTTAGATCCTGCACCTCCTTCAGAAAACATAATAGGCAGTCGATGGGTTTATACTCTAAAAAGAAATAAAAAAGGGGAAATACAACGATTTAAGGCGGGACTAGAAGTTTAAGGGTATACCCAAGAAAAGGGTGACATTTATGACGACGTTTTCTGTCCAGCAGTTAATTTCCGTCTGATTAGATTTTTTTTACTATCTTTGTCAGTAAGCTAGAAAGGATGCACTTTCAACTAGATATAAAATGTGCCTACCCGTAAGATAAATTAAAATATAAAATTTACATGAAACAGCCACAGGGCTTTGCTAATACTAAGTATCATTACTATGAATGTTTATAAAATAAGGCAATTTATAGCCTTCACCAAAGTGGTAGAGACTGGTTTATAGAACTAGATTCCATATGTAAAGAATTGAAGTTTACTAAACTCAGATGGTGTAATTGTTGTTATGTTTTTATTAGCAAGGTACTTATATTAGTTTATGTAGATAATATCATTTTATTTTCTTAATGTCAAAAGGATATTGATTTAATACTTTCATTGTTGAATAACACATTTGATATTAAAAGTTTGGGAAACATCACTAAATTGTTAGGTGTAGAATTTGAGAAAACTGATCACAAGTTACATACACCGAAAACAGCATATTGAAAAGATCCAACAAAAAACATCCACCAATATGTGAAATATTTAGACAATTTAATCCCACTGTCAGTCCCATGCTCTTATATTATGTCCTCTGTGGAAAATTCTGCAAAAAGCAAATAAATTATAGCCAAAGTTAATACTTGCCAACAGGAAATTTCTATAGATTTCAGGAACTCGCAATTGGGATGTATCGAGAATTATATATATATATATATATATATATATATATATATATATATATATATATAAACTTTAAAACTTTTAGACTATTGTATGGAATAATATTACCAATAAGGCAATGCATACCAGTTAAACAATAAAAGAGTATGCGCAAAGCAGCAATTGCAGCAAAGCAGCATTGAGCAAAGTAGCAATTACATTTTTTCGTATCTATGATAAACGCAACGATTTTCACTTTAAAATTAATTATCTTGTTCCTTGGACATCTAATCTCAATAAACGTGTGTTTCGAAACGTAATTAGAAATTATCTGATCAGAAGTAGAAGATTGAACACAAATACAGAAGATCAATATTTGTGTTTGAAAAAATATTTTGGGGAAGCCCGTAAGGTTGGATATCCCAGGAGATTCCTTTATGGTATCGCATCGGATTTTTACAATATCGATATACAGGAGTGCAAAATGAGAATAACGGATTTTTAGTTGAATCTGTGGCAACGGTATACAGTATATAATCGGAGATTCCTCAGTTCTCGGAGTTATTTTGGTGATGAAGGGAAATGGGTAGAGCGTTTGTCTGTTGAGTTAGATGAATTTTTTGTGGTATTGGTGGTGTTGGCGAGAAGTGGATTCGATTGGTTTCACTTTAGGTATTTCTTTTGGTTTTTATTCAATTTCAGTGTCTATATTTTCGGCAATTCTTTTAGTCGCAAGGACTTTCTTTGAACGGTGCCGGTTTTCCGGGAGTGTTTGTCGCGGCACTCAAAGCATGCTTTTAACCGGGGAGTGGGGGTCACAACCCCCCCCCACAACCACTTTTTGGTACTGTTCATTATTTCATTGTATTTTATATATATATATATATATATATATATATATATATATATATATATATGTATAGCATTTATTAAATTTAATTATTTATTTTTTCATTTATTTTATTCCTGTAGTTGTAATTTATTTGTATATCAATTATCACTTGAGTACCATCTTCTTCAAGAGTGTTCAAAATTCTCATCAGATGGCGCTCATTGCAGTATTTTTCTGGTGGTAGTTCATAGCTATATTCGACGTCAAGAATGAGTGTGAATATATGTTTGATTTTTGATTTCTAATAGCATCTTTCTTAATTTGTTAAATTTTGTTATATTTAGTTCTTTATACTATCATCCTCCCCTTATTCAGATTATTATTATTTCTATTTTTCAGAATGTGTAGGATATTTTTATGATGTTTCAACCACGTGGTTGCATCGCAGTATATGAAACATATGTAGAACCTCTGGGAATGTAAAGATCCTTGAAAACTAGCAGCTATAGAAGTTTTATCCAATTCCATCTATTCAAATTTACACCTTTTTTCATTAAATTTTTCTCATTTTAATATTTTGGGCCTCCAGCATTTACCATTTCTTTCACGCACGTTCTTAGATTGCATGTAGTACTCTTATAAACTGTTCCCACGTTTTATTACTCATGTCTCCTTCTAGTGTGAAATTAAGATCCATTTTATTTCTCTGGTAGCAATGTTTTCCTTCTGTTAGATCAGTATTAACGTATGTTTTACATATATTAACGTATTTTTGATAAAAACAATTCCATCGTCAATTTGTTTATGATCCCTATTTTCACTGATGAAACAACCTTTCACATGGTACGGAAAAGTGGCATAAGTCATATATTTTCTTTTTCCTAATTCAGTTGATTTTAAAGATACAGAAATGAGGGGGTTTTTTTCATGATCTTGTTGAATTAAAAATAAATATTTTCTGATTGACCAAATTTATCCAAGGAGTTCGTATGAAAATATAAAGTGTAAATTTTTGACAATTAATGGCAGGATTATTTCATTAATGTAGTCTTATTTCCTACCTTACTTTCAACATTTTTTCAATTTACATTGCCCACTTATCTCCATCAGCTAAAGAATTAAAGCGTGTTTCAATCTTTTTGGAACACCCTGTATATTTGTTCCATTGCTCCATTTTTTATTATATATATTTATTATTTATTTATTTATTTATTATGTATTATTTTTTATCATATACCTCATTTTACCTGATTTTACAATATAAATGTAACCTATTCTATATTCAACATTCGACTCTTTTTCAGTAGATATTTTTATTGATAAAAATTGTGTAAACGTTTAAGTATAATTTAATTGGTGAAAATAAGTGTGCACGATTTAATTAATAAGTCATTTTAGGAATAACTAATCTGTAATAATTGCTTTATTTAAAATGCAAGGCGTGAGAAATCCATCATGTGAATTTACTCTTAAATAGCTTATCCATGCAAATTCTAAAGTGATCAAGAGATAAATGGCTTCCTGGAGCATTAACGTGAATAACTCTGATATGTATGAGAGGAATTCTGATGGTTTAGCATCATATCATCCATGGCTGCATAGAGGTTTAAATTAAGTACTGTCATGAGATACGTGCATGTACTTAATCAGCAGTATGTGATGAAGCAGCCCCATGCACGATATTAAACGCTATTTCAGTTTGATAGCTACCGCAAATAATTGTATCTAATTGACTATGAATGTAGTCTTTGGAGGACAACAAGAGCAAAAGAATATATTGTAAGATATTGTATCTTCAGTGAAGAATGTAAACTTTTTATATTTTGTGTCTTCTATTTACTGTTTTGTATAAAAAGATCATGCGAGTCATTTTTGTTAAATGAGTACCTAACATTTTCATTTTGAGATTTTTTTTTATTGAAAGTAAGGATAAATATTTGTTGTTACTGTTTAGGAAATATACATATTTTAGAACAGCATATTATAACTGTAATTGAATATTATCTGTACAATAAAAATATGCCGTCGGCTGCACATGATTTTCCCTATATAATGAAAGGACTTTGCTTCATTTACAGAAACATAATGGTGTATAAACAACACAGAACAAGCATTTCAATGAAAATTTGGCGCTTTTGGCGACTTGCTTATCAGATGAATGACTTAATTATACTCACATGCAAACTCCTAACAAAATGAAATTAATTTTTCATTATCATTTGCACTAAACAAAAGACTATTGACGAATGATTTCTCAGGTGTTAAAATACAAAACTATTACAAAAAGTATCGTCTCTGGAGAATGAAATAATATATCTTCACAAGAGTGATTTTGAATAATATTGCATATGACAGTGAACATATTTGACAATACTTATTAATTTTTAAATTTCATATAATTTGTTTGTTACATTTATTTGACAAATGTATCGGTAATATATCGAGGAGTGCTCATTATAGTGTTTTAAAATTTATTTCAACCGTTTCTAAATTAAAAATTACCTATGATTGCCTATAAAATGATTATTTTTTAATAACTATTCAAACTCCAGTTTTTAATAATTTTTCAAAAATGCATTCGAAAATCGTGCAATATTTGGAAGGCAGTTTGTGATAGTTTTCTAAAACTCGTATTATCTATTTTCTAATTAAGAGTTACGACTAAAATATTTTTATTATAATCATTGAAAGAGGTGATTTTTTAATGATATTATTTTTAAAAATTCATTCAAATCTGGGGGGGATCTTCCAAATATTTGACTGAGTTTAAAATCAGCGGATTTCCAATGGTTTTTAAAATTGTACAAAACTATATTCGAAAAGCCGTTCGAGAAGCTTCAACCGTTCGTGAGACATAGCATCCACAGTCTCCAGGACACACATAAATACACATGCACACTAACATACATACAATAACATACATACACACCAACAAACATACATGCGTACGAAAGGGAAAAATATAAATATTAAGAACTTTAGAGAACAATAATAATATTTCTAATCAACAATTTGATAAATATAAAACACCAATAAATAAAAACTTTGCTATTTTCGTATATGTATGTTATGCTATCTTCGGAATTATAATAAGACACCCGGTTTCCGATATCTTTGAATTTCGATGTTAGATAATTTTTAAAATTTTTAACATCTAGTCAAAAGTAATTTAATATAATGAAGGAACTTTTTATATTTTATAGATAAGTAGCTCCTTTATTTCATAGTTTTTTTCACAACCATAAAATTCTCTTAATACCTGAGTATATACTAAATAAATTTTTATTATCCAGCATGTCAGAAATGTGGATATTGATAGCGTATAATTGCCAATCCATACTCAATTCTAAAGCTAACGTGAGATGAATGTCTTCCTGAAACATTATAGTGCATAATTCTGAAATGTATGAGAGGAACTCTAGTGGTTTAGCATCATATCCGGTATGTTTGCATCTATGAGTTAAGTCCACTCTGAAGGATTTTCCACTCACCCAGCTGCATATGATGAAACAGCGACGTGCACGATGTAACAAGCTACTCTAGAATAAAAGCTCGTTGTGATGGACTGTGAATTGTACGTTGCAGTACTAATAAATCATCTTTAGATCATGCATGATTATTTAGATGGATAATATTGTACACTATTATACTAAAAATGAACAACCTGTATAGAGATGTTTAATTATTCAGAAATTTATTTCATCGGTGTCTGCTGCAGACCTGTATTTCTAATACGAAAACTCATCAGAATAGAGAGTAATATTATACAGTGGCATTTAGCTGCAAGAGTGTGGTACATTCAAACCTGTTTCAAACAGAACCAGTAGGTAATGGAATGCTGTCAAAGCTGAAAGTAATTTTAGCCACGTCCAAAACAATAGAAAATTTATAGTCATTTACCTTGTATAAAGCCGTGCATTTACCCCTCTACAAGGAGGAAATGCACGGCAAATTTAACTAATTTGTTAATAGAGGCCCAACTGTAACGAACAAAGTACAGAAAAATTATCCAACTATTTCAGGCATTTAATAGAAATAATTTTTTGACAGAACTGACTATTAAATCATATGGCGATTTTCTGAAAGATTTCCCTTATTATTTTCAGGATTTTTAGTTAAGCAATGAGATCATGCAATGTTAAAAAAATTCATCAATCCTCAATGTTTTTCTAAAAATCCCATCATTTTTAAGACATATGTTAAAAAAAAAGTATTGTATTATTTTAAAAGATTATCTCAATACAATATACAGTGTTTTTAATTATTCGTTTATTTGCTTCATGATAAGTGATAATATTATGCCGGTAAAGCAATTTATATATTTTTAAGGTATGGTAATAATCTAACAGTGAACACCATTTTTATATTTACCTATAATCCTGTGATCGCAGTATACAAAATGTAAGCATATACAGAAAATTTGGAAACATTAAACTATCTATTATGTTATAAAATTGTATTAATCAAGGACACTAAATATATTTTTCAGTATTTTTTAAATCTGATGCATAGGTAAACAATTACATATGGGCTGTTTTCATTTTCGGCTAAATTTTAAACTTCACTAGTCCTGAAACGATACATTTTCAAGATTAAAAGACTTTTCGGAACTGAAATTCCATTTAAGTCAGGTTTGACTGTATTAGTAAATAAATAGAGGCTCTAAAGCTTTGTTAGACCCCCATATCGAAAGCGGTTCAATTGCAACCAGTTGCGTGCAGAAATCCTTAGTGCAATAAAACTAACCCCACTTTTCTAACTTAAATATTCATTGAGATGATAACTTTTGAAAATTTGAACATTTCAGGATTGCAGAAAAGTCTTTTTTATTTTTTTGCCGAGCATTTTTTATGAATCAAGTGTCAATTGCAAATTGCAATATTTACATCGTCACATGTTGATTTTCATTAAAAACCCGAAATTTCTAAACACGAATTAAGTTTTATACAATCCGATTAACAGACAGTCGATTGAGATAGACGATCTGGTGTTCAAATTTATACCGGGTTAACATAAAAGTATATAATGCGAAATATTTAATATTTTTTTATTACTATCCTTATATACATAATGTATAAGGAAGTATTGTGACGGGGTCGAAAATTCGAATTCGAGTTTTCGACGGGAGAACACGTTTTAAGCATCCCTGATCACGAATCGAACATTTTTGACGTGATGTCTGTGTGTCAAAGTACGCATGTGTGTGTGTGTGTCAGTGAGACTGTGGAGACGATAACTGACGAACGAATGGATCGAATCAAACGATATTTAGTACAAAAATTACAATTCGTAAACACTGGAAGCCTATTGTTTTTATTCGCAATCGAATGTTCAGAACCCCTCAAAATTTTCGAGTGAAATTTTGAAAATATCGTCAAAAACTCAAAACCTCTAATAAAGTTATGCAAATAGACATTTCTTGTGTAATTTTTCATTAGAAAACGATTAACATAAATTTTAGAACACTAACGCGAACCGTTTTCGAGATATTGCACATTTTTCAAAAAAATTAACAAGCAATCACATAAAAAAAAAATATTACCTGTTGAGAAACATGTTCACTTTTCATATGTAAGTCCATGCGATAAATTTGATGACATCATTTTCGCATATCTAGCTCCTTCCATTCATGAAAATATATACTTTGAGTAATACTTTTGTATTTAAACGCCAATAGTAATTTATCTGCTGTAAGAATAGCGTGTTTCTCCATCCATAACGATTAGCGAGATTTTGTCGACGAATTTGGAGGAATGTCGCCAACTTAGTAACCACATAATACTTTTCTGAGTATTTATTTTTCATTGGAAGTACATGTCTATAACAAACCATCGTCCAGATAAATCCCTGAACTTTAATTATGGAACGTCATGAATAGATAAAGATAAAAATTATTTTATATGTGAAAAAATCGATGTGGTCAGCATATGAATAACCTTACTCGCCATGATGAGTAATTTTGAGGCATTTAGAAAATAATTTGCAGGGTCCACTTTGATGATAAGAGCTTGCAATGTCTTCCTAGTAGCTCAACGGTAGCGCGTCGGCAGGACAGTTTAGAGATCCAGGGTTTGATTCCCGGTTGGGGCAGCAAGGTTATTTACAATGGAACTTGAAAAAAGTAACGCTGTTGGTTAGTGCAAAGATGGTGGAAGCTTGAAAGTGACTCTAGTATGACTAGTACGGATCCAGTTAACTCTGGAGGACTGAGCGCCGATTTCAAAATTGAGAGGATAATGACAACGCAGGATACTGACATGGGTAAAAATAGTAGTACTAAGAAGCAACCCCTGAGGTAAAGATAGCAGGAAGTGGTCAGTGAGAGCGTCAGTAGCCCGCCAATCTGGCTTTACAGGGTGGTGAGTGCAGAGTCCAATTTGACGATAAGAGCATACAGATTCGCCCAAGTAGTTCAAGGGTAGAGCGTCGGCAGGCCAGTTCGAAGATGCAGGTTTCGATTTCCAGTTAGGTCAGCACGGTTCTTTAAAATTATTTTTACAATTAATTATACAAACAAATAAAGAGTATGCACAACAAAATCAACTTCGGTGAGGCATTAATTTGAAGCCGCTGAACTGTACTCAATTATATGAACAATTAATGGAGACGTTTGTACTAACTGATCCAAAGCTACGACAAGTGACTCAGTGATGCTTTAAGTCAGATTTAAGGGGGAATCTTCGAGGCCCACAGATACAAAATTAGGCGCAATGGTACTTCAGTTCAAGAAAAATCACCTAGAATCGATGAATTTAAAATTCGAATTTTTTTTATTTAATAATTAAGTGCCAGTTTGAGCAGTTTTTACCACAAACATGTTTCTCCCGGCCATCCAAATGGTTGCTCTATATCTTCGGATGAGTCGGCTATCCTGGGCTTTCGACAAACATGTTAAGCAGGGATAGAAAACAGTATGCAGACTTTTCATCTTAACACCATCGGAAAGATGAAACGAATTTATTTCAAAAAAATCTAAATGAAATGCATACACTATTTTGCAAAAAAAAGAGCAATATAAAGAAAGTGACTGTTTTTATTGAAATTAAAAATGCGTACAGATCATACACTGGTAATCCAAGGGATCCATCAATGGTTAGCAATTGTACAATAAATTTTCAAATGAATAATTGGTGAAACCCCCTTGGGGCAATGCATGCTTGTATACGTCGAGGTAAGGAGTGATGAAGTTTCCTAATGTCATCCTGCGATACATTCTACGAGGCATTCCTCAACTGTTGCTCCAGATCTACTACATTTTGGGGAGCCCGAATTCTGGAGGCATAGCATGTCCAATACATGCTCGATTGGCGAAAGATCTGGTCGCCATGCTGGCCAAGAAACATTATCAGCTGAACGGAGACAGTCCATAAATATGCGAGCCGTATGTCACGTGGCATTAACCTGTTGTAAAATAACCCCGGATGACGTAACATAAAGGGTAACGCAGACGGGCGAAGATTTTCATCAACATAGAGCTGCTAAATTTGTATGCAGGATGACTAGGGACGACCTGCTGTCTTAAGAGATATCACCCCACACCATCCCACCAGGGGTAATGGCTGTGTCCCTGTGTAAAACAAAGGCTGATTGGGACGCTGGCCCTACCTCCTTCAAGCAACAAACTGAACGAACGCCTCCACGAAAGACTGAAGCGTGATTCATCGCTGAATACTATGAAACGCCAGTCTGCTGGTAGACTGGCATCGCATAGTGGATGGCGGGATGCTCGGCTACGCCACCACTCCAAACGACTCTGTCGATGTGCGGTTATGGGCAGACGTCTTAAAAGCAGCCGTGAGTGCAATCCCACCTCATCCAAACTCCGTGATATGGTGGTAGGTACCACGGGTGGTATCAAAGAGGCTATAGCACGTTGGATGGCGAACAAAAATGCCGTTCGGCCAGTTCGGGACTGTCACACAATCATCCGGTCTTGCCTCGCTTTCGTGCTTCTTGGCCTTCCGGAGCCTTCATTACGCCGATGAGTTCCTTACAGCAACCATTGCTGTCAGCACCTTTGCACAGAGGTGTCCATTCGAAGCGGATGCCGGCCTATTGCACAGCATGACCAGCCAGAATAATGCATCCGGACTATATGGCCAAGTTCGAATTAGTCTAATTGCTTATAAGATCTTCGGCAACGTCGTACCGCATTATTGGTTGTGTCTCCACGGAACTGCAACGCCGATAACGAGCAAAGTTAAAACGTCCGCATTTTAACCTCTTTTATAGTATGCTAGTTGCGCAGTAGATGATCGAGCTATGACCGAAGTTAATACTCATTGGCTTTGCAAATTAATCATTTGCATACTTGGTATAAAGGAATTGGCATGCAAAAATTCGAAATGATCGGATTCAGCCTAGTGGTTAGCGCGCGGGAATTGCACTCGATCGGCCAGGGTTCGATTATCGTCACTGCTAAAACTGCCGCCGTGTTCACGCGGAGTAGGTTCAAGTTAAACATATAGGTCTGTAAGTCCTTGCGAGAGATTGGTGATTGTGGATGGAGGGTACGGTATCTGTGGATGCCTCCCCCACTGGGTCCAGGTCTAAATTGGGTGGCATTTACCGGCTGTCCAGACAGATACCTTTCTTGTAGGTCGGACGGTCTGGGTCGAAAAAGGAGGAAATGATCGGATAATCTCTTAGGTATGCTTCGGGTTTTTTTGCAAAAACCTGTGTTATTAATGGATGAAATTTCTTGAATTGAGAACTTTTATATACTTGTATTTAAGGTGTAATAAGTAATCATATTATGACTGAAAGGTCGATGTGTCCAGCACCGAACCAAGGCGAACCAAGGCACCACAGCACCGAACCACCATATTACGTGACCGAGCAGCGGGTTAAGACGCGTTTAGGTACTTATTCAGAGTGTATTATGTTCTCAGCGTATTATGTCCTCTCAGAGCGTATAATGTCGTCTAGCTTATTTTAATTCGAGTAATTTCAATCAAAGTTATGCCTATTAAATTCTGGGCAACGTTGGATAAAGTTCTTATTAAAAATAGTTAAACATGTGTAAATGAGTCAGAAATGCGTATAAAAATGTTCACTCCTATAACAATACATTTTATACAAATATTCACCCCTATAACAATACATTTTATGTTCATTGTACTATGCATGTAGCAACAGTTAAATGTATATATTTAAAAAAAATAAGATAGGATATAATATTGCTTGTTTTAATTAAATACCTCTCTCTAACATCGTGTTTTTTATTTAAAATTTAAATTTAAAAAAATGTATTTATCTTATTTAATCGTTTTAAAGCTACTTCCATACATCGTTTAATAATTCTATGATTGTTATTAATCTTAGTAAATACAATGCGCGTCTAAGTTGTTTGGAGTTTACAGTAAATCAAACCTCAACTAAATCGGGTTCTATAAATATCTCATAAAGAACTTGCCCACTGAGCTTACTTTGCTTATCTTCTGAAGCCACCTTGTAAATAAAGGCTGATACGAGACTTCAATGTTTCACCTCAGGGAAATCTGCATTAATCACCGAAATCAAACGGGAATTACGCTCCATGATATTTCAGACAAGTTGAAGAAAAGATTAATTATAATTGTATGTTGCTCATTTGAAGTTTTTTATTTTCAATAACAGTAATTTATTAACGATGAAACACACGCAGATGGTACAAGAAATAACATATGTAGGTATATTATTACATATTATTGGTTTATATAATATAGTTCAATATTTGAAAAAAAATAAGAATTGTGTAGAATTTATTCATTACTTATGTCACCTTATGTTTTGTAAGCATTAAATTTTAAAATATGACTAATGTAAAATACGGCCATACTGGTGGCCTTACCGTATATGTCCTTTACCATAATTTTTAATAAACCAGTGTGTGTACTGTTCCTTCAAATCTAAATATGTATTCCCCCGCTTCCCTTTTATGAACTTCATTATGGACTCCAACTGAAACTCCAACTCCACTTCAAGTTGTCTTAGACTAGACCTATTTTTCAGTATATTATTTGTTTTATTAAAACAATGTAAAGCACTGTGAAATATAGTTTGGAGTCATCAAAGCTAACAGCACCTGATTCACATAATATATGAGTTTATATTTCACATCTCATTTTAATTTCTATCTACACTGGCATTTCATCAGTACGAATGTCTTCAGATACATTCTGCACTGGTCCTTCCTTCTTTTACTTTAAATTAATGCTTCAAAAAATTACACGTTTATCGCACCTTTTTATTCACATTTATAGAATACGTTTTCCTGTTTATTTTTAATGAAACATTCATTCTGTCTAATTTGGATTTATCTAGTAAATTCCCTCAATCATCTGCAAAGGAAAATTAATTTCGTTTCATTCAAATTTCATTTAATTCACACTTCCCTAGTAACATTCTTTTATCATATATCTGCAAAGGAAAAGTTCGTTCAGTTTCATTCAAATTCCGTTTAATTCACATATATCTAGTAAATGGCTTTGATCATTTACAAAAAAAAAGAAATATATATTCCGTTTCATTCAAATGGCTTAGGGCATTAAAATACCATCTCTTCATAGTACTATTTCAGCTTCTCAGACATATTTGATAATATTACAGAAGAAGATCAGTACAACTAAATCACAGTTTGTAATTTTGTAACTATTGATCAGCCGCATAGCAACATAATGGTATTTTATGCATAAAAGCGTCACATTTTGCATGACATACAGGCATAGCCTAAGGGTCCTTTTACGATAATAGGCCACTTTGAAATTTACTTGTGAACCTTTAACTTCGAAGAGAGTGGCTAATAGTTCAGGTATCCAAAATTATATTATGATTTGATTGGTTTTTATTGGTTTATGATTTGATTGGTTTTGATCATTTCTAATAATTCTTTGGTTTCAGATTTCAGAGGTATATAAATAGTTGCTGCTCAATAAAAATAGTCTGCTACCCATTTTCATGATGATGTTAAAAAGTTTTAGACTTGTTGATTGAATATTGCACTCAAAATTTGCTTAAAATGATACTAAGACAAATTGGAAAATGTGTATGATATAATAAAATATCATTAGAAAACAGAAAACTTACAATAAAAATGTCTAAAGAAGATTATATATCTACAGCAGTATAGATCCATAGGAGAATTTTTGACGGGATCGTGATCAATTTAAGAATTCTCTTGTGAAGAAATTGTGTTCATCAAACATTTTGCATTGTATAATCTGTAAGCAGCATTATATGTTTCCAATTTACATGCTATGATCAAAACTGCACCGATCGTGAAAAAATGCCAAGTAGCTATCCCTTCATGTATTCTGTAGACACATGCCTGGAGACTTAACCAAAATACATCCCTTTAGTCGTGTTGTATTCACTCTTGTATACATATATCCTTCAAATTGTTCCATCTTTGATTGGTTAAAGTTCGACCAGTTTAAAAATAGTTGATGTTTTTCTGGCTACTCGCGCTTCTTTAATGAATATGATACTATCTGTAAAAATTAATTCTGATAATATTTTGTGTGGTTTCAGAATGTGGTGTTTCCTCGGCTGAAACTTTCTTGCCACGATAGTCCAATTAAATTATGCAACTTGGATTTTCCTTTGTTTTGTTTATTTGTTTAAAATTGATTGATAAAATTTCTGATATATTGGCATCCGCAGCCAAAATTATTCAGTATAATTTCCTACGGAGTTTTTACAACCAATGTATATTTGAAATTGTATTCACAAGTCTTTGTATTTGAAATACAGAAAATATTTCTAATACAGAAAGCTGAATGTTACTCTGCACTGGCACTACGTGATGGTATAAATCGTATTATTTGGCATTGTACACTATTTACTTTATAATCATAAAAATCACCTTTTTAACAGAAGGAAGACATTTCTACTTTTCTTTCTTTGTGATACATAAGGTTATTTCTTGGTTACGACACAACTAATGTTAAAGTTTTTGTCCAAACAAGACAAGAATTGTACTTACTTTATGACAATGGAGATAGAATTCATGAATTGGACGTTTGCGTTTTTGACTTTCAGTGGGATGGAATGTTCTTCGATATTTATAAACTGTTCACAAAGAAGGTAGAAATATTATCCACTAGAAACAAGACACAATTGCTATAAAAGAAAGTAAAATTACCAATTAATTGAGAATAAATTATACATTAATAGCCTAATAAAGTATCTCTGAACAAAAATCTTTTGAAATGGCATGTTAGGTTGTTCCAAGAGATTTCTTTCAGAAGAAAAGATAGCGAAAAATTTACCACGCTATATTAATTAAACGCCAATTAACACAAATAAAAATCAAAGTTTTTTAGTATATGCAATAATCATTTAACTATTTTGTTAATATTTTGTGTTTATAAATTTATATATATATATATATATATATATATATATATATATATATACACAATATACGACAAGTGCTGTAAGCAATCACAAAGATGTAAACCAATATTACCAAGGAACAGGCGCAGATGCTGCTCTTTAATCCGAAGTAAATATACTATTGTAATCAAAAATGAGGATAAAGTTCAATGGAGGGGAAATCAAATACAATACATGCAATGGCAGAGGAGGATGGCGACTCCTCATTCCCGTTTAAAGCTGCTTTTCCAGCCCGGGCAAACGCTCACGGAACCAATGCATTGCAAAGGTTGATCCCCCATACGTGCCCAGTCAGAAGCACCCAAACATGGAGAAACAGACCACTGAGAATGGAAGTCAAGAAACGCACAAATGGAGAATCACAAAATCTCCTATTATATAAATAACTATGCGCATGTGCAAGTCTTCAAGTGATATGCAGAAACTATCCCAATTCAGACAAATCCCTTTTGAAAGAATTTGCTTCATTTTTATTGTTGAAAAATGAATTATAATATTTCTTCAGGAAATTAACAGGGTAATTCTTTCTTAATGCTTCTAATATTATCCCCTTGTTACTTGATATGCAATCCTTTTTTAAAGTGTTGCAAATTTGGTTTCTCTTGAGGCATGGAACACACCTATTATATGAGATACCGTACTTTCGTTATGTTTATGACGTGCTGTATGGATATTATGAAAATGCACCAGTATTGGAATTCGATTTTTACCCCAATGGCTTGGAATTAGTTGAAAATAAACGTGCAGAGGATGGATCGGTGAATTTCTTGGATATCACCATTAAGTACAATACAGGGAATGGAATTTATACGAGTCTACACGATAAAAGAACAAGTTATGGCATAAAAATTAACCATATCATCACTTGGAAAACGAACCTTTCAAGATTCATTTTTAGAAATATACTTTTGGGACATTTCAAGAGAAACCAAATTTGCAACACTTTAAAAAAGGATTGCATATCAAGTAACAAGGGGATAATATTAGAAGCATTAAGAAAGAATTACCCTGTTAATTTCCTGAAGAAATATTATAATTCATTTTTCAACAATAAAAATGAAGCAAATTCTTTCAAAAGGGATTTTGCTGAATTGGGATAGTTTCTGCATATCACTTGAAGACTTGTACATGCGCATAGTTATTTATATAATAGGAGATTTTGTGATTCTTCATTTGTGCGTTTCTTGACTTCCATTCTCAGTGGTCTGTTTCTCCATGTTTGGGTGCTTCTGACTGGGCACGTATGGGGGATCAACCTTTGCAATGCATTGGTTCCGTGAGCGTTTGCCCGGGCTGGAAAAGCAGCTTTAAACGGGAATGAGGAGTCGCCATCCTCCTCTGCCATTGCATGCATTGTATTTGGTTTCCCCTCTATTGAACTTTATCCTCATTTTTGATTACAATAGTATATATATATATATATATATATATATATACTTATGACTTTAAGAAAGTCAGGTAGAACCACTGACCAGATGGCAATACCCTTAAACAGAAAGTACATGATATTGCTAAAAAAACTTACGCGTTAACCTGGCTCCTGTATTGCCTATTGATAACATTTGACATCAAGCAAAGTAGGTATCTTGCCTACAAAGCACAAAACAATTTGTACAGGATGAGAAAAAATTGGGCAAAACCTATGATGATCACTGCACGCCGTTGAGATTAGTTAGGAAAATATGACTGTGTGGTCGTCAGGGACTAGAACAGCCATGGGAAACTTCACTACTGAAAGATGTACATAAGTCTTAAAGACATATGTGGTAACCTACCATTCTTTCAAATTTGAACATTATAATAGGAATTAAATGAGTTAAGGTTAATGATTAATAATGATTTTCCCGCTTGATACCACATCTCTAAATCCTGTGAAATACATGTAAATAAGCTATAATTAAAGTAGAATCTATACAGACTAATTTATTGACATCTTTACTATTGAAATGATCTTACAATGGTAAGCAAGTACCAAGTTTTATGGAGCAGAAATTGAATGGTTATAACACAAAGCAATGCTTCATGGTATTACAAGAATTTATACATTTTGATAAATAATTATTTAGCCCCACATAGTCAAACGTTTGCCGTTAAAATTCTATTATTTGTTCCACAGTATTATTTCACATAAATATGAATTTTACAATATCAAAAGCAAACTGTACCAGTAGCGAAAATCTTGAGAAATTTCGAAGCTTTGGAAATTTCTCCTATTTCCTTATTTTTCCTTATTTTTAATATTTCAAGATCGATTGTTTTTTAGTGTATGGTATTGATTTATATGTTATGTATTTATAAAGGTGTTACTATTAACGTTTTGTCAATTTTACTAATTTTTAACAGAAATGATCTAAAATACAATGCTTGTTTTTTATGTAACATACTAGATTAGTAACAAAAATTATTGTTCCATGCACATTGTGCGAAGTTCATCACTGTTCACCGTGTTTTCAGTTGAAGTATTATAACCTGGTATTTTTATTATCTTGTAAACCCCTTGTTTCGATTTATCGTTCTCGGATTCTATTTATGCTCTCAAAGCTAGTTATAATGGTGTTCAACCCATCTGAATATATTGTAATTCTGAGTTTCCTCGTAACAATTAGGTCTCTATTAATGCTTTCTCAATTCCACGACCTGATATCTCTGTCGATAAATCAGTGGTCTCAAAATTCAGAAATTAGAGGCACAAAATACTCTCTGTATATGATATAATATTATTACTATTATTACAATTATTATTATTAATGTTATTATTATTGTTATATTATTTATATTATTATTTTTATTAGTATTATTATTATTATTTATATTTTTGCGAAAAAAACAACCGCAGATAGGAAACATCTTAATACAGTATCACCAAAAATATTTCCCAATATTTATATCTAAATTTATATAAATATTTATACATAGTAGATTTCTGTTTCATTAACAAATTAATTTTCATTTCATATAAAAATAGTAAGTTTCGAAATAGCTAACGTTTGTTTCAAAATATGTCAGCGTTTAGTAACTATTGCGTCTATTTAAAGAAAATTGCTTTTATTTACAAAAATACTCCTCTTTTTGTGGAATCTAAAAGATTATTTCCTGCTTTCTTCACAAAGGAAGGCTTTGGACAAATTGTTTTGGGACTGTTCGTGCATCTTAATGACTGTGATTGTGTGAGTGAAATGGGACCTGTGAGTATCTTATACTTGATATTTTAGTACTCATCATCCGTCTTTATATATAAGTACAAGGACTGATCTCAAATATCTAGGAAACAAAAAAAGTTTGGAAATGAAGGGTTATCACATTTCAGTTTCTGTAAAGTACAAAAGAGAAGAGTCATAATATGTTATATACAAATGCACTATGTAACCCACTTGAATTGAATGTATAGAACACTAGTTGATCAAACATTAAATATTCTCATGGAATTATTTTTTATGCAGAACAGGGAAAATTCGTGGGAAAATGGCAATTTTATTCGGTAAACTGGTTTTTAAATCTTTTATGAACGTAATTAAATAGTATGTGTTTGTGATAATGAGACTACATGTTACATTCTATAACAAAAAAATCGACGCACCAAGAAGGAGTTGACCGATTGTAATGAAATTTCGTATAGAAAGACATTTTGAGCGAACATGCAAAAGAATAAAAGTTGCTGTCCAATGATTAGTGGGTGCGCAAGGGCATCGAAACTGCGCATTCAACAGGTGTATATAAGGAGCTATTCTGAATGTGTGGTCAAAATTTCTATTGCATTTCGACTGCGGATATCTTACGTCTACTGTAGCCAATGACTTGTCGAAAGATTCGTGCTCATTGTGAGCATATGTCAGAGTTTCAAAGAGGTCGTGCTATCGGATTGAAGAAGGCTGGATGAACGAATCGAAGAGTCGCTCGACATGTGGGTCGAAGCGATGCGGCATATAGAAGATGCTGGAAAGAGTGGGTCAACAACGACAGATGTCAGCGTCAGGACGGCAGCGGTCGACCTAGGGCCACAACAGAATGGTAAGACTGAGCGATTGTCAGAGCAGCTGTCACAGCACCGGAATCGTCGTTGTCAACTATCCAACGTGTGACCTTCACACATGTGTACAGCGTAACCCGCTGCAGACGACTGAGAGAGCGGAATTTACGTTCGCGCGACCGTTACGTCGCTTACCTCTGCCTTTACCCACGCGTGTACACCGTCATGTCCGATTACAGTGGTGCCGGGCTCAATCAACTTGAAACTGTGCTGAATGGGAACGTATAGTCCTTAGTGACGAGTCCCGTTCTCAACTGTGTCCAGACGACAACCGCAGACGTGTCTGAAGACGTCCAGGGCAGCGTTGGAATCCTGCCCTTACTAGTGCACGCCACACATGCCCACAACAAAGCGTTATAGTCTGGGATGCCATCTCCTTTGATAGCCGGACCCCTTTGGAAGTCATTTCTGGTACACTGAAAGCACAACGGTACATAGACAACATTCTACGACCGGTTGTGTTACCGTTCCTTTTGCGACACCCCGGACTTACTTTTCGACAAGATAATATCCGGTCGCACACGGCGAGTGTGTTGCTATGATGGGAGACAGACAGTCTTCAAGCTTGCTTGAGCAAGCTTGGCCTTCCTTGGCCAGCTAGGCTTCCTTGGCCAGCACTTCTTTGGCCAGCTAGGTCTCCTGATCTCTCTCCAATAGAGCACATTTGGGACGTTATAGGAAGACGATTGCAACCAACCCGGCATATTGACGATTTAGCCCGACAGTTGGAAAGAATTTGGCAAGACCTTCCATAGAACACCATCCGTGAACTTCATCAGTCTATGCCACGGCCGGGTGACATCTTGCATCCAGGATAGAGGTGGACTAACGCCTTATTGACTCCCTCCCTTTGTATACGTTTAAACTCTAAATCATTAAATTGTTCTGAAATTTTAATTGTTTCTTTTTCTATGTATCTCCTTCACGTCCACCAATTTTTATCGCAATCGGACAACTCCTTCTTGGTGTGTCGTTTTTTTTTGTTATAGAGTGTGTTGCGCTTACGTTATAATGCAACTTTTTATGCAGATCACGCTTCGTGTAGTACCTAATTGAAATTTAAGAACTTTGCATAAATAATAAATCGTTATATATTTTTACTTACTAATATTTGCTTAATTTATCAAACCAATTTTTTATTGAATTTTGTAGCCACAATATTTATTAACATATATCAATTGCAATATAACTAAGAAATACTGAATATTTAATTCAAAGACCAAGATTATCAAACCACGAGACTAAATTGATGAGATTAAATTTATTAACTTACGTTATAGCGCAAGTCCTTATACAGGTCACGCGTTGTGTAGTACCTAATTAAATTTAGAAAACTTTGATTAAATAATCAATAGTTACATAATTTATCCTACGAATAGTTGCTTAATTTATCTAACGAATATTTGAGTGAATTTTGTAGTCACACTATGTATAAATATATACCAATTACAATACAGATATGTAATAGGGAATAATTAATTCAAAGACCAGGATTATTAAAACCACGAGACCAAATTTCAGAGTTAGACAAGGCATAGATCAGTTAATAAGAAATTTATGAAATATTTTATTTTCAAAGGCACACAAAATTCTCACTTGAGGTTATTAAGTGTAAGATTCGCATATTATTTCGCATAATTTATATTTTGTAAACTTATTATCAATGCACCCACTCTAACAAACATATGAATACGTGATTTGTCATAAATAATGGAATTTACACGTATTTTGAATATTTAGCATTTAAGGGTGAACTAAATAATGCCTTTAACACCTTCGTCAAATAATATTATATATTGAAATTGTACGCAACAGTGGTTTCAATAGGAAATTAGTACAGATGATCTTATTTCCAAGAACTTTCTGAACTATTTACAAAACTGTTCAGAAGAGTTTATTGATGATTTTACACTTTTTTATAAACTTATCAGTGGGATTGGTATACGACTACAGAAAATGAATTCATCAAGAACAAGATGGATTCTGAGGGTGTCTGATGTGCGGACGTAACGCAGGATTCAGACAGAATTGACAGAGAGGTGGATTTGGGGGTGCATCTAAAATGAGGTCAAAACACAGTATCCAGCAGTTTCCTATCAACTATCCAAGAATCAGTGCAACTAAGTAGCCTGGTGAGCAAGAAATAATCTGTTTATCAAGCTCAGGATCCAGTCAATTCTATTAACACGCTTTGGTGGTCAGTATTAGCAACAATAATCACTTTTTGGGACAGAATCTGGAGATGTGGGAGTCCTTGTGTACTGGGGTATATAGTTGTGGTGCTGTGCTTTGAGGATAATAATTCCAACAATTTCAAACGATGCCGATAAAAATGGTTTTAACAGTTCCGAGAGTCACTGTGCTTAGAATAGCTTCAGGATACCACTTAGAATATATACAATATAAGAAATGCTGATTAACATCTAATTACTGTTGCATTTTGGAACAACTGTCCATGTGAGTTAATATACCAAAAAAAGAGATAGAAATTCTACCTGGTTAGAGAAAAATCAGCTAGCTAGTTTAGTTCATGTTTTTTTTCTTCCTTCTTGGACATTTTAGAGGAAAGCGAAAATTATTTAATTCTGCGTAATTTGTCCATAAGACCCTGCACCATCATGTGTCTTACGTGTTCTAACATTTCTCATTATCTGGCCAGATAGTGGTTCATAATATATGAACATTTTGCGTCATCGCTGGCTCCTCCCCGATAAAACGATTCATGAGTGTTACTTGCTTCCGGCAACAAATTATTTTTTCTTTAAAACAGACAATATTTTTCCATTACGTTTGAAAGGGAGCCGTTTTCCTGTTTTTGCTAAACACATGTTAAACACATGTCTACTTGGCTATTCTGAATTTTACTATTTTGAGATGCTAAAATTGCTGCATTATTAACTTTAACTTACTGGGTCTTGTTGGGGTTTATGGCCCATATCCTTCTGCTATATATTTTGCAGATGTGCATTGTTTTATTTAGAGACGCAAATATGGCCGGATTATTGTATTTGATGTTAAAGTACTATCTCTTCGAATTAAATTTGTCTAAGTTGCCTACATAGTTGGAACTCCAAGCATGGACTTGAGAAGTTAAAAAATGTGTGGCGGAAAAGAAAGTTCGTGAAATTATGTTTACAGCGAAGTAGCATTAGCACAATTCAGTTGAATACTCCAAAACACCTGCTTAATTAACGCATTTACCAAAGTAGTGTTTTCATTTTTTACAAAATTCGGAAATGCTTTATTGGAAGAAAATAATTTACTCTAATGATTATTTTAATTTAAGTAAAAATAAAAAATCATAGAATATGAGTTTAGTAAATTCATTCGCAATATATTTTTAAGATAATTTGAACTCTGAATTTCCGAGTATGATAGCGATTGCTTAAAAATAATTATACATTCATGTTTCTCAAAATGAAATAAAAATAAATATATTTAGTTTCTTTTCGGATTTATAAATTTATTGATGATTTTGAAGCATAACTTGTTTATATAATGATTTTATTTCTTTCATGAAAAATTTAGATTTTAGTTACTGTTTATAATCTTATTTTCTTTCAAATTATGATCTGCTATAAATACAAATAAACAATCTAAAATTCATCCATTCTAAAGGAACTTTTCTATTCTTACTTTTCTTATATGCATAGTATAACGTATTGTGTAATGGAAAGTACTGTGACGGAGTCGAAAATTTGAATGCGAGTTTTCCACGGAAGAGCACGTTTCAAGCATCTATTAACACGAACGTTTCTTAGGTTATGACTCTGAAGTTGTGTTTGTATGTATGTGTGTGTATGTGTAGATGTGTGTGTGTGTGTGTGTATGCGTGTATCAGTGAGACTGCAGAGATGATATTTCACAAAAGAATGGATCGTTTGTAATTTTGGTTGAAAATTACACATATTAAACGTAATCAAACGTTCAGAACATGTTAATATTTTGAAAAGACATTTTGAAAAATTCATCAAAGAATTAAAACCTTCAGTAAAGTTTCGTAAATAATAATTTCTTTAGTAAGTATTCAGTAGAAAACGTTTTACACAAACATTTGAACGCTAGAATAAACCGTTCTGGACATATTACATAGGTTATGAACATATTTATCAAAATATTACATAAAATATAATAAAAAGTATTCACTTTTGTGTTCCATTTCCATATGAAATATTACGCGATAAATTTGATATGATCATTCCCCTGGATCTAGCTTGTTTGATTCACGATAAAATATACATTGGGTAATCGTTTTGCACATGGCTGCTAGTATAAGTTTATATATTAAAAGAATAATCTAAGCCTTTCTACCTACTCCGGTTTTCACGTTATTTTTCAATATCCAGGACATTTTTATGATGGTCTCAAGACGAGTCATCTCAATATGTTTCAAAGTACAAGAATTTTAAATATACCACAAAAGACAATAACATGCTAAATTTAGGCTTACTAGTTGTTTAGGTTTCATAGATATTTTCCAACTCCCGTGCATCCCAATGGCGGACCCAGGACTGGATAGCCCGATAAGGAATAAAAAATATGAATTTGAATATTCCGTAAAATACAACGGCAATACAAAGAACCTTGCTGCCCAAACCGGGATTCGAACTATGGATCTTCGTGCTGGCTAACCGACTCACTACAGTTGACCTACTGGGAAGAAATTGCAAGCTCTTATCGTCAAAGTGAACCCTGGTTTATCCACTCTCTGATGTCTGATTGTCGTGTAACTGGCAATCTAACAGACAGCCTCCTGCTATTTTTACCTCAGTTTAGCCTTCTGATGCTATTTTTATTTTCCAGGTTAGCTTTATGCGTAGACTTTGATCTCTCGATTTGAAATCAGTATCTACTGGTATACCCACTGATTCTGTGCTTGTCGTGCTGGAGTCACTTTAAAATCTCCGATATCTTTGCACTGACTTGCAGGGTTGATTTGTTCGGGCACCATTAAAAAGAACCGTGCTGCCACAACCGGGAACCGAACCACGTATCTTCGCACTGGCCAGTCGACGCTTTATCGCTGATCTACTGGGATGGGATTGCAAGCTCTTATTGGCGAGGAGGACTCTGCAAAATGGCATATGTTAATTTTACTATTTTAATAAATGAAGCTATTACAGTTAACTATATTGAAAATGTCTTAATCTTATTTAGGCCGTTAAAGACCAAACACACCAGATACTGTTGCACAGTGGAGTGTCAACCTGCAAGAATTATGGCAGGTACACACATAGACTTAAAGATACTATATATGTCTAATGGGTGCAGAAGGATGTAGTATAAAATTATTTTCCACTTTCTACGCACATCTGATTAATGAGGTTTGTCCTAGGAGTGGTAAATATTCCTATAATCCTTTTATTGTTCTTAAGTAGTTTAAATAGTCATTTATACTTATATTCCTGGTAGAAAGTGATCAAATAAATATTTTGTAGCTCAACACAATTCGCCAGCGAAATGCGACAATTGCAACGGATGAATCTGGTTGCAAATGCACTACTTTTAAAGTTGAAAATAAACTGGGGAAGAGCTAAAAATGCTCTTGGATGAAAGTGAAAAAGTGCATTTCAAAACGGCAAACATATTTTTTACACCGGTCTTTTACAGCAAATTGAAATTTTCTACTTTAGGTCTCAAAGAATTAAATAGTACAGTCACGCGCATTGAAAGGTAAATAAATGAAATTAGTTCTAGCTAGAATTCACTTTGCGATGTGTTTAGTCCGCAGAGCCCGCCCAATTGTTCTGCACAAATTGGGATCTTCTGAAATTTTATCTGAAAATTAATTTTAGCATTTTACATATAAAAACAAAAAATTTCTTCTAATTGTTTATTTTAGATTATGTTGTTATTCTCAACAACTTCTTATGGTCTTGCTAAGGGTCTTGCTTTTGGTCTTGCTCTCATAAACCAATGGTAAGCCCAATGGCAAACAATCAATAAACCTAGTCGAATGCTTGACTAAGTCCAATAAACCACTTGTCCCCCAAATATTCAATTATTTCAAGGGATTCCACAGTAAATCATGCAGATCAAGACCAACAAAAAATGCAAGTGATCAGGAGACGCCTATTCATAGTCCTCTAAGAACAAACATAAAGCAATTGTTTGGTCCATTGAGAAATCTTAGAGGTTTGATGCTGCATGTTGCTGTCTCCTCAATGATGTTTGTAACCTTTTTCGCCCCAACCCCCTCCTACGAAATCCATGCCTAAACATGGATAGTATTCTTTTGAAATCATCACCTAAACACTAACAACTGCGTACAAAATGAACTTTATTTACATAAGGTCATTAGAATATAAAGAACTAATTTATTGAGAGATAATAAAGGCGTATTTTGCTTGTTTAAATAGAAATTGAATTAGCTTGTCCTTACGGCATCTCCTTAACTAGAATAAAACATACATAATTTACTAACCGTACCATGTCGGACGCCAAGTGTCAAAAAATATTTTTTTATATCTTTAAATATATTTTTTAACAATTTTTAAAGTCCATTTTTTAAAGTATATATATTTCATAACTGACAGCCTTGTAAAGATTTCATTGATTTATATTTATAATGGATTTTAATTCAGTCTGCCCCAAATATCTGCATCTCTTAGCTGTAAAATAAAAATACTTAATCTAGCAATTTAAATAAATGGTTAAATAATAAATGCTGGTTTATTTTCCCTTGAACAATACAGATATGCTTTTTAAATGATAGTGAAAATAATGTTTTAAATGATAGTGGTAATAAATGGCAGTAAATGACATCGTGGACAAAGAATCAACAGCAGGGACAAAATAAAACTTGACTAACATAAAATTTTGTTTAAAGAAAAATTATGAATGAAGGATTCATTCAAATTGATATGGATGGAATAACCACATGAACTGGAGACGTGATGTTCAGCAAATAATACGCAAGATTTTAATACGTGTATAAAATTAATATAAAATACAACTACGGGTAGGCCACCTAGTGCAAGACGTGGACCAAAATCTTAATTTTGATTCATGAGTGTCCCCATTATCCATTGATTTATGGGTGTTCCCATTATCCATTAAAACACGAGTATCTCCATTATCCAAAGAGAAATGTAGGAATGTACATTGCTCTCTATATTATGATTGAAAATTAACGTAAGTCAAAAAAAAATTAATCTACTGGAACATTATTTTATCACCTTGTGTGTTTCACTATCTGACATAGAACTAAGCTCTCATATATGTTACACAACTTGCTAGATATGTAACAATTCACTATACTTTGCTAATTAAAAAAATCATGATTATATTTGTAAATAATTTATGAGTTATGTGTAAATAAATGCATTTTTTCAGAAATTTTAACTATTTTGCTTTATGGTGAACCATTATTTCTTTATTTCAGTAAATCCACGTTTCATTTCCTCAAGACGGGCGTCCTGCTTAATAAATATTTATAAAAAAAATCGTATTACATTCGGACGATTATATGAATGGAAATAAATTGTAGCACAATGAAAAACCAAAAAGTATTTTACGTGAATAAAAATAAAAATCTCAATAACGAAAACATTTCTTTCAAACATTATTTCACTTGACACTTTTCCCAACATTTCGATACACCTGACAAATCCAGAGATTGTCATTGAACTACTTTCTCCTAATGTAGCACTCCGCATTAGTTTTCTCACCATTTTAGCTTTAAAGTGCATTTCATTTAGCAATGAATGCATTTCAAACAGAAAATCGAAATACGGGCATGTTTTAAATAATTCAATTTATTGCCTTATTTCATTTTTCTCACGCTCCGTGAAGAAATATGCCTCTAACAGAGCATTAAAAACATAACACTTTTATTTTCTATTATTTTAATTCGCGATATAATATATCTTTACATTTTAATACATCAGATCATATTTTATCTATTGTATATAGTAATTTTAATAGATTTATATATAATATAATATTATCTGAATTCACAATTATTATATAAATATCAAATTCAATTTGAGGTGGTTTGGAATTTAATAAATTTAACATTTAACATTTATAATGTTAAATGAAAATGATTTTTAATGTTAAATGTTTGAGTTAATAAATTTAACATTTTTCTTTTTTTATCCGTTTACATGTTAAATATTTGAGTACGAATGAGTTCACATTCTCAAAATAGCCAACTGCAACTGACAGTTGATTTTTAGTTAAGGGAGTACATCAGCGGCGAATAATCGTTTTATTGAATGTTGCAAAGACACTTGATGCTGGAACCAGGATACGAAACAACGATCTTCGCCATCTTCGTCCTGGCCAGCCGACGCTCTACCTTTGAACTATTGCGATGGAATTGCAAGCTCTTACCGTTGAAGTGGACTTTGCAAAGTAGAAAAATATGTACATTGGTGTTGCGATTTTATGATTTTAATCATCAATCATAGACATTTCGAATTTTAACTTGTGTTTTATGAAGTCCGCTCTCTTTACTTTCCTTATATACATAATACAATGCATAAGGAAATTATTGTGGGTCGAAAATTCAAATTCGAATTTTCGACGGGAGAGCACGTTCTAAGCATCCTTAAACTCAAATCACACGTTTTTGTGGCGATGTGTGTGTGTATGTGTGTGTGTGTGTGTGTGTGTGTATCAATGAGTTTGTGGAGACGATACCTCACGAACGAATAAAGCGATCCGAACAAAATTTGGTACAAAAATCACAATCAATGAATGTTGGCATCCTATTGATTTTACACGTAATCGAATGTGCAGAAACCTCTTACATTTTGAAAAAATGTATTTCAAAAAATCTTCAAAAAATAAAACATTCAATAAAGCTACGTAATTAGTCATTTATTGTTGTTGTTGAGACCCAGACCGTCCGACCTACCAGAAAGGTGTAACACTAGCATGAACAGTTCCCAAGATATTGCATATTTTTCAAATAAGTTTTTCAAAAGTCACATAAAATAAAAAAAATATTAACAATTATGAAATTTGCTCGCTTTTCGTATGTAATATTATGCAATAAATTTATTATCATCATTCTCGTTCATCTAGCTCTTTCCATTCACGAGAGAAGACACTTTAGGTAACAGATTTGTAATTTGACGCCATTAGTCGTTTATTTACCATGAGACTAAACTAATTCTCCATGAATAATGCTTCGCGAAATTTTTTCTGCGAATTTGGCGGAATATCGCAACTTAATTAGCTTTTTAAATGTTACCACATTGACGAAAACATCGGCAAATTGATAAAAAAATGTTACCAAATTGATAAAAATGACGAAAAATCAATGAAAATGAAGACTAATTGAAGAAAATCCAATATCTTAGAAAGAATAAGAATTTACTACAAGACTCGGTCTGTAATACTTGAAAAAATTATGGCATTGGATTTTAGTGGCATATCGCTAACTTAGCGACTTTTAAAATGTTGCCAAATTGACGACATTGTTGCCAAAATGATACAAATGCAATATTTTGCAAATGTTTATTTCCGTAATATGATAGACATACATTTTATTATATAAGAAATGCTCTTCTAAATATCGCCAACTTGGCGATATTTGACACCACATTGACGAAAATATTGTTAAAATTGCAAAAATGACGTCAGTTGAATAAAAAAAAATATTAACTATTGTATGATAGGTTCACATGCCCTATGTAATATCATGAGAATAATTTGGTGACATCATTCTCGTGGATCTAGCATGTTCCTATCATGAGAAAATATACTTTGGGTAATATTTGTTTAATTGAGTGCCAATAATCATTTATCTGCTATAAGAATAACTTATTTCTCCGTCCATAAAGCATGGCGAGATTTTGGCGAAAAAGTTGGCGAAGTTGGCCAAATAACGGAAATGTCGCCAAAGCCATAGAAATGATGCTAAATCAATGAAAATGACGACAATTGACTAAAAGTAAATATTTTTGAAGAGATTTATCTTTGAAGGAATTTACTATAAGAAAAACATATTTTTTCATCCTTAACGTTTGGCAAAATCTCGTGACGAATTTGTCGGAATATTTCTAACGTGCTCAATTTATTAATGTTGCCAAATTTAAGAAAATATCCTCAGAATTGAAATAATGGCGATAAATTAAAGAAAATGACGCCTAATTGTTGTAATATTTATTAAAATATTTTCATATATGGACTATATTGCTTATTGAAGATGCTATTAATACTGATAATTATTTATATAGAGTAGCATGAAAGATGAGTTTATTGGGTACATTGAGATAGTTTTGCGTGTTGTCATTCAGAAAATCGCCAAATGTACAACTCATCGTTAGAAACACAGTATTTAGATCTTATACATACAATTTTTACTGTAAATGGAGTAAATTCATTGCATTATAAAAGGAAAGTCATGTGCTGCCTACATCAGATATTTTCAGATAGCATGGGGGTAGATATAATATTACAAAATAATTACAATATAATATTACAAAATGATCCTCAATTTGCTCATACACTTTAGAAAGTTAACAAAAAAATATTGGTAGAAATGGTCTGACTATTTACTAAAATCACGTTATTTTAATTAAAGACATACAAATAATGTGCTGTGAAGCAAATTATATGTTCAATATACCTGGCAAAAGCATACTTTTTCAAGATCAGTAAACAAGAAAGACTCAAGCAACGCAATTAAGCACGTATTATAAAACATAAAACTCGAGGATGTGAATTCGACTATGCCATCCATTCGACTTTTAATTTGTTGGTCGTTCTGTCATTGAAGAAAGAGATCCAGAGTATCCTCAAAAAACAATATGCTGCATTGTTATTCTATTTATGCTTAATTATATTGATAAAGTTTTCCTTATCCTTTTCACAATGTGTTTTACAGATTAAAGATCGTAAATAATTGCTTAATGGCCCCATTTTTAAAAAATTAAGATGGTGATAACTAGCTGTAAGCTACCATTTTCTAAATATGTTTACCATACAGAATGCCACCGGCTGTTACCACATGCTTTTTTTATGTTATAAGAGTTTAAAATATACCTGATCATTTTTTATAATAATCCAGCACAGTTTGTCAGAGATTCAGCCTCAGGTGTCTACAGTCTTTGATCATCTTGACCTTGGGAAAATTTCCAAGGCTAAAATGTGTTTAACTTCAGGAAATCACTTTTTAGTCTTTAAAAATCCATGTTTCTAAAAAGACAATAGTTGTTTTTTTATTTCTGGTAAAGCGTCTGAAGAAATATTATTACAGGCTACCAAATTTCATACTCACTATGGACCCTCACAATATAAAATTTGCAAATATTTATTACGTTGTAAATGTTTATTTTAGAAAATTTTCTTAAACATGCATTTAGTTTGAAAAGACAGAAAGAGTTATTTTGTTATTACTAGAAAAAATATTCATTAGTTTCACTAACCCTTATCTGCAAGCAGAAATTTTTAACAATTACTTATTTAATAAAATTGAATCCTTAAATTTTTGGAAGCACAAAATTTTCTAACCTGAAAGGAGAAAAAGTCTGGATATTATTATTTTACTTCGGGACTCAAAATTTAAATATTAATTTGTTAATACTAGCAAAAATAATTCTCAGTTTCACTAACCCCAAACTGCAAGCAATAATTCTAAATATTTATCTATATAAATAAAATTGAAATATGTCTGTCTGTCTATCTGTCTGTTTGTCTCATCATCATGGGCGAATGGCTGAACCGAATTTGATGAAATTTTTTGGGTAGCCTTAAAATAGCCCCGTTAAAAATTTAGTCTGCGTTTCGAGTTTCTACGACTAGTGGTTCTCGCGATATTAGTGAAAACCAAACTTTCGTTAGTTTCACAATGACTCGAAAACGACTGAACCGAAATTAACGAAATTCTGTGGGTAGCCTTGAAATAGACCCACATAAAATTAGTTCCAGTTTTGAGTTGCTAAGAACTTAGGTTGTTGTAGAGATATTAGTGAAAAAAGAAACTTTTTCCTAGGAGTTCTACTCTCTAACTCCCTGGTTCCTCAAAACGAAAAGGTTGGAAATAGCTTGTTTAAAACCTGAAGGTGAATTAAAACTTGAATCTCTGAGCTTGGTGGGACACTTTTGCGCTAATTATTCACTTTCTAAAAACATGAATTTTTTAAAATCATGAATATTTGAAACATGAATTTAAATAAAACATCTGTCACCATGGTTTATTTTTCACTGGCTTCTACCGAACAATGAAAAGTATTGAGAAATCAAAATGGTTATTTATTTATTTGCATTTTATGAAGAAAAATCTATTTTATAAAGAAAATTCTTCTGTCTTATATCATGTTGCACGGCAATGCAATTAAATTAAATGTGTTTGTTAATGTTTATTATTACTTTATCGATTTGAATAATAAATAAATCGAAATATAATATATATCTAATAATTGAAAGTTTTGATTTTTCTTTTAATTACATTAATTGCGAACTGCGTACATCACTCTCATTTATTTTGGCAAAGAGTTTTGAGGTTATTATGTTTAGCTAATAAACTTATATATTGTGTTTAGCCATTAAATTTATTTAGTCGATTGTTGAAACAGAAGAATAGTAGAACGGGTATACTTCCAAATGCAATTTTAGTGTTTTCATTTAGTATATACAAACGAGATCAGGATGTTTTATTGAGATCTGCAAATTCAGAGCTAGGAATTCGGCGGGATATTGCTAACTTGTTAACTTTTCTTAAACGCTGCCAAATTGACGAAAATGTCGCCAAAATGTAAAAAATGAAGCAAATTAATGACATTTATTTGGTTTTGTTAGAAGAGAGTACAAAAATTATGTTTCGTTAGCATTTGTCTGTCAGACCATCCGTCCTACTTAATAATGCATTTAGCGAATTTTTAAAATATCCACAAATTGATAAACATGTTTGTAAATCCATAAAAGTAACTTGAAATTGATAAAAGTGTGCTAAATAAATTAAATTAATTGTGTTTCGTTAGGGGATAGTATTGTGATGATGTTTCGTCAATTTATCGCTAAAAGAGACTGTCGGTTATACAGTCCCACTTGGTGATAAATTTGGCGATTTTTTAAAATGTCGTCAAACCTTCCATAAAGATAGCATTATTCAGACGATGTATTTCCCACCAATTTATTTGAAGCAAATGATATCATGTTGCTCAGCAACGGATTTAAATCCAATGTGTTTATGCGGCAGACGATTTTTATTAAATCTTTTCCGATTTGAATAACGAAGATATGTATATAAAATAAATTTCATTGCTATTGCATTTTTGACTGGATAGTATCAATTACGGTCTTCAGATTAAAACATTATTATTGATAATTTCGGGGATTATTGATTCAGAGATCATTGATATTTTCAAGTTATTATGTTGTTTTATTGAGGCGAAAATTGTTGAAACTCATATATTGTACTTTGTACGAGTAATCTTCTGCAAATGCAAATGTATATCTTCTAATCTACGAGAATTTAAGTAATACAGGCATATTGGCATATATTTTGATATATATTGGCATATATTGGAATCAAATAGGGCCTACGGGCTTCTGGTATGAAGATTATGAAGATTATTGATATTTTCAATTTATTACGTCATCAGTTTGATTTTATCAAATATTTTTGAGACTCATATTGTAATACGGGTAATCGTCTACTAACACTCTAGCATATCTTCTAATCTACGACTTGAGACTCATATTGTAATACGGGTAATCGTCTACTAACACTCTGGCATATCTTCTAATCTACGACATTATAAGTACAGTACGGGTATATATATTTTCCCATATAATTTTAGCATTTTCACTTTGGCCTATATTGGAATCAATTACTGCCTTCAGGTTTAATGATCTCGGGTTTATTGATATTTTCAATTCATGCATGCCATCTACTAATACAGGTTATATATTCTATCATTCGCGTATATAAGTAGTACGGGTCCTATACAATTTTAACACTTTTATTTTGCATATATTAATTCGATTCCATATTTTTTGTAAATTTGTTTGCAAAAGGGGTCAGGATTTTTTATTCTTCAGATCTGCTCGTGGAGATAATTTTGTATAGCGAAAACAGAGATTCTTAAACTTACTTTTAGGAACATTAAATTAAATATTTTAACAGAATATTTTGATTAAAAATGCCATTTAATATACTCTAGGAATTTGTACATGATTGTGAACTTTAAAATTCTTTATATTATATATTCCGTCAGAAGAACTGTTATGCTGCTAGTTTATTCACTAAAACTGCTCTCTTAAATTTTTGGGAGCACGATATGCTCGAAGCTGAAAGGAGAAAAATACTGGATATTTTTATTTAACTTCAGGAATCAAAATTTAAATAATATTTTTTTCAGAGTAATGCTGTTTGGAGAATTTATCGAATATTGATTTGAGTTACATTTTTTTAGAATATCATGAATGTTACTAAATTTAATATTACTAATTTAATGTTACTAAATTTAATGTTACTAAATTTAATTTAGTTTTATTTGATTTAAAGAAAAACTGAATCAAAATATTTTATCTAGCATTCCGATTACTTTATAAACCAAATTTATAAGAGTTATATATATAAGAGTTATATAAATTAGAGTTGTATACATGAATAAGCATTTCCAAATCATTATTTTATGTGTTTTATTTAGGTGTTTTATTTTGGAAAATAATTATATAGAGTGGATATCTTTGAACCAAAGCAAATATCTCCTAAATCATTCGTCTTGTGAAGACTGAAATTAAAGATTTAAAAAAGAGTTACTATATACATAAATGAGAGTTATATACATAAGAGTTATATATATAAGAGTTATATAAATTAGAGTTATATACATGAATAAGCATTTCCAAATCATTATTTTATATTCAAGGAAGTTTTACATTTAACAACATATTTCATTTCGATATTACGACTCAATTTATACAGTATATTTGCTTCTGATATAGGAAAATATACTTTTTACGCCTTAAATCCTTTCAGAACTTCTACGAAGCTGAAAATAATTTATAAATAGATAAATGGTTTTAAACTAAACTTAAAATATATGCATCAAGAAAGTGTCTTGTAAGTGGAACTATTCTGATGCAAAATTGATAAAGGTTAATATTAGAAATTTAGAGTAATAATTGTTTGACAGTATGTAATTTATTTTATTTAGTCGTTTACTTTGTATATCAAATGTTAATTCCAAATTAAACATTAAAACACATTTATGTTTTAAGAACGAAAAATGCCCATAATTACAGCAGAGTGCATGGCTTAAAATATAAGTATTCATTGTAGTTTTTAATGAAAATGTCATACATATATGTATAAATAAACTGCTGAAATTAAGAGAAACACGACTCAAACGTTCACAAATTATTTGCGATGGTTATACAAATCGTTTGCGATGTTAGCAAATCTACATAAATTGAACTGAAAGAAACTTTTGTTCATTATATATTGTTATCGGCTGATATTGAATGTGGAATCCTTCATTCATTAAATGAAATAGGATCTGTGTCATTATAATTATGAGTCCAATTTGAATACAGCATTAAATAAGATTATTGAAATTTCTAAATTATCATAATGACCTACTATGCATTAACAAGATCCTTATCAAGTTAAAGGCATCGAAACTAATAAAATTGAGAAGAAGCCATAGAATAACAAAGAGCACAATTTGCATTTTATGATCATTTTGCATTCACTATCAATTTCTGTATAAAACGCAACGCGTAAACTTAACGTTCATACATATGCATTTTTATTACAAGTAAATGTTACATTTATACATAATTTCCAGATGTTACACGTACAGCTAAATATACGTAATGAAGCTTATATTAAAATACGTGTCTTATTTGATGCAGTATAAGTGTCCATCCATAATTATTTGTGAATGATAAAACAAGAAAATATTTTGTAAATGAAAATACATATAACATATGAAAATTCAACCATATCAGTCCCTTTAAATGGTATCAGTTACGAGGATCATGCTGTAATAATAAAAAGGAATTGAATATAATTGACTTTCCTTTATCTTGCTTCCTGTTTTAAATGAGGAATCGAATATAAATTTCAAAATCGGCTGATAAGTGTGTTGTACCCTTCTTAAATAAATATTTTATTCCTAGATATTTCTTCAAAAATTGCTGTTATTTGTTCACTCTGTTAAATTTCTCCAACCACTTTTGTCTGATATTTACTAGCTGCGTTTGAATACAAACTGACATGGTTTTGCACGTTCAGAACTTATGGCAGTCCATTTTGCATTTCATTTTATATGTTTCCTCTTTTCAGGTTTCTAATGAAGGGGAATCATGTAATTTCTGAAATTAACTGGCAAGAATATAATTTTGTAATGTGATTCTGTTATTTAGAATTATAGTTGTTAATACTACAGTTTTTTAGTACTAGTAGTTTATTGTAATTTAGTTTCTCTCACGAGTTTCATTTAATTCATCTAGCTTATATAGCAGGTTCAGATCCTATGGCAGTCAGTTTTCTCTTTCTCTTGTATTTTCTCTCCTTATCATTTTACTAAGGAAGGAGAATCGCGTAATGTTTAAAAACATCTGATGCGGATATGACTTTGTAATATGATAATAATTAACATATTAACATTTAATAGTTTATCAAATTTCGATGTTAATATAACCTCAGTATCAAAATTATTGAGAAAACTCCCCAAAGTATTTTCCACTTATAACACAATTCTCATATCTAATTAATTTTAATTAATACTATTGCGTCGATTCACAAAATAATTCCCGTTCTTTTTCAGTTTTTAATTAGATTACTTGTCGTAATATATTAAAGTAATAAGACTAAATTTTGATGAAGCTCACAAAATTGAATTTATTTCCACGCAGAAATCTGTTTTGATCAAAAGAGGAATTTAACTCCACCTTTCAGCCTTTCAGACTGTAATTCTCAATATGACATATCTTTTTGTCAAGCAACATATAACTCGTGGAAGCAATTATAATACTTTTAATGCTTTTGGTTCGAATAACAATTAATAGAGAATTTATTGTAACCAAAAGTGCATTCAATCTTCCTCAAATGCTATTATGTATTTTTAATTTATCAGATATCATTAATAATTCTCTAAAACTATTCAGCGTGAATCAAATTATTATATTAATAAACAAGTTCTAGATGAATAGCAAAACTGCATTCGCAAATGAAATAAAGGTAAAAATATTTCTTGTGATATTTAAAAATCAAAATTAAACAAATTGAAGGTTTATCTATATTTTTAATTTTCAGAAAAATATATATAATTTTTTAGAAGTTGCATATTGACTTTGAGCAATTAGAAATGAACTAGCTGAATATCATTTGAAAATCAAGTATCTCACAATATGCAAAGCACGATCAATGACAATTTTTTAAACATTCGATTTTTTGCAGGGGTTATTTTAAGACTGGTCATCCGTCCACCACATGTACCTTATTTAAGACTGGACTTTTCTTATTTATTCGACCAATGGAACACTGTATTGTGCGCCACTACTCTAAAATACAAACTGTTGCAAGACCACAATTTTCTTCATTTTACTATTACAAAAAATCCAATTTCTATTTCACTTCTAAGTGTTTTTTACAACCAGTCTATATTTTGAACTTTTGCGTGGAGAATATTATCAACTTCCTATTTAACTTTTATAAAATTTATTTTTTACAGTGTGTTGTACAAAACTGTTATACACGCGCCAAAGTTTGTCTTTCTCTAACTTAAAATACATTGACTTCCAAAAGTTAAGCACTCAATGCAAATTATCATTTTTCGAAAGCGTATTTGAATTTGAGCGGCTGAAAATCGCTGCGGATGTAGATGGCAGTATGCAAATATCGTATGTTACAGCCAATCACGATTCACTTTCCGGATATATGGTAATAAGGCAGTCGTTGAAGACGGCAGCATTCTGAAGGGTTTAAGGAGGTGCATTTAAATGCTGATACGAAGTGTTTATAACTTTTGTGGGATTATTTGCGATGATATTCGTGTTTCTATGGCTGAAATAATACGAATGACAGATTGTGAGAGCTGTCGTGCTTTCAGACGCATTGAAGCGGGACAGTCAATCAAAGATGTCGCTATTTTCTTTGGCGTTAATTTTTCGGTAATTTCTCGATTATGGAAACAATTCCACACAAGCCAAACAGTGTCTAGAGACCGGTGGACGGTCGTCTCAGGGTTAGCACAGCCTCTGATGATCGGTATATTGCTATAGTAGTCAAGCGGATTCGACGAAAAGCTCCACGTGAAGGGACTGTACGCTCGAGTACCCCCTTTTTGTGTTTCACTGATCGTCCAAGCCAGAGAGGCAAGATTAAAGTGGTGTCGTCAACATGTCAATTGAACTGTTGACGACAGAGACCGTCTCAGATTGGTGCAGCGTAGTGTTCACGGACGAGTTCAGATTTGCCCTGAAATCAAATGATATGCGTGTAAGGGCCTGGAGAGAACTATGCACACTCAATCAGGCCAACAACATCATAGAGCATTACGCATTCAGCGGTGGCAGCGTCATAGTGAGGGCTGGAATTTCAATGGGATATTGCACAGAGCTGCACATATTTAAAAGCGGTTCAGTGACGGCTGCGAGGTATCGGGATGCAGTCCTAGATCCCATTACGAGGCTTTACGCTGCAGCAGACGGTCTGATTTCCTTCTTATGGAAGATAATGCCCGTCCCCATCGAGCCAACGTCGTTGACGGACACCTGGAAAGGGAGAGCATTTTTCGTATGGAGTGGCCGGCGTATTCCCCGACATTAATTCCATTGAAAATCTTCGGGATGCACTCGGACGTGCTGTCGCTGCGTGTTTACCTCCTCCAGCCAGTCTTAGAGAGTTGGAAACTGCCCTATTGGAACTGCCCTATTGACCATTGCTCGCATCTGCGATGGTTGATCACCTCGTTGAAAGCATGGAATGTCGTTGTAAAGTTTGTGTGACGGTCCGGGGGTGGACAAATACCATATTAATATAAGTTTTGTTTGGTTTGTTTACCTTCTAACATCATTTTGTAAATGGCCCAAATGTGACGTCATCATATAACTTACGAAAAATAAATATGTTTTCCATCTATGTACATAATTCTTGTTTTATTTCATGTATAGACACATTTGCTACCTCCATGTACAATTGTGAGTTAATCAAAGCTTTATTTTTACATTTTTGTTGATTTAACTGTCAGTGCTTAACTTTTGAATTCAGTGCAAGTCGTTTATCATTTATTCGACAAATCGAACTTTTAAGTGTACAGAACCCCTAAAGTAGCAAATATTGGAAAATAAATATTTTTTGACAAATTCTTTGACAAATAGATATTGTTTTCTTTCTTTCAAACAATCTCACATTACAAAACATATAAAGTCTCTATCTGGTTTTAAGGTATGCTTTAATGTCATTTCGCCTTTCAGACGTTTAGGTATAAACTTTGGTACAAACCTTTACTGAACATTTTAGAAAATTTCAGTCTTGAGGTTTAATCGAATGAAATTTCAATTGTAAAATATGTTTCAAATTTCTATCTTACTTAAAAAAGGCGTTTTACATTTATTTAGCAAATCGAACATTTTGGTGTGTGGCACTTGAGTAACAATGAGTGTGGCACATGAAGTAACAATTTTTGAAAAACCGACCTAACACCAAACTTAGAGCCTTTATGTAATTGCTAAGTATGATTTTTTACTTTTTTTCACATTTCGAACATTTTAGTATGGATCATCCTTCTAATGTTCATTTTTCAAATATTCAATATTTTTCTTAGGTTTTATTGGGAAATTGGCCCGTAAACAAAATTACACGTCTCTATCTCACTTCAGAGAAGGTATTTTTCACGTATTCGTCAAATCAAGTATTTTGGTTTGAGGCACCATTAAATTAGCAAATATGAGAAAACTGACGCTCTATTTCTTTAGACCTATCTACCCTTATAGCACATCATTTAAAGGCTATACTATATCGCTAAGTATGCATTTTTCTATCATTTCGCATTCGAACGTTTTGGTGTAGAGCACCCCATCTAATGAACATTGTTATTTCAAATT
The DNA here is from genome assembly GCA_951213105.1 of Amaurobius ferox. Classification (NCBI taxonomy): domain Eukaryota; kingdom Metazoa; phylum Arthropoda; class Arachnida; order Araneae; family Amaurobiidae; genus Amaurobius; species Amaurobius ferox. Next base: position 55,221,063 of record OX578140.1, on the reverse strand, counting down.
CGATTTTTTCCGGGGGTTTTATTGAACGACTTTTCCGGGTTACCGAATTACAGGTTGTCATGTATACATCAAGTGCCTGAAAAAGTTGTGTCGTACATGGATAGAGAGACACACAGAGATACAGGCAGATCTACGGCCACTTGACAATTAGTATATATATATGCATCTGTATATTTTATTAAACCAAGCCCTAACATATTTGATCTTTGATTTAGCTCTGAATGCGAAAACTAGAAACAACAGACCAAATTTTTGTATTTCAGCAAGGAATAGATAAACGTAGAATGGCAAAATCGGCACTTGGCATGTGCATCTATTTTGTAAACTTGTATAGATACCAGAAATATCAATATTAAATATCTAACAACGCCAAATTTATAAGAGATTGAACTCAAACAGTACGAAATTATTGACAAAGATAGGCTCATATTAATTATATGTACATAATTATAGGGGGCGTTTTCAAAGCTATAATCGCATTCCCATTCCAAACACCGCTCCGTAGATCATTTTAACGCTTTTTACCACAGTGAAATTTGGGATTGGTATCAGGACGCTCAACATGTGATTTGGAAATGATTCCTAAAAGTTTTTTCGTTGTTGGGTGAAAACTTAACTCATGCAGAAATTCTTTAAAAAATATGCGATCTAAAGCTGAGTGTATATGGGGTAGATATGGTAGACAATATCTGGAGAGATGGTGGTGTGATATGGTAAAACATATTATTATGATGATTTACTACAGAATCTGATGTTGAAACAAAGTATTGTGATGTTTTAACATTTACTAATATGAAATTACTTCGATTTTAAAGGAATAAATTTCAGCCTCAGATCACTACCTTCATCGACTGCTTTCCATTAAAATAAAATGAATGGACCTTTTCACTATAAAAGAGATTTCTGATGTATTTCGTTAATATTTATATATTTTACTTTCATATATTTTAAATAAGAAAATACTTATATATATATATATATATATATATATATATATATATATATATATATATATATATATCTTCATTCTATTATTCTGCTTTAAACTACTTACCAAATCTCATTACTTAAATTAATAGAAATGTGTTGAATCATAAAATAATCTTCTCTTTTCGTAAAGTTTTAAATTAGATTACTTGTCATAACATTGAAGTAAATCCGATTAAATTTTGATTAGGAGTACACGAAATGGAATTCATTTCAATGTGAAAATCCTTTTTGATCAAAACAAGTATTGTATTTCAATTTGAGTACTATTACACAGAGTATGTCTGAACTCAATATTGACTGGAAAATTACTTGGGCAAGTAATTAATATGTGTGTGTTAGCTTTACTAAGTACTCTTTATTAGAATGTGATTTATTGATATAGGTGGAATATTGAAGCCGTCCTTAATGCTCATTTTTTTTCTTTCTTTCTGCATGATATAAATCATAATTACAAAATTTATTCCGTGTAATTCGTTTTTATGTGTTTTAACTTCAGAAACGCATAGAAAATGTATTTTAGAGTTTTGAAAGGAATGGAATTGTAGATCATAATGGATATTCCTTAAAAATTGAAATTATTAATGAATTAATGAACTCATGCCTTACTGCACATATGATTCAAACAAAAAAAATGATTTAATTGTTGAAAATGAACATTATCAATCAAATACAGAGCGGAATGGAACTACCAAATTGGTATTTATTCTTATTTTTTGCCCTTGTTATATTTTGCCTTTTATTGTAGAGTTTTTAAGGATGAAGACACATAATCTAATGGAGGATTTGATTATTGATCGTTGTTGTTGGGACACAGACCGTCCGACCTACCAGAAAGGTGTAAGGTAACCGTTTTGATGGTCGGTACCCTCCTTCCGGACAAGGACCGTACCCTCCTTCCCCTACCACCAACCTCTCGTATGGACTTACGGACCCTCATGTTTACCGCGATCGTACTCCGCATGAACACGGCGGCAGTTGTGGCAGCGTGCAAATCCAGCGCGCAAACCACCGGAATACAGCGTCCGAAATGTGCCAACAGCATGCGGTGTTCCCAGGTGGTCACCCACCCAAGCACTAACCGTGCCCGATGCTGCTTGACTTCGGTGATCTAACGAGAACCGGTGTTTTTAGCACGGTAGGGCCGTTGGCAATTGATTATTGATCGTTTTTGTTGTTGTTGAGACCCAGACCGTCGGACCTACCAGAAAGGTGATTATTGATCGTGTCAAAACTTTACATTATGCTACAGTATTTGGTATAATTACCTGAGTGCCTGATAACTGATTCATTTTTGTGTAATTAAGATGAAAGCTATTACAATCACTTATTATTAAGCTGGTAATTTAACAGCAAATTTAAATATTAGGTGAAAATAAGTTTAATACTCTTCAATACATTAAATTTTCAGACATATTTTTAATACATGTCTTCAATAACATTAATATGTTTAAATTCGGAGAGAAGAAAATTAGGTATTGAACCCAGTAGCTCAGGGGTTAAAGCATCAGTATGACGGTTGTAAGATCTGTGGTTCGGTACATGGACAAGACAGTGCGACCTTTACAAATGGTGTTAGAACTGCGCAGGTTAGATGCAATGATAAAGATCGGAAACACTGTCCCACTTACGAATATTCCCGTGGCCCTTACGACTTATGAGGACAGTTTGAAAGAAATAACCATGCAAGTTAAATATAATGATAATGCCGATCAGAAGAAGTCCCAGTAAGGAATTTCCAGTGGCCCAATATCATTAACCACACAGAATGCAGTCCTGGAAAAAGAAAAAAGAGAATGCAAATGTTTCCACATAATTAGGTGCATATATGATTTCAGAGGAGAGGAGATTATAGAATCCGCTTTGACGAGAAAAAGTTGTAATATTGTCTTTATTACTCAATGGTGAGAGCATCTAGTGGCCAGTTTGAATTACCACTGTTCAATACCTGGTTGTGTAGTGAGAACTTTATACTTTATTATTTGGAGCGTAATTGACAATTTCAACAATGCGTACTTTTTAACATATCTCTTTTCTCTTCAGATACCATATCCACCTTTTCAAAAACATATGTAACTGGCTAATTTCGCAGAAACAGTAACCTAGAGCACGCAATAAAAAACAGCTGGACGATGATGGATTATTATGTAGCCATTTCCGTCAAAATAATTTCATGACATATACGCTTAAAATAATCATGCTTATGCCATGCAAAAGTTAACGGTGTTAAAAGATGATAAACAGTAACAACCATTTTTTGTAAGTCTGTATGAAGTATTGAAAATTATGTTTTGCCATCAAGTTTTATTTTTGAAACTTTGGGATATTGTTAAACAAAATTGAATGCAGTCTATATAGCCAATTACAATGGCATAATTTTAAGATATTGATCTGGAACTTAATTTGCAACGATATGCTTCCTGAGCTAATATCTTCACTTAAACATGTTAGATGATTTTCATTTTTTAAATTATTCTTATGAATGTTTGAACTCCCGGTGAAAACTTGCAATAGATTTACCTTCTATTAATACAACTCGGAATTATATTATGGGTTTTCAAAATAAATACACATTTGAAAACATTTTCCATACATTTATTGCGATACAATATATTTAAATATTGTGAATTGCATCTTGTTAAGAATTCAATGCTCTAAATCTGTATCAACAAACGACGTTAGGAAATAAAAGCAACGCCTTCATGCATTTGAGCAGAACAGGACTCATATTATTGCCATAAAAATGTGAATGAAATACATCTTCAAAATAATAATTGGACATCATTTGCATTTCTATCGCGTTTAATAATGCATATGAAAATACGCATTTGGTTTGTTTCAGACATCAACCTAGATATCTAGTAATCGTCCATGAAAATAACTGTTCAATTGCACAACTGATACTTCCATAATAAATTTTAAGCTAAGAGATGTACAACAACTTAATTTCTCATGTTTTGCATTTAATCAGCATTGCCACGATATGCACTTAGGCATGATGTTTCAACTGCTGCAATAGTGTATCAAAATAAACCATAAATCCAAAAATAACTATTAAATACTGCAATGATTTATTACTGCAATCTTGTCATTTAATATCGATTATAGTATTTCAGCTTTTATGTTTCATGTATGTTAATAATAATCCAATGAACGTGATATTTTGTTGTTAAAATGCATTGTAAATGATTATATAGTCTGAATGATAAAATCTCGATTTTTAAATCAACTTTCATTTCCAAGTAACAGAGTTAAAGTTATCTACGATGAATAATTTGGTGACAAATGCATTGATAATTTGGTGACTCAACTGATTTGGTAATTTGGTGGCTCAACTAATTTGGTAATATGGTGAGTCCTTCAATCGATTTGGTGTTATGTTTTAAATTTGCATTTAATGATTTAAAATTGTAAAAACAAATGTAGCAGTTGTTTTTGCAAAAATACATTCCAATATATTCCTAAAAATTTTCTATTTCTCATTAATCTTAATGTCAAATTAGAGTGAACAATTTTTTTTTCAAGATATTAATTTTAAACTAGGGGGAATATTTCCATACATTTGGTAAAATAAACACTTTTTTCTCCGGCATTTTTTATAATCCATATAGAAATAAAATTTTCAGGTTATTCAATGTTAAATAGACAAATTTTTAGAATAGATATTTCATTCCATTCTTCGTAATTTTCTTTAAAATAGTAGAATATAGTACTAAGAATAGATAAAGCATACATTCTTAAATGTTCTCTGTGGGTAAGGTGTCTTTCAATAGAGTTGCGTTGAAACTGGAGCAAAGGTCGGTGTATGCTATTTTAAACATATAATCAGTGACGTAGCTTCCATTGAGGCTAAAAAGCTAAAGCTCCCCTGCTTAGAATCTAATTTAAAGAATTACTTAAAAATACTTTTATTTATAATATATTTTTTTAAATTTTACGAAGATATGTGTATTATTTAGAAAATTGTTACATTTTACTTGCTTAAAGTGATACGACTCAAAGTATTTGTCCCATTAAAACGCATTTTTTAATGTTTCAGAAGCAGAAATCATCCAACCTTCGTATTCTATAAGAGAAAACATGGCATTAAGACCACCCATTTGTTGCACTCTTCCCTAGCTGATTAAGTAACATTGGGAGCTAGCTTATAGAAAGGCGTGGCTATTGCTTCCCTGTTTTCAACCCTTTATAAACAATCAATGATTGGATGTGGGATGTGACGTTTCATCAATGATGCGTAGGTGAGGGTGGGTAGTGCAACCCTAATGGGTCCTACATTTTGGGTCAAACATGATTCTATTAATTACTATTTTTAGAAAATAATCGTTATCTGTAATACTAATGAGTTTGAGCCATTTTCCACAAATAACGTAGGATTCACTTAACTTTAAACAATCCCAAGACGAAGAAATATACTAATAATGACTACCATTAAACTTAAGTAGTTTGCAAAGCAGACTTGGCTCTTTATATAGGCATCAATATGGCGAAGTATCCATTTGTGTATTTGGGGGTTTTAGAAAGAATAAGTTTATTTCCCTTTAAAATCCCCTGTTAGATGAGAATCTCAGTTAAATAAAAGTGGTTGATTATTTTTAGCGGATTCTTAGCATATTGTAATTATAAGATATTTTTTAGGGTTCATAGTACAGTATTTTTGAATAATTAATAAGCAATATTGTTTAGGGACATTGTTGACTACAGTGTTTTTCAACGAAGCTTACGTTGCATACCAATTTTCAATGTACTTTTTTATACATGGGCGCATGAAAGAACGTTTTGAGGAAAGGGGGGGTTTAAACTCAAGAATGAAATGTCATCGTCTACATTGATGTTTCGCCATTGTTATTTTGAATATCCAAGAAGGAGAGTGTCTGTCCTCCCTTGTGAGTGACCATGACGTCATATTTAATAAAATGGCTGTAAAAGTTAAACTAATTTAGAAATAAGTAAACATTTGAAATGTCATACTTTGTATGTGTATATCTTACATAGGTAATATATTTTAAGATATTCTGCATTTGATTCACTCTTAACATTTTTATGTTAAATTATTTTATTTTACTCACCAAGGAAATGAAACTCATTGAAAGTGCGAATTCCAATATAAATTCACTTACCATACAAAAACCTTTTCCGAGTTAAAATGACAATCGGTTAGTCTCCCCAGTCAAGTATATCACGCTACGCTACTGTAAGCTATATGCATTTATTGCCAAGTGTCCGTCTGTCACGCTTTTTTAAGTACTTCTCGAATAGATAGAGGCATGAATCATTTTGAATCATTTGAATCATTTCATGATGTCATCGTGAAATCGAATATTAACCAAAGCTCAAATATTAGAATTGTACTTCGAATATTCGAATACTTCGAACATTCTAATGGCCAAAATAGTTATCTTAAACTGCTAATAAATAATATTTAAATTTATTATAAGTCTTTATTAATTATTAAAAATTAATACAGTAAAATAAAAAATCTGATGTGGGCAGCACATGACTTTCTCTGCAGACTCAAATTCATATTTTCTTTATTCTTTAATAATCCATTAGATTGAGTTTAATTGCACCAAATAACACTAAATTTGTATTTTTAATTCCATTTTTGGTTTATTTGGTAATTGGACTTTTTCCGAAATCGGCGTAATAAAAATGCAAGAAATTTCAAATATCTTAAGAACGATTAGTCCTAGAGTATAATGGAGTGAGTTATATTCTTTTCCTCGTCAAAAATTGCGTATAACACAAGAATTTAATTGATACATTTGATTATACGTAGTCTTTTTTTAGGTTTTTGATTTTTGCGGGCCATTTCGTTAAAAAGGCAGGTTGTTTTTTTCCGAATGGTACCAAAATCTAATCATCACCAGAGAACTCTACAAGTAACTTATCTACCAAATTTTGTGAAATTTGGTCAATTAGTATTTTGGCTAGAGTGAATAAATGAAAATTTTGCAGGCCATTTCGTAAAACAAGGCAGGTTGTTCTTTTCCGAATCGTACCAAAATCTAATCAGTACCAGGGTCTCACCCACATGCCTTACCTACCAAAGTTTATGAAATTCGGTCCAGCAGTTTTTTAGTTAGAGTGGATACATACATTGTACAGCACAGATACACACACAGACACAGAGACAAACACAGTCGTCACGCTAAAAATAGTTTTTTCGTGTTCTAGAGGTCTAGAAACGTGTAGATCCGTCGAAAATTCGAGTTGTGACTTTCGGTATGATTCCAATACTTTCCCTATACATTACCATATACTGCAAGGAAAGTAAAAAGTAAGAAGCGTTGAAGACCCAGACCGTCCGACTCTCCGAGGACGTGAGCAACCATTTGGGCGGCCGGAAGTAAGAAGTGTTGTAAAACCACATTTATTCAAATACTGTAAATGAGTGCAAACAAAGTTTAACATATGAAACTCGTGGAAAATCACGACATAATGAAATAAGCAAAACCTCATTAATGAAAACAGTCAAATGTTACGTATCTTAAAAATAATAATTTTTCTCGTCACCTTAGGAATTTGCTAACATGAGGTCTGCTGTACGGTGTCCCGTCTGCTGTAAAAAGATTTGTAGTAGTATGTGTTAAGAATATTTCTAATGTTAAAGTTATATGAATATAGCTCTTTTAAATGTTATTGAATGTGTTAATCTTCGCACGATGTATATGGTGTCCGAATATTTTCAAACGGCACTACATTCGAGATCTCTAATAAATCGAAGTATTCAAGTATTCAACCATATTTACTTATTAACATTTCACACACTTTGGTCCGATGATCGGCGGCTAGAAACTTCGGCCCTTACGCGGTCATTGTAAGTAAGTGCCTGCATTGAAAATAAAAACTTATTATTTTTTTTCAAATATAGATTCGTTGATCATAATCATCGGAATCAGCAAATCGTATTACAAACACCACCATCAATTTTGAACCGAATAATTTTTCAAAATAAACTCATCAGCAGTCAATTCACTATTCATAACTCATGATAATATATTGCTGGTGACTTTACACGCATACAATACATTGAGTTTGCTGACAATCCAGGTAATTTTAATCAAATTTTGAATTAGAAATTTCTACACATGGCTTCCAAGTTACTTTAACAAGACTAGACGCATGCCATTTTTAATTAACGTATTGTGATGTATTAATTTACGAATTTGTACTTCAGATATTCATCCAAGCAAATTAAATGAGCGTCCTACATTATCATTTACTAGTGCACACTCTAAATGAAACTATTTTTCAATGAAATAATTTTATTCGAACAAAAATGCATGACGATTTACAGTTTTGCAACATATATTTCAACGACTGAATTTAAAAGGTGAATATAATTCTACTTGGATGGTTTTCTAAAATATGTTAAGCACATTCAACAGTATTTTCTATAAATACTTAAATCTGAATGACAAAATGTTCCATACACTTCGAAATAAAATATATGGATACAGTGAGAATTTATAGCAAATCATTCGTAAACTTATATTTAACAAAGGCAATAACACAGGGTGTCCCAAAAAGATTGAAACTCTCTTTAATTCTTTATCTGTTGGATATAAGTCGGCAATATAAATTGCAAAAATGTTGAAAGTAAGGTAGGAAATACGACTACGTTAATGAAATAGTCCTTCCATTAATTTACAAAAAGTTACACTTTTTAAACTTTTATACGACCTCCTTAGACAAATTTGGTCAATCAGAAAATTTGTATTTTTAATGCAACAAGATCATTAAAAAACCCCACATATCTGTAGAGGCTGTAGTACATTGGGCACAATAGGCTGTAGCATATTGGATGGCGGACGATGATGCCATTGAACCAGTTCAGGTCTGTCGCACAATCATTAGATCTTGCCTCGCATTCGTGCACCTTGGTCTTCCAGAACCTTCATTTTGCCGATGAGTTCCTTGCTGCAACCATTGCTGTCAGTACCTTTGGAGAGTAGTGTCCGTTCGGTACCGGTGGCGGCCTATTGCTCTGTATGACCAGCTTGTTTCATGAATCCCGACAATACGTACAAGTCCGAACTCGTCTAATTGCTTATAAGATCTTCGGCAACGTCGTAATCACATTATTGGTTGTGTCTCCACGGAACTGCAACGCCGATAACGAGTAAAGCTAAATCTGCCACATTTCACATGTTTCTGCCACATGTTTTATATGATGGTAGTTGCGCAGTAAAAACGCGTGATATGAACGAAGTTAGCACTTATTGGCCTTGCAAATTTAATCATATATATACTTGGTATAAAGGAATTTGCATGCGAAATTTCAAAATGATCGGATTGATTTTTAGGGGTCCTTCTTTTTTTTTGCAAAAGAGTGTATATATATATATATATATATATGTGTGTGTGTGCTTATATATGTATATATATATATGCACATATATATATATATGCATATATATGTATATATATATATATATATATATATATATATATATATATATATATATATATATATATATGTGCATATATATATATATATGCACACAAATGATAAATTTTTGACCGAAATATATATATGTTAAAATTTTAGCAGACCGAAATATATATATGTTAAAGTTCATTACAATATTCTATCCCTATACTCTACTTTTTATAGAGTATACAGTGATGACTCTAACCAATAAAATAAATCACGAAGACCACCCTAAAAGGTATAAGATCTTGTTGCTTTGTCGCTCACTTATTTATCCTAAGATTAATTCGGTCGTTCATTTGACATTTATAGTTAAAGGGGGTTTTATCTGTCTACATAGGAATAATAGTCCAAGAATATAATACAAGACATGTTAAATGTCACATGGCTTTCCTAATTGGGTAATTTGTTGGAGCTTATATATCTTCATTTGGAGCACTATTTTTATAGATCTTCTTGCAAATTTTATTGAAAAATCATTTGTCAAATTTTGCAAATCTCTAATATGTTTCAGCGTTTGCATAGATAATATTATTAATGCATATAAAACATATAAAATGTAGACGTTTTCAATGACTCCATGGCCCATTCCCGAACATGGCATCATTCGACGAGGTCTTGAACTGATATCCGTTCTAATGTTTCAAAGGTAGATACAGAAATTGAATATCAGGCTAACGAATGGTTAAGAGAGTATAAAGATTTACAGTGCATGATCACTATATCTTAAGCATTTCTTGAGTCCGCAGCATTATATTTACGATGGATATTACTCATGAGTCATAAATAAGTACATTCAAAGAGTAATCCATTCACACATTACAGTTCGTGAAAGCGTGCGTGTGTGACGACCAGATGATATATTCACTATCATTGCAATTCCTTAATAAAGAAGCATGCATTACATATACTGGTGTGCTTGCTGCGTCACATAGGGAGCCACACAAACTGAATATGGTCATGGCCTGCCTTTTAAAGATTGCAAAGAGTGGATATCTGAAAAGAATACTTCCCTCATCTCCAAAACATCAGCTAACAAGAAAGATCAATCATGCATAAAGCATTGATAATGAAACACTTTCCAAATTCAATGCAATTTCATTTAAACATTTCTAAAATGCGATACATTCCTCGGTAATATTTTAAAAATCATCATAATAATACATTAATTTATTATATTTGAAAACTTAAAAGTTCATCGAAAAAAATGAACTTCATTCAAATGGCGGCAATTAAATATAAATTGCCAGGCTCCTCGGTAATGTTTTTAACATTATCATAATACTACAATAATTTATTATATTTGAAAACTTCATCAAAAACAACTGAAATTTATCCCAAATGACGCCATCGTATTGTAACAAGCCTGGCTCTCTCTATAAAAGCAGCATTTCATTCATAAACATTTTCCCATTCATTTCCTTCATCACAATACTATAGTAATTTATTTTATTTAAAAACTTAAGACCATAGTGTTACAAGTAATTAAACTCTCTGTTTAAAACTTCATCGAAAAAAATCGTCCTTCTCTCTGTAAAATCAATGTATATCTCATTCATATCAGCTATGCAGACCCCATGAGCTAAATAAATTTGCGTTAAAGAAATGCAGCAATTCTTAAACAACTTATTCTATATATTTTGCTGTTTACATCTTACATAAGTGAAAAATAAGCTTCGTTGTAGAAATAATCATATTTGGATGATCATTTAAACTCAAATATATTGTAATTGCGTTGTTTCAGTATGTAGATGCGCAGAATTTAAGCAAAAATAAATCGATTTTAGGACGGATACAACACTCAATATGAATTAGAAAGAAATTTAAAAATCACGATTTTGAGACAATATGGATGCTATGTTTCATTTTGAAGTTGGTCACGTGATCGCTTCATATAAGAGGTGTAATTAATATTTTAATTTTCATTCAAAAACTACTGCATATATTTTGCTATTTTTTTTTATATATTTTATGGGATAATTTGAATATTACCTAAAATTTTCGAAGCAATTTGTGAATTTTAAATCCGCTTAAAAATATTTGAAAAATTAGGTACCACAGGGTTCAATGTATTTCATTTTTTCAACCCGGGTTCAATCCAAAACTAATTGGGTGATATTATTCATTTATATTCCCGTAGGTCCCACAGACCGTCTGAACAACATACTAAAATTTTGATTAAGTCATATTTACGACAGTTATCGTGCTAACGGACAGACAGACAGACAGAATGAACAAAGTCATAAACACTTTTCAACTTTGTTGTAAAGTGTTAAAAACCGAATTTACAGGGTTTATCGTTGAGGCTTATAGGTAAACGCCAGTTTTCACAGCTCTGTAACCCACATATAAATGAGCGAGAATAGATGAGATAACGCAGCGTCATCACTGTATATATTTATATGCCCACAAGTCGAAAATTTTGGCAGAGTTAGCTCTTATTTATTGTGAGTTAACACGCTGTATAATTCAATTCGAAAGGCAGTAGATGGTCTGCAATGCTGAGTTTCACAATCGGCGTGGATATTTATCACATTGATTTAGACATAAAATATCTACCTTTCTAAACATGAAATCCAAATTCATATTAAATTAATTTTTATTTTCCGTAGGAGTGATTTTATTGTTTTGATTGACACAAACGTATTAAAAGTATTCCCAAAATTGCAAATATCGCTTGAAAATCTTATCGTGCTCTTAGAAACTCGCTAAAATATTAAAAACTGTTGAAAGTGGAATCATAAAAGATGCTTTTATTTTCTGTACATTCAAACACTAAATTTTAATATGTTATAATACGTCTCTTTTATTTAGCCACTTTGTGTTTTTTCCTATATAGGTCACTTACATTATAAATTATATATAAATAATTTATATAATAATGAGAATGAACATTTCTGAACATCTAGAACAATATGATTGAATACAATTTACAGATGCAAAATCGAACGGATAGCGACAGGCACACAAAATTTGGATTACTCATATACACACGAACAAGGTGTCTAATATATTATAATTATTACACTTAGGTTTTCTGTCATTTATCTCTAAAATTCTAAGATATCCCACATTATTTGTACATGATTCCTTCTTTCATAGCTAAATGCATCCTGGTGGAGAAGTTTTTGTCTTGAACTTCGCAACTTCACATGGAGTATGTGTGGCAACCGAAAAAGATGAAACTTAAAGTTGAACTTACACTTTCAACTATTAAATACATTTAAGGAACTTGTTATTTATTTATTAAATTCATTACGCTGACATGGCCGTTATTTTCAAATAGTGGAATTAATTTAATGTGCATTGCTATGTTGTGCCGTTATAACCCTCCAATTATTTTAACCTTTCGTGTGAGTCTTGAAAAGGAATTATTATTTTAATAAAAATATTAGACCAACTTAAACTATTAATTATTTATTGAGATAGAATGTGAGGGGAGATATGGTTCATGCGAGACACTGAACCATATACCTAACATATTTATTAACCTGTGGATGATTGATGAACACATACCTTCAAACTGGGCCTTGTTAGCAGCACTTGGTCAATCTCGTCTGTAGTTAAACGCATCAACTCAAAGTGTAATGCCCACTCGTAACTTCATTGAATACTGCTAACTCAAACACTCCACATATTTCATGCTATTAGACGGTTCTATCCACAAGTCATCATAACATATCTGCACCAGTCAACTCTGAACAACTAACTATTCACCAGCATCTTTATTAAGTCCTTTTAGTATATCTCATTTTCAAGTCAAAAATCATAATTGTCTTACTTCTGGTCTGCTCTTGTCTTAAAATTCCATCTGTCTTCTCCAATGTCTGATCTCGTTCTCTGATATTCCATTACTTTCTTCGTCAAAGTCTGATCACGTTCTCTGGTCACAGGCTGTGTTTCCCTCTGTGGCGGGGGGGGGGGAGTAACTCCGTCTTTACTTCTTTTTGGCGCTTACTGGCTACTCCTTACCCAATGGCACCATTGCACATTTAGTACGGCCCAGCTCAGCCCCTCTGGTATGGCACCCCTAAATTTATAGTCTTCTGACCTTTAGGTTCAAGTCGTAATAAACCTTGGTGCCAGCCAGACTACACGCTTTGTTCGCCGTTTTGGCCACAATAAATACTCACATAAAAGTGTCTCATCAAATGTGAGAATACTTTCTGGTCTCCCAGTATGCTTACCCCTTAGTTCAACATCTTAGTTCATCGATTCACAGCAGGATCTATTTCGCCTCAACGAGCACGTAGAGAGATGAAAGTCGCACGCGATTTCAGTTCGCGAAATATTTTTATCCATAAAATTTTCACGTTATGGTTTTACGTCATTTACGTATGTTTGCCTCTTCGTTCCGCATCTTTAAAGAACATATTCCAGGCTCCCAGAACACATTGAGAGGTGAATAAAGACACATTCTCACCTCCCCAATATCTTTCATCTATAAAATTTCCACGTCCTTACGTTATGTCTTACGTCAATTACGTGATAGGAAGTTTATAAGTTCAGGTTATAAAACAATAAAAGGTAGAATTATAATTGAATAATAATTGAGACCAGATTTGAAAAAGAATTAGACCAATTTCAAGTTTGCCTTTACGATGTCTGTTTAACAATAGCATCAGACTCAGACTTAGGGGTGCCAGTTTTATGGCACCCTGACCCGAAAGGTCAAAGTAGGCAATAAACCTTAGAGGCCAAAGTGAAGCCACGAGAGTTTTTAAGGATGTTATCCAATGTTCTAGATGTCTGGTCGCATTGGCTTAAGGTCGACCAGTCAGAATGACAATAGTCGTTATAGACTCCAGGCTTTGGAGGAGGGAGCCGAATGTTCTAAAAGTGATATACGCGACTTCTAAGCGAGATTGAATAGCAAATTTTCATAGAGAGATGCCAGGAGACTTCTGCGAAGATTCCGTAAGCACGATAGTAACGAAATAGACCCAGAGATGCAGTAGAGAATATTCCGCAAGTTTTGCACACAGAGTATTCCGTAGAGATTCCACAGAAATGTCCATGTTCTGATATACAGAACTGCAACGGCAGATTTTGAGATGCAACAGAACCAAAGTACGAGCTGTGCGTCAACGTTTAAAGACAACCAATAGGTATGTGCTAATCAAGTATTGTTAACGGTCATAGATGCAATTTAGGCATTTTAGTTAACTGGTCTCACATTTTTTCTTTCCGCCACAATTAATGAATAATTGTTGCAACTAATTTAATAAGTAATCTAGATTGTTAATGAATTATTTTATTTTAAAGTAAAAATGGTGCAATTAATTATGGTGAATGTGAATATTTTTTATTCCAGGATCTCGGACTGAAGATAAATATGGTGAATTTAATGAGCGGCACACAGCATAATGTGTTTAATGTTATAATGATTAACGATTTCCGTTAATTACGGCCGTGTTAATTTTGAGTAATTCAATAAGTAGAAAAGCTAACATTAAATTTGCTTTCTACTGCACCACAAATAGAATCCCCACAAAGTTGATAATTGAAATTGAATATATATTAAAATTCTAAATTTGATGTAATTTCAAATGTGTACCCGTATTATTTTGTGCAAATAAACTCAATGTAATTGATTATAAAATAAATATATAGAATATGTATTTGAGTCTGTAGGAACACTCATGTGCTTGTCACATAATATTTTTTTACAGACAGAATATGCCAGTTTCTGAAGCAGTTTGTAAAATCGGGTCCATATTAAATTTTATTGCTGCCATTTCAGATATAGGATATTCCAAGATAACAAGCCTATAATAATCGCAAAACTGTTACATCTATGATATTACCTGCAACAGAAGCGTGATACTTATTAACTAAAAGAGCTAACACTAATTACAGGATCGTTATATTTACTAAATTTAGTTTGGCTGCTACATCATCCTGTTCAAACTTTCAAAATGATAATTCTTCAGTTACAAGTATAAATAACTTGTATATGCCTTTACACAAACATAAAAATAATCAAATAGATGAGAAGTATATTTTTGACGATCTATATGTTACAAATTCAAATCTGACATTTGATAAAGCAAAACATCAAGTAAACAATACATTAAACGATGTCAAGGTATATATTTAACTAATATAGATTAATGAAAATTTATGCAATTGAATTCATAAATTCCATCATATTCATTTTAACGATCGATCACTGGAAGATATTTAAATAATGATAAATATTCAAATACTTAAGTGGACGAGAGTTTGGTTTACATGAATATTATATATTTCAAAGTATGAACTATTAAATCATAGGTGGCAGCTTCACACTTACCGTACATATTGTTAAAAGTATATATATTTATATAAATCAATTTTTGCAGTGTTATTTCACGAATAAATGCTTGAATTGTTGAAAGTTTTGAACGTATGACTTTGTGTTTGAGTTAAGATATGTGAAAATCGTGTTATAGCCCACATTTGTGGGGCATACAAAATGTTGGACACCATAGTGTGGTGTATTTTTTAATTGTTTAGTTATTCATATAGTACAATATATTCTTCATAGTACAATAAAAAATCAGTGCGTGCATTGCCTATATTCGCAGCAACTCACCAAATACACATCAACCTGTTTAGTTACAGGTTGATGTTGGATGATTTGTTATTATATTTATTTAAAGCAACACTACCTCCACTGATTAAGTCAAACACAATCATGTGCATTTTAATTGAATAATAATTTTGAAATCCCTCTTATATAATGCAGTATATTATATTTTATATCAATAGATTAAATCTATAATTTTAGAAGATCCTAATAAATACTTAAAAATTTTAGCAAACCATGTAATTAATTTGATATCAGTATGTAGTATTAAAATATTATTTTTTTTTTGTAAATGCAAAATAAGAATAAAATTAGGGCTTTAACAAATGAAATAAATGGACGCGAAATGACGTGCGAAAACGATTGCAAACCAAAGACATAAAATAAACTATGGTAAAATGTAACTGGTAAGAACTTTCATGCTATTATGAAAAACATGCTATTACAGAGTGGAAGTCGCTTAATGAAATCCTGAGAGCTTAGAATTTTAACAATGGTAGGCAGGACAAAAGTACACCCTGCATTTTTAGGGGATTTGCCGGAAATACTTCTTCTAAAACATTCTGAAATCCTTGCTGAAATACTGAAGTTTTGTTCTCACTGAGTTTATTCTTTGCAAACCAGAGCTATTAATTGTGAAATCATGATCCACAATTGCGGAGGTTAATGAGTATGTATTTACCGATTCACGTAGAACATTAAAATTCATCCAAAAATATTAAATGGTATATAATAACCTATAGCGTTGCCTTATTAAATTTGTTTCTGTCCGTGTAACAGCGTTTCAAAGCTGATACTAATTTATGAGCTAAGAAACAGACAAATAGAATGCCGAACTTGAGATCGTATTCTGCATTTCTAAATAAGCCTAACATAGCAGTTACAACATTTTGGGTCACAGTACACGTTCTGAATTTGTGTAGTCTATTTCTGCTTATTACTTATATTAGAAATTATTATTTAAAAATATTTTACAAAATAATCTGCACCTTTTTTTTTAATCATCAATAGCGAATGTGAAGTTGAAAGTATACAAATCGAATTAAAGAGTTAAAATAATTATAATAATAGCTTAAATACATTAATAATATTCCTACTATTACGTTTTTCAGGATGAAGCAAATTAGATTTTTATAACAGAAATTTGCTTGTAAATATTAGTATGCCTGGTCTCACATATCCAATATCCTCCTATATAAATACAGTTATTGTAATTTAATTATGTTTATAATGTTCTTAACAAATAATGTTTATTTTAAAGTAGGTGAAGTCAATTATGCAATATTATGCTAATATACGTATTTCATTCCAGGAACTCGCATAAAGAAATAACGGTGGGAAGCCATAGAAAATGTACTAAAGATGAAGACATGGAATTGGTTGAAGGTTAAAAAAAATTAGGAGCTATTGTCGCATCACCCCGAGGTTAACCAGTGAGGTACAGTGGGCGTATCTGGACCTCAGGCAGAAAGAGGTGGCAACAAGCAGAAGGTTCAAGAGACAAAATTAGAATTTTCTTTCAATAAGTGACACAGATGCACAGAGAAGGTACTCTGATAGTGAA
This sequence comes from Amaurobius ferox, assembly GCA_951213105.1. Taxonomy (NCBI): domain Eukaryota; kingdom Metazoa; phylum Arthropoda; class Arachnida; order Araneae; family Amaurobiidae; genus Amaurobius; species Amaurobius ferox. The sequence continues at coordinate 55,203,504 of OX578140.1, read as the reverse complement.
GTCATGTTGGGTATGCAGCAAGTTACTCATACAGTGCAGGAATGGTGCAGTCAGCAAACAGGAGTCCGTCTACACATAAAATCTTAGTATCAGTAGAGGCTTCATAAAATTGAAGCAATGCTCACCGAAGAGGCGAGCATGAACGGATAGAGTCCATAATATGCAAATTAGCGAGTTTTTGTTGTGCAATACCAAAAAGGCAACAATAAAAATCCAACATGCAGTTCAGCGTCTAATGACAGTAACAAAGGTATGTGCAAATCAGCTATTATAATAGGGCATATTTCTTTTTGAATATTAGTATGTCTGGTCTCACATACCCAGTCTCTTCCTTAAATATATAAGAATAATTATTTTAATTTAATTATGATTACAATGTTCGTAATAAATAATGTTATTTTAAAGTTCAAATGGATGAAATTAATTATTTAGTTGCATGTTGTTATATTTCATTCTAGGAACTCAACGATACGTTACACAGATGATTTTATACAAATATTTTTACTAAGGTCCTTGAAGCACACATATTTTTCTTCCCTTCGAAAAAGAGGGAAAATATGTGGAAGACTTCTTAAACCGATAAGGTTCAGGTATATATGTATGGCAAAAATGCAGAAAGTGGAACAGCAGACGAAACGAATTGTATAAAATAAAAGATGGTTTTAAAGTATCCCCCTTTTATTTTTTTGCAAATTAAATATACAAAAAATGTATGTATTTTGTAATATTTGAAAGACAACGACATACCATATATGGACTTTCCGGCTGCATTTGTTATAGAGTTACTAAACAACTGTATTCTCATGGCTGCCCAATGCAGGTTGGGCCGGTAAAATTCCAAATAGAATGAGAAATACAACGAAACACAATGCATACTAAATTTGGACTTTTCATACTTGTCCGCGTTCTCAGATTACTGATAAAAAAGAAATACGTTCCAAAGATGGCCTCAATACCTGATAGTGGATAAAAATCCAAAGAATTAAAGTATACTAATAATGACAAAGTAAATTTGGACCTTCTATCTGTTCTGGTTTTCTAGTTTTTCCTCAAGAACCAGGATATATTTATGCTAGGTCAAAGACGAGCTATTACAATGATATTCAAATTCCAAAGAATTAAAATATACCACAAAAGTAAATGACATACAAAATTTGGACTTTCTAGTTGTTCCGGTTTCCTAGTAATTCTCTAAAAACCAGTACATTCCTATGATGGGTCCAGAGCTTGCTAGCCCGATAAGCATTAAAAAAGATGAAGTTGGATATTGCGTGAATAACAACAGCATGTGTAATGAACATTGCTGATCCAACAGTGATTTGAATCAGGGATCTTCGTACTAAGATTTCAGATGTACCGCAAAAGACAATGACATACCAAAGTTCATGATTTTGTGATTAATGGAACTTGATTAGTGAGAGCCACAACAATTCGATTGACATTAAATGTGACAGCACTATTTCTGATAAAGTTGCTTTTTCTGACACACATGAAGCTTGAACATATTTGCCGCATTTAAATAATTACGCAAATCCGCCCTACTTATTTTAAAGAACAATACTGGAATGTTTAATATTTACGCCTTGTAAATTATGTGTTGTTAATCAGCCATGTAATACAAAATTATTTTTAAATAGACGGGAAAAGAAGAAATTACCCGGATTCAAGACAAATTTTCTATTAGGATGCATAATAAATTATTCAGTATATTTTATTATTTGACACAAATGAAAATTAAATAGTAATTAAAACGCAATATAAACAATGCCAAACAGGAAATCTGGTACAGAAATCACATGTGATATTTGTTAACATTTAGACAAGTGAAAACAATCCTAAAACATTTTTCATATAAATCAATATTTATTTTAAAATGCCAATTATTTTATGTATTTTATTTTTGATTCTATCACGTAACCCTTTTTAATATAATTCAGAGCGCCACTGTTCCACGAAAGCTTAGAAATGACTGGCCAAATAACTCAAAGTTCAAAAAGTGTCTTAGGAAAGACAACAATATTACTTTCCTGATATACATAATGTATAAGGAAACTATTGTGACGGAGTCGAAAATTCGAAATCGAGTTTTCGACGGGAGAGCACGTTTCAAGCATCCCTGATCACGAATCAAATATTTTTGAAGTGATGTCTGTGTGTATGTGTGTGTATGTGTGTGTGTGTGTGTGAAAGTATGTGTGTGTGTGTGTGTGTGTCAGTGAGTCTGTAGAGACGATAACTGACAAACGAATGGACCGATTCGAACGAAATTTGGTACAAAAATCACAATCCGTAAACACTGGAGGCCTATTGTTTTTATACGTAATCGAATGTTCAGAACCCCCTAAATTTTCGAATGAAAGTTTAGTTGAAAAAATCGTCAAAAAATCAAAATTTTTAATAAAGTTACGCAAATAGACATTTCTTATGTCATTTTTCATTAGAAAACGATTGACATAAATTTTAGAACGCCAACATGAACCGTTCTTGAGATATTATACATTTTTCAAAAAAAAAAATTAAAAAGTCATATAAAATGAAAAAAAAATATTTACTCTTGAGAAACATGTTCACTCTTCATATGTAATATCATGGGATAAATTGGGTGACATCATTCTCATGGATCTAGCTCGTTCCATTCATGAAAAAATATACTTTGAGTAATACTTTTGTATTTGAACGCCAATGGTCATTTATCTGCTGTAACTTATTTCTTCGTCGTTAACGCTTGGCGAGATTTTGGCGACGAATTTGGCGGAATGTTGCCAACTTGGCGACTTTTTGAAATGTTGCCAAATTAACGAAAATCTCGCCAAATGGATAAAATGACGCTAAATCAATGAAAATGACAACTAATTGTCGACAATTCAATAACTTGGAAATAATATTAGTATCTACTATAAGAAAAACCTATTTTTTTACTGTAAAAGTAGTAAATTCATTACATTATATAAGGAAAGTCATGTGTTGCCCACATCAGATTTTTTTCATTTTGTGGAGGAATAAATATTTAAATGTCATTACTTACAAGAATAGTAGATGGTAAGAAACTGTGCATGTCAAAGTATGATTATTTTAATTTCTTGCCTGCATTTAAAAATACAATTACCATATAATTATAAGAAAACATATAATGCACGTTCTCTGAAATTTGAAGTCTATCAGAAGTTTATTCTTATGGGTTATTTTTGTCAATAACATTTAAGCACTGTATTTAACAATTTTATTTTATAACAATCACGTCTTTGTACTAGTTAGTATTTTAGAAATTACAAAATGCAATCTAATAAATTTCTCTCCAATTTTTTTTTTATAAATAACACGTATTTCTTGAGCAAAGTTTACAATGAAGGGGTGTGTGTTTGAAGTAATTAAGCTGAATCATTAGTGAACTCTGATTGTCTTAATGACGTTTAACTTTTTGGAGCAGTGAACTTAATGATGACTTAAGTGTTTTCCGTTAGTAATTACTAGTTTGATGAGTCCATATTATACTGTACTTATACATTATTTTGAATCAAGTTCCCATTGAGTTATATAAATTTCAGATTTATATATATATATATATATATATATATATATATATATATATATATATATATATATATATTTATATATATATATATATATATATATATATATATATATATATATATATATATATATATATATATATATATATATATATATATATATATATATATATATATATATATATTAAAAGATTAAAAGTTCGAGATTAAAAATTCATATAAATGAAATGCGCAATGCAGCATTTTCCTCATTATACGAAGATATAAATAGGATACAAATGGAATAAAATTGGATGGGAAGGTTAACGGGCAATATGCTAAAAAAGCCTAAGGAGGGATTGTGACCCCTTAAATCCTCGGTTTCAGCATGCTACTAGGCCGCGGCACACTCCCGGTATGGCAACAATTCCCATAGCACTTCTCCCGTTTAAGTATTTCGAAAGAATAGACCTTGATATTCAAAGGAAAAAAGAAGAAATAATACCTAATTCCTATAGAAGGTTGTCATAATAATAATTCCATTTGTATCCTATTTATATCTTATTTTAATATATATATATATATATATATATATATACAAACTCGTTTTGCATATGATCATATGGCCTTAAACGCCTCCGTGGGGTAATACAGAACAAAAAAATGGGATGCAGATAACACAACACAAGTTTATTAGACATAACCATTACAAGTATCAATTACAATTGTTTATCAATTACATTTGTCCGAAATATTTGCATAATTGTTAACTGAAAAAAAAAATTCTGAAAACATTGTTAGAAATAAACATACAATTATTAGAAATGCACACACAGTTATTATTAAATTATATTATACAGTGATGGAAGATGGATACGTATTTTAGTATAGTAGTTAGGGTTTAGTAGTTTTGGTATAGTAGTGGTATAGTAGTTTCTACGAAAAAAATTATTCATTTTTATACCTTCCAAATTTTAAATCCTATAAAGTATTTTTAAAATTAAGGCATTTTATTGATACAATTTTTTGTTAATTTATTACAGGAACTATAGGAACTTTACAATGCAACTCTAAGTTACCAATAAGATTTCATTCAGAATAATAATGATCTATTGGTCACATTTATCACAATTTGAAACCTTAGTCCAAAGTATTTTATCTTATTCTTATTACAATTATACTTAGCAGTCAGAGATATTTGCGCTCTTTATTTCATGCTTATTTATGTTGCAAGTACATTATTCCTGGATATATCAGAAATGTTTTGTCAATAACCTTAGCTATATGCAGTGAAGAGGCAATTTTAGTGAACAATGGTTTTATTTGGCCATACTGTTAATAAAGCTATACTTTTTGAGGTCACATTTTAATGAAACATTGTCGTATTATCAATATATGTGTATGTTCAGAAAGAAAAATATTCTTTCTGCAGTCTATCAATAACGTCTGATCTAATAACCAAACTAACGCCCTATCTTTACATACCCCAGCAACAACTGCTCTAGATGTTGACAACAAGGTTCTGTTTTGGGATTTGTATTATATAAAATCAGTTTTAAATATTTATTGCATTTGAATACAATATATTAATATGTTCCAATAGAATTATCCATGTATTCGTGGTAATGTAATTTTAAATTCTAACTTGTTTTAAAATCTGAATTTTTAAAACCTTGTAAAATATAAAATGTATAATAATATGATTATTTATTACCAGTTGACATAAAATTGAGATTATTTAATTTAAAACGCAAAACTTTAGTTTCAAACCTAAAACATGAATTTTAATAAATATTTAAGATATGTTTATTTGAAATGCGAGTAAAAGTTTAGCTTCATAATTACAGCAGTGTAAATTAGATAGTATAGCATGCATATTTTATATCAAGGCTGACATATATACAGTGCATTCATACCATTTGCATGCATATGGAGATTTCAATTCATTACATTTTAATAGAAGAAATAAAAATAATAAACACAAAGTACGGAATACGGAGTAGAATGTTTCTGGATTTTTCTTGTAATGTAGTTAATTACTTGCCCGATACTCTATAACTGTCCTCGCTGTGGGAGAGTATCCTGTAAAATAATGTCCAATTAATTTTTTTATATTTCTTTTAGGGCTCTTTTGTGTTGTCTAAACCTATTTTTCGTATTGTTGTTTCTCATTTATTCATTTTCATACATGATTTACCTTGTCAGAGTATATGACTTGATATCGTTCAACACACATATTTCCCTGCAGTCTATCAATAACGTCTGATCTAATAACCAAACTAACGCCCTATCTTTAGAGTAGTATCTATACTAACGTACGAGCGCACATGTACTTTATACACTAAAAACTATATTTTATAGCTTATTTTTATCTTTTTTAAATGAAAAAAAAAGGTCTCGATCCATTTTAATATAAAAAACATGATTTTATAGCTAAATAAGGCCTTTTTTACATTTAGACCAAATTTTAGATAAATGCGTGAAAAAAGAGGACTTCCAAATGAATGGAAGTCCTCTAAGCTTTAAAATAAATGGGGGGACCGTTAGTCCCCTCATAAAAGAAGAGATTTTTTTATCCACAAGGTGAATATTTTATTTTTCAAAGTTTTTTAGAAAATAAAAGTTTAGATAAATGCGTGAAAAAAGAGAACTGAATGGAAGTCCTCTAAATAAACTTTAAAATAAAGGAGATCTCAAAATAGGATCTGCAGTCCATCATTACAAAGTGACTCAAAATATATTGGAACTTATTGATGACGAAACGTGTCCGTAATTTACGGGCGCGTTTTTTAGAGATATTTATGAACAGATAGATCATAAAATTATCATCTTGATAGTATTCTAAATTTATTAAATTTTCTATTCCTTCATAAAATTTCATACACCGAAATCAGTTTCTGAATATTCCTAATAACATAAAATGATTTCAAAGAAGGAAGGATAGTGAAACACTACCCTTTAAGCTTTCTCTAATTCATATCAGAAGCAAAAAAATAAAACAACTTTGTTTATCGTCGAGGTCACAGCGAAGTACAAACTTCCTCGTTTATCACCCACTTCCTTTTATCTCGCTCAAGTGATATCAGCGTTATGAATGAAGATGGCAGCACTAAACAGATAAAATTTAATAGCTGATGTTAGAGATATTTAACCAATCTTATTCTAAATAAAATATAGTATAATTCAACAAAACCCCCTTCCCCCGTAGACCTTTTCTGATCTTAAATCCAACTCTACACGTAGGGGGTTTAAGGTCTACGGGGGGGAATCCTTTTTTTTTTCTTAGGGACTCCTTTTCTATCAGCCAGGCTCCTTTTCAACACAGCCAGGAACTCCAGTATTCTATCTCCAGTATTCTATGACTGAAATAGACAAGGAATATACAATTAATATACTATATATATATAGACTAATACTAATTAAATCTAATTAATTCTAATAAATAACGTACGGATCATATATTCACAGTGCACATGGAGATTTGAACCAGGATCTTTCAGATAGTAGACTAAAGCTTTCTCCATTCGACCACCCCGGGGCAATAACAGACCTTTTCTTTAAAAATGTAAACATAACATAATAATTTTTAGTCGAAAAAAGTTAACATCTAAGACCTTTTCGACTAAAATAGAGTTTATAAATAATATAAATAAAGAAGGAAAGTTTAATATATACACAAAGTACTATAGTTTAATATATATTAAAAGAATTACTAGTGCTGCCATCTATAGATATAATATACACTTAGAAAATCATCATAAAATTTATCATTTTTTTTCAACAAAAGTAAGTTGTATACAATCTTTACTAAATTTTTTCTCTCCACCAAAATTATAATATGACTTAATATTCTTACTAAGTTTTTTAAGATCTTTATCATGATAATTACTTAAAAATGCTGTTCCAGTATCACCGTTTGATTCTATAAATCTTGCTATTACACTAACTCCTTTCTTTTCTAGAGATTTTTTAATCTTATAAAGATCCATTTATTTAGAATTATTTTTTAAGAATCACCTCTTGAGAGTACTCTAAAATATATTAAGCTTTATCTAATATGTATTTATTATCACCTAAATATAAAAATATATATCTTCCTTTATTGATTTCATTTATTGATTCATCAGAAAGTTTTACATGTTTTCTCGCAAGGATATACTCTTTTTCTTCAATTTCCACATATAATTTTACGATTACAAAAATTTTCCCAGCGTTTAAATTTTTTCTCAATGATATCAGATCATATTTCCCAGGATTTAAATTATTTATATTAACTATTAAGTGATAACTCAGGTTATTGAACTCTTCCATTTATTAGTAAACATTTTTTATAAATTCATCCATTCTTCATAATCTGTAAAACCTCTATGTTCCATCTCTTTTTTAAGATTTAGTCTGTCTTCAGACTTTGACTCTCAAAATATTCTTACTGAGTTTTTTAAGATCATTATAATTACTTAAAAATGCTGTCCCATCTTGCGATATGGAATTCCTCTTCCAAATAAGAGTTATTATATACATTATTACGAAATCTTCTTAAAATCGGGGATAAATTTATTTTATCTTCATCATAGCATATTTTATTTATTCTAGACAAAAATATTAATTCATTTAGAGATGTAATATCGTTTTCTCTACAATATAATTCTTTTAAATTAGTTAAATTTTTTATTCCTTCAAGAGATGTAATATCGTTTTCACTACAAGATAGTATTTCTAAATTTATTAAATTTTTTATTCCTTCAAGTGAAGTTAATCTATTATCTACACAATATAATTCTTTTAAATTAGTTAAATTTTTTATTCCTTCAAGTGAAGTTAATCTATTATCTACACAATATAATTCTTTTAAATTAGTTAAATTTTTTATTCCTTCAAGAGATTTTATTTTATTTTTATTACAATCTAATACTTTTAAATTCGTTAAATTTTCTATTCCTTCAAGGGATGTTAATTTATTTAAATCACAATATAATTCTTTTAAATTAGTTAAATTTTTTATTCCATCAAGAGATGTTAATATATTTCCCTCACAATCTAATTCTTTTAAATTAGTTAAATTTTCTATTCCTTCAAGAGATTTTAATCTATTATATGCAAAATCTAATCTTTCTATATTTATTAAATTTTTTATACCTTCAAGTGAAGTTAATCTATTATTTTCACAATATAATTTTTTTAAATTGGTTAAATTTTTTATTCCATCAAGTGAAGTTAATCTATTATCTTCACAGTGTAATTATTTTAAATTTATTAAATTTTCTATACCATCAAGTGAAGTATAATTTAATAAAGAAATAGATATAACTTCAGTAGGATTCTCTATATTTAAGAAAGATATAAATGTTTTTTTATACCATTATTATATATAACATTCATTTATTTAGAAACATTTTTATTAAATATTTATTTATCATCTTTGTTAGTTAATTGTCTCAAAAGATAAACACACTCTCTCAAGATTGATTTAGCTTCATATATCTCGCTAATTATTTTCTCTCGGTAAGGTTCTATTTCATGATGACCAAACTTTTTATTTAATTCACTCATCTGTATAGCTTGTACTTTTTTCCAATAAACATTAAAAAAGTGATCAGGTAATAGATCAAATTTATATTTAATCAAATAACAAAAATCTAATTTATGCATAAATTCTTCTATAAAATTTTCACTAAATGTTTGATATCTAGTTATATACAGCCAATTTAAATCATCTTTTAATTCTCTCATGGTATCTTCTGTAAGATTTTGAAATATTGATACTTTATATCAATCTAAATTATCAGAAAATTTTATGATAAATTCGTTACTTAAAGTTTGATATTGAGATATGTTTACCCAATCTACTTTATCTTTACATTTTTCTATAAAATCTTCTGATAATTTTTGATATCTAGAAATTTTAGGCCAATCATCAAGTTGAGCAAATTCTTCAATAAAAGATTCAGACAGTGTTGAATATTGTAAAACTTAATCCCAATTTACATGATCTTTAAGATTTCTAATTACATCTTCAGATAAATTATTTCTGGAAAATTCATTCCAATCAATATCCATTTATTAGAAAGAAATTTTTTCAATATGCATATAAGGTTTTAAAGCGTTACCATCACATTTTATCTTTAATGTGATGATATCATCACGTTTACCATAAACAAAACAGGTTACTACATCTCTATTAACATTTAAAATTTCCTTACCATTGATTTCTAGTGATATCAGTGGACTTTTATTATATATATATTTACTTTCTACTGTATCATATATATCTATATATATGGAAATTTTCATATACATATCGGTAGATAATCGCATCTCTTGATCCAGTAATTTTGAGCTCATCATGTTGAAATTTACTTTTTTATAATCCCCATCTGTATGAAAATCATTTAGTATAGTAACCCAGATATCTCTATTGTCTAAATATATTTTATTGACAGCATCGTTATCATTTTCAGGTTAAGAAACAATAATATTATTATTTTATTTTTTACATCAAATTTATCATTCTGTAATATTAACGAATTTTTTTCAAAATATCTTTTATTCACAACATTTTTTTCATCTTTAGGATCTGCTACATTTCCTATTCTATTTCCTTTTGCATCGTAAGGTTTTCCTTCTAAAGAATGTAAAGTTATATCATTTAATTATTTTATTCTCTTGCCTGTTTCTTCAGTAAAGATTAAAAAACCCTCATCATATTTAGTTTTTATAAGATCTCTCAATTCATGATGATTATTCTCTATTTTATTCAAAACAAAACTTTTAGTGGTTAAATCTAAATCATCTATAGGCTTTTCACAAATTTTTAAAATTCTATTTTCCATATCATAATTTCCGTCATTCATTAATTTAAAACCTATACCAGGAGGTCCAATAGGTCCTTCTTTCATTTGATCATCATAAGGTGGATAATAAGCACTCATTTATTAATTTTAAGATTTTAAACTCTTAACCATTGTTATAGTTTTATTTTTCAAATTTATAAAACATCTCTTTCTTTCTTTAAAAATAAAATAAAACTTATATTCCTTTTGACTATTCGTTACCCAATTAAATTCAATATCTAAATTATTTAAATCAGTATAGTTCATGATTTGATAAGTCAAAATAAAAAATAGGATACAGATCACCAAAATTCTTCTTATTTATCAAACATCCAGTTTCTGTATTAATATCGTTTAATCCTGCATGTAAAAGAGCTTCATACACTCTATTATAATCTTTATTGGTAAAATTTGTTTTGTAACGCATAAGAGGAATTTGTTTATTATTAATCATCAACCAGCATTCAGTCATATCTATATTATCAAATATCATATTATTTTTTTCATAATTACCATCTCTTTCAACATACTGAGGAATAACATAGACACCTAAAACTTCATCTGACGCTGTAGTTGCTGTCACAGATCCACTGTCGCTTCTATAGGGGCCTACCATCTTAAATCTATATCGATCCCAATTTACCTCTATATCTTTATCAGATAGATATGATTCCATAAACAAGCTTTCTGCAGAATTTTTTAATTCTATATAAGGTAAATGCAAGGTTAAACCTTCAACTACTACCTTATAATTTTCGTTTCTTATATCAGTATATATCATATTCTTATTTTCATTTCTTTGAATTTCTATTTTCACTTCAAAACCTGAAATAACCTTTTCACATTCTCTAAAGAAATCGATTATATCTTTTAAAGGTGTCCATATTTCAAAGACATCTTTCGTTATTTCCCATCTCTTTGCGAATCCTTCATTATAATCTTTATTCATTTTCAAATTATTAAAAAATTCAGTTATTTTAGTAGTATCTTCTAAAGTACCATCATATTTGAACTCTTTACTGTCAGCTGAATCAGATGTATCTAGATAAAAAAATTCATTTTGAGCTTGTGGTGTTGCATAATCAGGAGTATAATGAATTAATCTTAAAACATGATTCATGATTGAAAAATTTGACTGTGTATTTGATTCAATTTCGGTATCTCCTATATGTACTTTTAAAGTTTTGATAAAACCTCCGCCATTTACCAGACTCACATTTTCGTTTTCAACGGATGATTTATCATTTTTTGTAATTTTTAATTTTAGTTCAAGATATCCTCTAGAATATAAAATTTTTGCTTTAGTATCATTAATATGAAAAACATAGGTAGCATTCTCATCTGAACTATGTTCTTTTGGATGAATTTCTCTTAATTCATAACTTTTAATGTGATCATTATAATAATAACGAGTATCACTTAAATCATAAATCATTTATTTAGGAAGAATTTTTAAACCACCTCCTTTCTTTTTCATAGAAAATATTTCATTTAATTTATTCATTACATTAGGTAACAAAACCTTAAAAAATCCTTGTATTTTTTTACTTTTTCTATATAATCTATGTTTATTCATTTATTTAAGAAGAAATAAAATTAAATTCTACAGCTCCTTTATTTAAATCCATTAATTCACCTTTTTGATTAGTAATCCTCATTTTTATTCTTTCAACAGGATCCACTTTAACAGGAAAATATATCCAATTATTAAATTCTTTTGAAATTATACTACCTGGAGGGTTTTTATTAGTGAAAGAATATATAACTTCTGAATTATATTGATTTATTAAAGATCCTTTTACAACATCACAGTGAATATAAATATTATCATTTCCATTGGATATATCAGCAATATGTTCACCTTCAACCTCTGTTTCTTCATCATAACTTCCATATGTTGGTTTTAAAAAGCCTATAATTTTATGAAAGTTATTTTTTGTAAAATCAATTACCCAATCTTTTTTCAGTTTAATAGATATTCTTTGTCTTGCTTCAATAATACCAAATTTGACAGGTGGATCCTCACCGAATATTTTCATCATATACTCATTTAATCCTCTTACAGTATAATTACCATTTGAGATAACAATTGTTATATCTTTGTCTAATTTGTTATTCTAAATTTGTTATTTCTATAATTCTTACTTATATTAAACCAGGAAACTTCCATAGAGAACGAGTGTAAAGCTAATTTTTTTATTTTAAGAGGTGTAATAAAATTTACAGTAAATTCCTCATCTCTCATGACATTCAGATTTTAATATTATCATTTATACCTAACAAAATTTTCATTACAATCACTAGGTTTTTGTGTAGGAAATGATTTGAGAACATTTTTAGGTGATATACCTTTATTCCTTTCTCTTATATATTTCATACAAAATATACCACATTTCACAGATGAAGGTTTCTGTAAAAAACTATCATTATAACCTATTTTTTTATTGGATGTAACAAGAAATGATTTAATATTTTTAGGAATATAGTCCTCACCAAACGGATCAAAATATTCCACATATTTATATTTAGGATCATTATAATAACAAACCCAATGAGTTCCGGGGCCTGTTGATACATCTAAATTAATGATTCCATTTTCAAATTTTCCTATTGTTTTAGGTAATAAATCGGAGGTAAATACACCGCTAAATCCTTTTTCATTTTTCATATTTTCTTTAATCATTTCGTCACTAATTCCCATGGTTGATATATTCCCTTTCCAAGTTTTTTTTTTCCCAGATCCTTTCATCTTTTTTTGTATAGATGAACTAGCTAATCCAGATAAAGTACCTGATGCTAATGCTGTACCTGCAAGTTTAGCAGCAGCTATTGCAGAGGATATAAGTCCTGCCAGAAATGGTAAAAATCCTCCATTTTTATCTAATTGAGTTTTACTAATTGTAATTCTTTTTCCATCATCAATACGATTAATTTGAGTTTTAGTTAAATACATCTCATGATTAGGAGTTTTAGATTTATTTATTTGTAATGTTACTTCTTCTTTATTTCTAAAAGCTGATTTAAGTTTATTTTTCTGACCTTCACTTAAATAAATTTTATATTTTATCATTTATTAACAGAGAAATTGTTTATGATATCGTTGTACATCATTATAAGTCATTTCTTTATTTTTTAATAACATATCTAACAATAAAACTACTTGATTATACAATTTCTTTGATTTACTTCCGTTACATATTTTATCTGTTAAATTTGATAATACATTCAATCCTTTACCCACCTTCATTTCTTTACTACTTCGAATCATATTTAATCTATGCATATAATTTTGCAACATATTTTCTTTATTTTTAATTTCTTTTATTTCATTCTTTTTCTGGTTTATTCCTCCTCTGAAAAATTTTTAGCCCTAGAAATTGTACTTTTTAAGTTACCTCTTTTCCTTGATAATCCTTCTTTTAACTGTTTAGCTCTTCCATACATCTCCTCTAATTTTTCTTGATCATTTAAAAATACTGACGGTCTGTATAATTTTTTCTCTTTTAAATATTTTAAATTTAAATTTTGATCGATATCATAAGAATAAGATACTAATTCTTTCACAGCTTCAATAGGCTCTTCTATAGATGGAAATGAAATAATTTCTACAATATTTTGAATACTTTTTGCAACTTCTTTATTTGATTTTTCATATTTTTCAATTTCTTGAGTGACTGGTTTATGAAATTCCTCTAAGGTCTTTTTTATACCTATTTTTTCTTTTAGTTGATCTTCACTATTCTTTCTTATTTCTTTTTCTATTTTTACTAATTTAATTGAATCTTTTATTTGCTTTATAAACTTGTGTTTCCGTTCTTTTTCTAATTCATTCATTTATATAATATTAATTTTTTTACTGCAGCTAATTTTATTTTTACTGCAGCAAATTTTATTTTTACTGCTAGTAAATTATGATAAAAATTAAAGATTACACGGAACCAGAAGAATTACCTGATCCTAAACAACATCCTTTGTTACCTAAACATCCATTTAGATTGCTTATAGTAGGATCTTCAGGTTCAGGTAAAACAAATTTACTGTTAAATTTGATTTATGATTTATTATTTTTTGATGCATTATATATATGTGCAAAAGATTTATACGAACCTAAATATTCTAAATTACAATAAATATATACATTGTTTGAAGATATAGAAAGAGAAGATATTTTGAAATGTAAGAATATAAAGAATAAGAAAAGATTATTAGAATTATATGATAAATACAAAAAAAAAGTATTATTTTCTTCAGATCAAAATTTTATTACTGTAGATGATTTAAATCCTACATTAAAGAATTTAGTTATTTTTGATGATTGTGTGATTGAGAAAGATAAAAAAAACATCGAAGAATTATTTATCAGAGGTAGAAAGAAAAACGCATCCTTTATTTATTTATCTCAGTCATATTTTTTAACACCTATCAATATAAGAAGGAACTGTAATTACGATATATTTTTCACTCTACAACCAAAAGAAAATCAACAGATTATAAGAGAGATAGATGGTATATTAAGTACTGAAGAATTCAATCAAATATATAATAAAAGTGTTCAAGAAAAATACGATTTTTTTATGTTAGATTTAGTGAATCCAGAAATAAGATACAGGAAAAAATTTAATCCTATATAAATGGATGTATATTTAGAAAAAAGATTGTATGTTTACAGAAAGAGTAGAAATATGTATCAAAAGATAAGTATTTCATTATCAGTAAGTAAGGTTATTCTAAGTGGAACAGGTTTATCAGCAATGGCCTTTCTACCGCTTGCATTTTTAAGTTTATCGGTTGGAATAGTAGAAGCTATTGATCTAGCATTAAAAATTGTAGAAAGAAAGGAAGAATATAGACATTGTTATAATTTTTATAAAGAACTCATTAATTCGTTTAAAGCTAAGGATATGACAGAAGAAGAAATTTATATGTGTGAAAAGGATTTCATAAAAAGTTTAAAATTTAATCCAGTTGAAAAATACATAAAACAAATGCAATTGAATGGATATAAATTTCTAAATAAATAAATGGTGTGTAAAAAAAATATTCATATTTTTAAAGAAATAAAAGGTGGAGGTTATGAAGGTTTAATTAGAGGTGGTGATATTATTGGATGGTTACAAGATAAAATAAATCCTCCAGAAATGCATTTACCAGGATATCAATATTGTGGTCCATTTACAAAATTAGAAAAAAGATTAAAAAGAGGTGATCCTGGAATAAACAGAGTTGATAAGTTATGTAAAAAACATGATATTGATTACAATAAAACAAAAGATACAAAACTGAGACATGTTGCTGATCAAGAATTAATAGATGATTTAAATGCTATACAAGATCCAACATTTCAAGAAAGATTAGCTAGAGGAATTATTAAACCTATTATTAAAGCTAAAAAAACTTTTGGATTAGGTCTTTCTATATATTGTGTCAAGTGTAAAGATAAAACCTCAACTAAAAATTATCATAAAACTACTTCTAAAAATAATAAACCTGTTGGTAAAGGTATCTGTACTATTTGTGGAAGTAAAAATAATACTTTTTTAGGAATTTAAAAGAGGTCTATTATAATCCAGAAACAGGTTATTGTGGTATTCAAGAATTGAAAAGAAAAACAGGGTTACCTAATGTTGAAGAATTTTTACATGAACAAGATGTATATACTAGATATAAACCTGTCATTCGTAAATTTAAAAGAAGAAGAGTTTATGTTCCAAACAGTAATAATCAATTTGACGCTGATTTGTTATTTATAAAAAATTATAGCAAATATAATGATGGAACTAATTATTTGTTAACGGTTATAGATGCTTTTAATAAATATGCTTGGGCTTTTCCTATAAAAAGAAAAACATCTGAAGAAGTTGTACAAGGCTTTAAACAATTTTTTAAAGAAAGAATACCAAAATTCATTTTGACAGATGAAGGTACTGAATTTACAGGAAAACAGACACAAAAATTATTTAAAGATAATAATATACATTGGTTTACAACTAAAAATGAAGAAATAAAATCTGCAATAGCTGAGAGATTTAATAGAAGTATAAGAGAAAAAATTATAAAATATATGCATGCTAACAATACTAAAAGATATATTGATGCATTACCCAAATTACTTAAAAATTATAACAATTCATATCATAGATCAATAAAAATGACACCTGTTGAGGCTAGAGAAAATGAATCTCAAGTTTATAAAAATTTATATACGAAAAAGATCATAAAAAAACCTAAATTTAAGATAGGGGATAGTGTTAGAATATCTACAATTAAGAAAACATTCAGGAAAGTAGATGATTCTACATTTACTGAAGAGATTTTTATAGTTTCTGAAGTATTAAAAACAGATCCAATTACTTATCGATTAAAAGATTTAAACAGTAAAGAAATTGAAGGAACTTTTTATGAAAATGAAATGGTAAAATATAATAAAAAAGATAATGTATATAAAATTGAAAAAATCATAAAAATGAAAGGAAATAAGTATTTTGTAAAATGGCTAGGATATCCAGATGAATTTAATAGTTGAACATCTGAATTAGTTCATATATTAATGAATGATTTAAAGACAAAATTAATCTATGATTCGGAAGAAGAAGAATATTTTTATGTTATCGATTACGAAAGTTTAAAACAAAGATATAATAGTAGAGTTTGTTATTTTAATCGATTAAGAAGGAGATATAATATTTCTCAAGAAGTTGAGGATATGTTTTTAAAATTTTTAGATTTTATGTATTATGAGAAATCAATTAACTATTACTATTTTATGAAAAAGATTTGTGATATTTTTAATATTGAAAATAATATAAAGGTTCAAAAAGTTAAAAAGAAATATGAAAAAATATGGAATGATTTCTTACAAAGTATTTCAAAAAATGTTTCCTAATAAATGGAGGTTACAAAAAAGTGCATACACTGTTTGACTATGAAATCAGTAAATGAGTTTTACATATATCATAGAAATGGAAAAATTAATTTCCAAAGTCGTTGCAAATGTTGTGAATCCATAATTAAATATAAAAAAAATATATGTGAATGTGGAAAGCAATATACATATACACACAAAAAGAGACATTTGAGAAGTAATTATCACAGTAAGCATCTTCTAGAAAAAATTATTTCAAAAAATGTTTCCTAATAAATGGAGTTTACATTAAAGTCAAAGACTTTTAATAAGCTTAGAAAAGTAGTAAAACAATTGAATATTAAACAACCTAAAGGTTGTAAGAAGGTTGATTTAATTAAATTATTAACTAAATATATCAGAAAAACAGGTGAATATAAACCTGTTTTAGTAGATTTATTAAATTTAGATTTGTCAGCATACTTGGAAAAAAAGAAAAAAATATTTATTGATAAACCTAAAAAACGTAAAAAAATTAAAATTATTTTTGATTCTTTTAGTTTAAGATTTGATAAAAATGATTTTAAATCTGTCTTTCCTGAAGAAAATTTCTCAGAAGAAGAAAATCTTGAAAAGTTATTTACAGAAGATAGAAAATGTCGTATATGTGGTAAATATTACGAAGCTGAAGAAGAACATATAAAGAAAGACTTAATGATTAAAAGATCAAAACAAAAGAGAAAATGTATTATTTGCGGTATATATTATAAACATTTAGAAAATCATATATCAAGTCGAAAACATAAAAAAGCATTATTAAATGATGAAGGTAATGTAGAAATTAAGGAATATGAAACTGCTTATAAATCTAGATTAAGATCATACAGAATTAATAATTTTAATAATATTAAAATCCCTCTAGAATTTTTAGAAGAGAAAAGAAAGGTTGTAATAGAAAAAATAAAGCAAATTATGAAAGAATTTAATGGAATAAAGGTAAATTTTAAATTGTTTTGTTTGTATAAATTAAATGAAGAAATTCAAGAATTTACATTCAAAACTGAGAATCAAATTATATTAAAATCTAATGATTTACATACTTTTAATGATTATGTTATTGACAACTTAATAAATGAATCTGATGATTTTATATCAAAAGGATCTGGTTGGAGTCTTGAAGAAATTAAATTTTTGGAATTGAGAATAAATAAGTATCAACCCTTGAGAGGATCAAGTTATATTGATTTACCTGAAAAAATTAAATCTAAACAAGCCATAATAAATGTAAAAAATAAAGATAATAAATGTTTTATGTGGTCAATATTATCAGCAATTCATCCTGTAAAAAAAGATCCTCAAAGAGTGTCAAAATATGAACAATATAAAGATGAATTAAATTTTAAAGGAATTGATTTTCCTGTTTCATTAGACAATATTAAGAAATTTGAAAAACTAAATAATATATCTGTAAATGTTTATAGTTATGGTGGTTCAATGTATCCACTTAGAATAACTAACAATAAATTAGAAAAACATGTAAACTTGTTTTATATGAAAGATCATTATTGTTGGATTAAAAATATGAATAGTTTGATCAGATCACAAATTACTAATAATCATCGTATATTTTTATGTGATAGATGTTTAAATTATTTTTATTCTGAGGAAAGATTAAAGATACACGTGGAATACTGTAAAGATGCTGTCACAATTAATATGCCTAAAAAAGATGAAGTTATTCAATTTAAAAATCATGAAAGAAAAATGAGAGTGCCTGTGATATACTGTGATGAATAAAACTAACTGTGATGAATAATACTGATAAAATGAGATATACTGTGAAATATCAAAAACATGTAGCAGATGCATTTTGCTATTATATCAAATATGAAAATGAATACTTTAAACCTCCTGTTGTTTATAGAGGACCAGATACAATCAAAAAGTTTGTATCTATGTTAAAAGAGGATACTCTTAAAATTGAAAAAATTATAGAAGACAAAACTAAAAAATATGAAAGTATCAAATCAATGATAGAGTTCGATGAAAATCATTATAAAAGAACTAATATTTGTCATATATGTGAAAATCAAATCTTAAATGATGAAAAAGTAATTGATCATTGTCATATAACTGGAAAATATAGGGGTCCTGCTCATAATGTTTGTAATTTAAATTATCAAATTCCAAAATTTATTCCAGTAAAAATTCATAATTTAACAGGTTATGATTCTCATTTGTTTATAAAAGAACTTGGATTTGATCAATCAAAAATAGATGTTATACCTAATACTGAAGAAAAATATATATCTTTCAGCAAAAAAATAGGAGGTATGAAATTGAGATTTATTGATTCATTTAAATTTATGTCTTGCAGTTTAGATAATTTATCAAAAAACTTGAGACCAGAGAATGAAATAAATAGATATCCTCCAAAAATACGAAAAATGAAATATATTAAATACTTAAAATCAAAATTTAGAGAGACATCATTACATTTTCCTGATGATAAATTAGATCTCATTACAAGAAAAGGTGTATATCCTTATGATTATATGGATTCTAGAGATAAATACAAAGAAACAGAATTACCTTCAAAAGATAAATTTTATAATAAATTGAATGAATGTAATATAACTGATGAAGAATATAAACATGCTCAACGTGTTTGGAAATAATTTAATATAAAAAATTTAGGTGAATATACAGATTTATATGTCAAAACAGATGTATTAATTTTAACAGATGTATTTGAAAATTTTAGAGATGTTTGTTTAAAAACTTATACATTAGATCCAGATTGGTATTTTACTGCTCCTGGTTTATCTTGGGATGCAATGTTAAAAATAACAAATGTTAAATTAGATTTATTAAATGATTATGATATGATTCTCATGATAGAAAAAGGTTTAAGAGGAGGTGTTTCACAATGTTGTAATAGATATGGAAAAGCTAATAATAAATATATGAAAAATTATGATAATAGTAAGAATCCAATTATTTAATGTATTTAGATGCTAATAATTTATATGGATGGGCTATGAGTCAATATTTACCATATGGAGAATTTAAATGGTGTGATGAAACAAATTATGTTAAACGTGAATTATATAACAATAAAATAAAAGATGATTCAGAGATTGGATATATATTTGAAATTAGTTTAAGATATCCAAAAGAGTTACATGATTATCATTCAGATTTACCATTATGTCCTGAAAATAGAATTCCCGAAAATTCGAAACAAGGTAAGTTATTAACAACTTTATACGATAAAGAGAAATATGTAGTTCATTATAGAAGTTTAAAACAATATTTGAAAATGGGTTTAAAGGTTGTAAGAGTACATAGAGTATTACAATTTAAACAATCGAATTGGTTGAAAAAATATATAGATTTAAACACTGAAATGAGAAAGAAAGCTGCTAATGATTTTGAGAAAGATTTTTATAAATTAATGAATAATTCAGTATTTGGAAAAACTATGGAAAATATAAGAAAACGAATCGATGTAAGATTATGTTGTAATTATGATCAAGTTAAAAAATTAATTGCTAAACCTAATTTCAAATGTAGAACTATTTTTGATGAAAATTTGGTAGCTGTTCACATGAAAAAAACAAAACTATATTTTAATAAACCGATTTATGTTGGAATGAGTATATTAGATTTATCTAAACATTTAATGTATGATTTTCATTATAATGTCATGAAACTGAGATATAAGGATAATATTAAGTTATTATATATGGATACAGATAGTTTTATATATGATATTAAAACAGATGACTTTTATGAAGATATGAAGTCTATGATTGATTATTTCGATACATCTGATTATCAAGTAAATAATCTGTATAATATGTCTAGATGTAATAAAAAAGTATTAGGTAAAATGAAAGATGAAAATAACGGTGTGATTATGGAAGAATTTGTAGGTTTAAGAAGTAAAATGTATTCAATAAGATTAGAAAAGCAGAGTGTTGAAGAATACAATAATAATGAAGAAGATAAAGAAAACCATAAAAAATTTGAAACTAAGAAGTCTAAAGGTACTAAGACTAGTACCGTTAAAAACAGAATATCATTTGAGGATTATAAAGACTGTTTATTAAATAAAAAAATCAATATAGAACACAGAATTTAATTAGAAGTAAGAAACATGAATTGTATTCAATTCAAGTGAACAAGATAGCTTTATCTGCAAAAGATGATAAAAGATTTATATTAGAAGATGGTATGAATACTAGAGCTTTAGGACATTATAAAAATGTTTCTATATAAATGGATGAGTGCTTAGGTGATATTCGAGCTTTAAATTTTACAAATTCTGAAGAAATTTACTATATGACTTATCTTTGTAAAGAATTGTATGATTTGTATATAAAATTTGATCATACTAAAAAACTATTATCAGAAAGTTTTCAAAGGTTGACTGAATTAATTGAAAAAGAAGAAAATGAAGATATTAAATTGAATGGATTAGGAGTTTTATATGTTATTTCAAAGAATTTATTCTATTGGTCATGAATTTATAAAAAATGTTTACTAATAAATGGAAGAGTTCAATAGACTGAGACCTAAAACGTTTGAATTAAATGATTTATATCCTAGGATATATTTTGATAAAACTAAATATTGTTGTGATACAGTAACCTTAAAGTTAGTTGAATCAATAAATAATAAAGGTACATATATATTTAAGTATGAGAAAGCTTAATCAATATATGATTTCATTTTTTAATATATTAGAGGGGTTTTTAATTTTGTTTATAAAACTATTTTATTAAATCATATTATCTAAACTTTTCTTAATATCTCTATAATTCAGGGGGGATGACCATCCTCCCCTATATCATATAATGTTTAGAAAATCAAAAAGATATTTTATTTATAAAAAATGTTTACTTATAAATGGAAGAGTTCAATAGACTGAGAGGTTATCCTAAGACGCTTAAATTAAATGATTTATATCCTGGGAAATATAATCTGATATCATTGAAAAAAATTAAAACTAAATATGGAGATACAGTAATCGCAAAGTTATATGTGGCGGATGAAGAAAAAAAGTATTACCTAGCGAATAAACATGGAAAACTTTCTGGTGAATCAATAAATGAAATCAATAAAGGTGGTTATATATTTAAGTATTCAGGTATGATTGATGATAAATATGAATATGAATTAGAGAAAGCTTAATCACTCAGGAATAGAAAATTTAATAAATTTAGAATACTATCAAGATGATAATTTTATGATCTATCTGTTCATAAATATCTCTAAAAAACGCGCCCGTAAATTACGGACACGTTTCGTCATCAATAAGTTCCAATATATTTTGAGTCACTTTGTAATGATGGACTGAAGATCCTATTTTGAGATCTCTTTTATTTTAAAGTTTATTTAGAGGACTTCCATTCAGTTCTCTTTTTTCACGCATTTATCTAAACTTTTATTTTCTAAAAAACTTTGAAAAATAAAATATTCACCTTGTGGATAAAAAAATCTCTTCTTTTATGAGGGGACTAACGGTCCCCCCATTTATTTTAAAGCTTAGAGGACTTCCATTCATTTGGAAGTCCTCTTTTTTCACGCATTTATCTAAAATTTGGTCTAAATGTAAAAAAGGCCTTATTTAGCTTTAAAATCATGTTTTTTATATTAAAATGGATCGAGACCTTTTTTTTTCATATAAAAAAGATAAAAATAAGCTATAAAATATAGTTTTTAGTGTATAAAGTACATGTGCGCTCGTACGTTCGTATATATACTACTCTTTAGTTACCCCAGAAACAACTGCTCTAGATGTTGACAACAAGGTTCTGTTTTGGGATTTGTATTATGATACTCTTGGGTTTTGACGTAGACAATTTTGTATGTTTCTTCTCGTTTCAGATTAACTGGACTGTTCTACATGTTGCTTTTTTATTTGCCCAGTTTTAATCTGGCTCTTGGATATATATTACCCTGAAACTTCCTTTCGAGCCCACTCCTCTTTAGGACTTCGGATTTGTTGGTCCTCTTACACTGACGAAGGGGGATCCATCGTATCCTCGAAAGAGTTGTATGTTGCTTTATTGTATCATTTATGCTTAGTTACATTACTCCAGTTCTCCTTATCCTTCGCATAAAGTGTATATTACATATGAAATAAGGTATCATATAATTTATAATAAAACTTTCAATTGTTCTGTAAGTAGGTCTTGAATACGAAATTCCATGTCACTAATCTCGATCATTGCCTAAAACGTCAATAGTCAGCAAGAAAATCTTATATGACAAAAATAAGACTGAGTTCTTTCATTCCTTCTTTATAACAGATTATTCGAGTTTTTCATTACATTTCTTTTATTCTTTTGTGCAATGTTACAAAAACCTTTAATGATACTTCTTCAGGGTAGAACATAATAGTTTCAAACAAAAAGAAATCGTCAGTAATGTCATAAAATACTTTTTCGATTGTGAGAATTTTTACAGATTACATGCTCTCCTTTTAGACATATAAAGTCAGTAAATCGGTTGATTCCTTTTCGTAACTAGCATTGTATCTAGACATAAAGATGGTTAATTAAAGCTGGCAAACACATAATTAATGATAAACTGTTATGATAGATATAAGAGTTAAGCACAGTAGTGTATAGTATATTGAACATTCCTGATCCCATTGAAACAATTGATGTTACATAGAGTATTTGTAAAGTTCAGAAATTTCACTTTACAACTCAAATAACCCAGGGAGAATTTCCAACAACAAAGTTGTAAGCAATTTATACTCATAATCTTCTATACACCCTTAACAATAAATTCCTCAAATCAGTTCGTTTTTAGCGGTTGTTAAGGACTGATACAGCTCTTTTGGCCTGAAGAAGACTTACAATACCCTCAAAACAATTGTCGTCACCTAAGTGATATAGCATGGCTTTCTTCAAGGAAGTGATGTATGGTATTTCCTTACAAACATATGTTTTATTTATCAGAATTAACCTACCGGTGTTTACAGGTGATGGTCAAAAGTAGAAACCGTGAAATAAAGCTTGAAGCTCCACGTTCTATAATTGTTGTATAAATCCCAACGAGAAGAGACATGATTCTACACAATAAAAAATAAAGTACTTAAAAACGAAAACATCAACGTACTCGTTTGGATTTGAGTACAATGGCACCATAAAAGCGTAGGTGACATACTGAAATATAAGTGACAGCACTTGCTTGAAAACGAGTACTTCAATAAATAAACGTATTATTTCATTTTGATTTCATTAAAAATAGTGTAATAAATGTGCAATTATAATTCTGAATTTTTTTGTGCAAATATTTCGAAGAATAAAAGTTATGGCCTCGAAATTAAATAATTATGTCATAAGAATTACGATGACATATGTATATATTTCGTATGTTGTGCTATACAGTCGTGAGTTTTTCTCTAATGTAGTGGTAAGATACTGACGCGCAATAAGCATCGCTTGTCTTATGCGTATGCTCTGTTTGCCGTCCGTCATTTATTTACAGTAAAAAAATATAATTGAATATCTCATATACTCAAAAATGAGTACATAGTATCTACAATTATGCTTAAAAGTGATTCTCCCACACTCTCATAAATGTGTACACAGTACCTACAATTATGCTTAAAGTGATTCTCCCACATTCTCATAAATGAGTACATAGTGTGGCACACAAAATAAAAGTTACAAAAAAAGTTAAAAAAAGTTATATAAAAGTTACAAAAAAGTTAGTTAAAATTAAAAGTTACACTTTTAATTTTAAATCCATTAAATAATTATTATTTATTATTAAATTCATTAATTTTAACATGACCGTTATTCTCACATAGTGGAATTAATTTAATATACATTGCTATGTTATGCCGCTATTAAGCCTCCAATTATTTTACCTTTCGTGTGAGTCCTGTAAAAGAATATTATTAATTATTAAAAAGACTAGACCAATTTAAACTTAACAATAACATTTATTAAAAACACAAAACACCTATTCAATTCCAAAACATTAACTGCTCTTCCTATTAATTATTTATTAAGATAGAATGTGAGAGGAGAGCATGTGAGACCCTGAACCATATACCTAACGTATTTATTAACCTGTGGATGATTGATGAACACATACCTTCAATCTGGGCCTTGTTAGCAGCGCCTGATCAATCTCGTCTGTAGTTACACGCATCAACTCGAAGTGCAATGCCCACTCGTAACTTCATTGAATACTGCTAACTCAAACACTCCACTTATTTCATGCTATTAGGCGGTTCTATCCACAAGTCATCTTAACATATCTGCACCAGTCAACTCTGAACAACTGTTCACCAGCATCTTTCTTAAGTCATTTTAGTATATCACATTTTTAAGTCACAAAGTCATGATTGTCTTATTTCTGGTCTGCCCTTGTCTCCTAAGTCAAAATCCAACTGTCTTCTCCCATGTCTGATCTCGTTCTCTTCACAGGCCTTGTTTCCCTCGGTGTGTGTGTGTGTGTGGGATAACTTCGCCTTTACTTCTTTTTGGCGCTTATTGGTTACCCCTTACCCAATGGCACCATTGCATATTTAGTACGGCCCAGCTCAGCCCCTCTGGTATGGCACCCCGAAATTTATAGTCTTCCGACCTTTAGATTCAAGTCGTAATAAACGTTGGTGACAGCCAGACTACACGCTTTGTTTGCTGTTCTGGCCACCATAAATTTCACACATAAAAGTGTCTCATCAAATGTGAGAACATTTTCTGGTCTCACATATAGTATTTACAATTATGCTTAAAATTGATTCTCCCATACTCTTCAATGAGTACATAGTATTTACAATTTGAACCTAAATATGCTTCACATTTAATTCTTTGATATACTCAAAAATGAGTACATGCGTTTTTCAAATTTGAAATATGGTTACTTGGAGCTATTATAAGCATGCAAAGTGCTCGAAAATGAGTACATTCTACTTTTTTTAATACCCATTTTTAACAGTGTATCTATTTTGTTGAAAACCATAATAATTGTCAATATTGTGGCCTATATTAAGTTTCTCTTTGTAAATGGAATAAAGATCGTTCCTTGATTAAAAGCTTTAACGGAATTTATAACTTGTGCACTACACTGTTAGCATGACTAGAACTTGAAACAACTTCTTCCGGCGGGTTTTGTGATTATATTTCCTAGTATTTTGTTTAACTAATAGTATTATCACGTTAGATTAAATTTGGGAAGAAACCATAAAGTAACAATCTTCTTTATATACTTATTTTTTCTCAGTTGTATGTCAGAAATATTTTTACATCTCAAGAAATAAAATGTTCATCTAGAGTTGGTTTAATTAAACGATGTTTAGTTTCTGAATAAGCACTACAGTATAAAAAGATTAATCTTTTTAGTTTACAAGAGCAAACGTGAAAGGTATTTTAATTAAATTGAAACGTTGTTCTCCGTGTAATTTCATTTAATCAGTAAATGTATTTAAAAATTATCTGCACAAATTTATTACTATATAGTTATATGTTTTTAAAGTAAATGAATACATTAACTTAATGTAAAAATACAAAATGAATAAATATTTCTTATAGTTTTCTCCTGTGCGAAAAGTTTCGGCTAGTTATTTTGATTCATGATTTATTAATTGGATTCTGGATTAGATATTGTTTTTAACAAAGCTATTGTTTCAATGCTGTATTCCATTATTACTATTATTAAAACTTTTTGTACAATTTCATTTGCAAATTTGAGTCATAATTTAGTAATCAAAATTTTAATATTAATTAAATATTCGATGTATTTTATAACTTGAAATTAGCAGTTAATTCAGCTGAGACATATTTTTCTCTTAGGACATTTCTATCACTGTATGCTTTTATAAATAAAAACATCCATGTTAATGTTATATCCTATATATTTCTCATGGTACATTTAGAATATTAGTCTATGGTTAACTTATCTCATTTTATACTGCTTAAATTGAAACTAAAGATTTCTGAAATATATAAATACATCAAATCTACTAAAGGCAACAGTTATTCTCAAATCTGTATTTACTTTGACCGGCTTTTTTTTTAGAATTGACAATTTTAGGTTTCTAGTTATAATGCGGTATACACATGAATTCACCATAATTCAATTACCCTATCTACTGTAACATCTATTTAGTTGAAATTTGATTTTGTTCTCTCCATAGAGCTCTTTTTTGCCTACTCCTTCTGTTTATTAAAGTTAAGCAGCATTCAAAACTTGTAGATCAGAAAATAAAACATACTGAGATTTTATCATTTAAAATATTGCTAAACTGAGCTAAACTAAACACAAAAATTTCATTTTTCGTACTTTTCAATATACAGGGTGTCCCAAAAACATTGACCTCGGCTTTTATTCCTTAAATATTGATCTTAGACATATATAATAAATTACAAAGTTGCGTAAAATGGTTCAGAATATTATGAAATCGATAAACATTTAAATTTTTAGGAAATTAAATTTGAAGAAATACAAAATTTAAATTTCTATACGGCCCCCGTAAAGAAACATTTCCAATGAGTAAAATGTGCACCATACACTAATAAATTGATGTCCAAAATTTCAGCATTTTATCATAAAAAGTCCCTGAAATATGTTTAAAGGAAGTTGGTGAGGAATTAATCACGAATTAAAATGTAAATGTTTACAGCAAGAGTGCAAATGCCGCAACGCAGAAATGCATTATAAGCTTGTTATCAGGCTAATGCAGCTCTATATTGACATGGAAGGAAAATATTTTTAACAAGATTTGTAATCTTGGTGTAAAGTTATTATTTCTATACAGTGCAGAAACTTTTGTACTAATAAATAGCAAAATTATTATTTATTTATGTAATCAATGTTTTCTTTCTTAATTTGTGTATGGCCCCTGAAGCACGATCTGCCGACATGATTTTTCCCCTATAAGAACCCATGTCGATGCATCGAAAAGTGGTTTAAGTCAGCATTTTTGTCTCTTCAAATCTCTGGGACATTTTATGATAAAATGCTTAAATGTTATGCATCACCTTATTAGTGTATGGGGCACATTTTACTCATTGGAAATGTTTCTGTACGGGGCCGTATACAAATTTAAATTTTGTATTTCTTAAAATTTATATCTCTTGAAAATTTTAATCGATTTCATAAAATCTGTACCTTTTTTAAGCAACTTTGTAATATATTATATATGTCTAAGATCAATATTTAAGGAATAAAAGTGGAGGTCAATGTTTTTGGGACACCCTGTTTATCTGGGATGTTAAGAAAGAAACTGAAGACGGTTTGTCTTTTAATACTCGTCATGGCAGCTATATGCCCTGGAAAAAGAAATTAGTAACTTGCTAGCAAAGTAAAGCTAAAATATGTAATAAAATGGAACTAGATGCAAGTGAAGGACATAAAGAAAAATAGGTTGGGAAAATCTTAGGAGCAGTTAAACTTGTTAGCTTAATTCCTCCCTAAATCCACCCTAGGGATTTTAAGCACATTTTTTATTGGTAATAGACCACGACTAAGATCAGATTTAAATGGGAATTGAGGGAAGCCCACCTTGCCTGTTCTGTGACTCTGACGCAGTTATGAAGACCGATAATTTCAAATATTGGGAAAAATTATTTGTTACTGCCAAGACTATACCTTTCCCATGAAATAGAGTGCAAATTCGTGTGTCTACTAGATGTAAGATAAGAAATGCATGACATCTTATCAGCTGTACAGGATGAAATAAAATTAGTACTCGTTCATAACCCGGTGAAAATTTAACTGTTAAAGATATCGTATGTGATTGTATCAATTTTCTAGGATTTTACTTTTACTACTACTCAAAATATCTACCGTCCGGTGTATTTTCCAGTTGCTAGAGTACTCATGCACAATTTTGGGATAAGAACTCAACGCCTACCAAAAGTTTGCATTCTGTGCCTTATGGTAATTGAGATGTTTTGGTCGCAGAGAGGATTACAACTCGAGAGGTAGCACCCGTTCCTCAGGAAAAGTTAATTTCGTTAAGACACTAATGCACACTTTTAGGATAAGAACTGAATGTCTACCAAATTTTAGCTTCCTATGTCTTATGGCATTTGTGATAATTTTGGTTGGACTGAGGATCCCTAATCGGCAGGTAACGTACCCTTTGGTGAAACTTCCTGCCGTTAATGTAATTATTCATTCTATTTCAAGGAATAAAACTGACCAAGTTTCGTAGATATAGTATTCCATTAACCTTGAGAATTGATTGCTTACGAAATATTAGCATTCGCACCTTGAGTAGATAGAGCATGATGTACACTGATGAAACAGAACCAAAGTGGCTGTGTCAAAGCACAAAGGCAAAATTGGAGGTATGTGTTCCTATCAATAGTTATTGAAGGTCATAAATGCAGTTTAGGCATTTTTAACCTAACAGGTCTCTCATTTGCAATCTCTTCCGCAAATAGTTATATGATAATTGTCATAATTAATTTAATAATCAACCAAATATTGTTAATAAATGATTTTATTTTAAAGTTAAAATGGAGAAATTAATTGTGATAGTATTTTAATGTATTCTTTTCTTGGAACTCGCACTGAACATAAACGTGGTGGGTTTAAGCGGCACACAATTCAATGTGTTTTAATGTGTTTCCCGATTTACCATAATTACAGCCCTGTTTAAGAAAATTCAATTTAATGGTATGCTTTGCATAACTTTTTTTGTGTTAGGCGTATAATTATGAACTATAAATGTATTAGAAAGTTCAGTATAAAAAGCTCAATATAGATATTTGATTTGTAAAAAATTATTTCAGAAATGAATTACCAAAATTAAAACATTGAATTCCATTTCCTTACGTTCCATTTAAAAGAAATATAAATCACTTTTCAAAGATTTATTCCAGCATAAATGTTTAAACTTTTTTTATACTTTGCTACAAGTTCAACGATGAAATAGGAACAATTTAGAAAAACTCATTCATTAAGAAACATCAAAGCAGCCATTTATTTTCCCTAACGACTAGAGCAATGTCAAAGGAAATGTGCAAATACTATTTTTTCCATACATAATCTGCATTATATATTTTTCTTTT
Organism: Amaurobius ferox; assembly: GCA_951213105.1. Lineage (NCBI taxonomy): Eukaryota > Metazoa > Arthropoda > Arachnida > Araneae > Amaurobiidae > Amaurobius > Amaurobius ferox. Next base: position 55,173,269 of record OX578140.1, on the reverse strand, counting down.
GCAGGTATATTTTCTTTCAATTATGATTGAATGTGGATATCATAACATACTTTAAATTATTAATGTTCTTTTGAAATGATACATAACAAGATAAAATGGACATGAAAAAATCGTTCAGTATGGCATTTAAATTTTGCGTCGTCATCACTCTTATGATCTTTCAATCATGCTTTTAGCACTTAAAATTGAAAGTATTAAATATGGATTATTATTTTTTAAATGATTGTATCAATCGTATGTATTTTTAAAATCTAAATTTAAATTCAATTTAAATAGATAGTCTTGTGCATTTTAAATTGATACATATTAAATTGATCAAATACAAAGGATCTATAGTTTAAGATAGTCATATTACGAACCTAGCATATATAATTTTTATAAGGTATAAACATGATGATTATGTTATTCTAATAAATATGATTATGAATTAAGAAGAATGATCAATCATGCATAAAGCATTGATTATGAAACACTTTACAACTGCAAAGCAATTTCATTTAAACATCTCTAAAATGCGATACATCCAGGTGTAACATTTTTAAAAATATCTCAATTCTACAATAATTTATTACATTTGAAAACTTAAAGCTTCATCAAAAAAAAAAGAACTTTATGCAAATGACATCATTGAAATATAAATCGCCTGATTCTCTATGAAAAAGCAGTAAATTTTTCATTCATACACTTTTTCCCATACATTTCATTAATTACAATAATACAATAATTTAGTTTACTTGAAAATTTTAAACCACGGAAGCAAAAGTAATTTGATTAAAACTTCATCGAAAATGTCTGCAATAAATTCGTCTGCGTCTCTATATAAAATCAATGAATGTTTCATTCATATCAGCTATGATGCAAACTCCAGAGCTAAATAATGTTGCTTTAAAAAAATTCAGCATTTCTTATACAACTCATCTTACAGCTTCATGTATTTACATTCTCCATAAGTAGAAATTAAGCTTCGTTGTAGAAATAATCAATGTTTGATGATCATTTAAACTCAACTAATTGCGTTGTTTTAGAATACAGATGCACATAAATTAAGCAAAAATAAAGCAGTTTTAGGAAGGATACAACACTAAATATAAATTAAAAAGAACTTTAAAAATCACGATGCTGACACAAAATGAATGGTATATTTTATACTGAAGTGTGTTACGTGATCTCTTTATGATATGAGTGTAATTATTATTTTAAATTTTATTTAAAAAACTACACTACCGAATATATTTTGCTGATATTTTTTTTAATATTTTTATGGAATAATTTGAATATTTCCTTAAATTTTCAAACCAATTTGTTAATTTTAAATTCGCTTAAAAGATGCTTGAAAAATTAGGTCCAATAGGGTTCAATGTATTTCTATTTTTCAACCCGGGTTCAATCCAAAACTAATTGGGTGATGTTTTCATTTATATTTCCATAGGTCACACAGACCCTCTGAACAACATAATAACATTTTATTTTCAATTTTACAGCAGTTATTAGTTTCAATTTTAAGTCAATTTTACAGCAGTTATCGTGTTAACGGACAGATAAACAGACAGACAGGCAGACAGAGAGAATGAACAAAGTCATAAACACTTTTCAACTATGTTGTAAATTGCTAAAAATGTACCTAACTTTGCTAGGCATGTGCAGGTCTTGCTAGGGCTTTGCTAGGGCTTTGCAGATGAGTGTTCATGGCGTATCAATGAGTGAACCCAAGGAACAGCACAACTGCCGTTAAAATGACTTTATCAAATTGAAATTTTTAATAAGTTGTTGAGACGGTCTGTGGGACATATGGGAATGCAATGAATATAAATGAATAATATCACCGAATTATTTCTTGATTTCACACGGGAAAAATTATGAAATGCATTAAACACTCTGGGATCTAATTTTTCAAATATTTTTTAAGCGATACAAATTGCTTTAAAAATATTGTGAAATATTCAAATTATCCCATAAAATATATAAAGAAAATTACTGTAAAATATGATCGGTCGTTTTCTAAATAAAATTTAAAATAATAATTACGCCAATATTATATGAAGAGATCATGCGACCCACTTCAAAATAAAATATGGCATCCATCTTTTTTTCCCCAGTGTAAAAATCGTGATTTTTAAAGTTATTTTAAATTCATATTTAGCGTTGCATCCGTTGCAAACCGTTTTATATTTGCGTATTTGCTGTGCGTTCTGTGCTAACGCAATTATAATATTTTTGAGTTTAAATTATCATCAAACTCTGAATATTTCTACAACGAAGCATAATTTTAATGCAGAATCAAAGCAAGCAGAATCAAAGCAAGCAGAATCAAACCAAGCAGAATCAAACCAAGTGATTGTAAGATGAATTGCTGCATTTTTTCACATAAAATTATTTAGCTCTGGAGTCTGGAGTAAAAGTGATATGAATGAAACATCCATTGCTTTTATATTGAGAGCCAAACGATTTATATTTCGATGAAGTCATTTGAATAAAATTCAATATTTTCAATGAAGTTTTAAGTTTTCTAATATAATAATATATTTTAGTATTAGGGTAATGTTAAATATATCAGCGGTGATTGTGTTGCAATTTTTAAAAGTTTCCCAGACATCAGACAACCTCCATTTTAACACCATCGGCGCAGCTGGATTTTTGTTGATGTCGTTAATATTAGCGGGCGTACTGTTACAGCGTCTTTTTATTTTCGAGAATGGACTGAGTTCCGGTGTGATTGCAATCAAAGTTTTACATTCAAATATGCCAAGCAAGCCGAGACATTTTCTAGAATATTTTAGTGCTTCCCGCGGCATAAAAACAAATTATATAAAATTACACCTTATCTCACAGCGAATTCCATGAGACAGAAGATTACTTTAACAAAACGATAAATAATAATGAAACTAAAATTTAATCCAGAAAGATCAATCACACATAAATCATTGATTATGAAACATTTTCCAACTGATATGCAATTTTCCTTAAACATCTTTAAAATGCAATACATTCAGTGCTGATATACTTTAAACATTAACAATTAAATTACCATATTAAATTGTCGTTTTTTATAAATGTTCATCGAAAACAAATGAGCTTTATTCAAATAACGTCATCGAAGCCTGGCTCTATAAAATCAGCAAATATTTCATTTATAAACTTTTTTCTATTTCTTTCTTTCAGCGGCGATATTTTTAAAATTATCACAATACTACAATAATTTATTTTACTTATAAACGTAAAATCATGGCGGTAAAATTACTTTTTTACTCCATGCTTAAAACTGCATCAAGAAAGTAAAAATATGGAATCGTCTGCTTTTCTATGTAAAATCAATGAATGTTTCATTCATATCAGCTATATTGCAGACTCCAGAGCTAAATAATTTTGCGCTAAAGAACTTCAGCAATTCTTATACAACACATCTTACAGCTTCATTTGTTTACATTCTCCATAAGTGGAAATTAATCTTCGTTGTAGAAATAATCAACGTTTGATGATCATTTAAACTAAAATATATTCTGATTGCGTTGTTTCAGAATACAAATGTACAGAAATTAAGCAAAAATAAAGCAACTTTAGGACGGATACAACACTAAATATGAATTAAAAAGAACTTTAAAAATCACGATTTTGACAGAAGATGGATGCCATATTTTATTTTGAAATGGGTCACGTGATCTCTTCATATGATATGGATGTAATTATAATTTCAATTTTTATTTAAAGAAAAACTACCGAATATAGTTTGCTAATTTCTTTTTAATATTTTTTACATTTTAATATTTACCCACAGACCGTCTGAACAACATACTAAAATTTCATTTTGATATAGTTATTTTTATGGCCGGTATCGGGTGAATGGACAGACGGACAGACAGAATGAACAAAGTCATAAATACTTTTGAACAATGTTGTTAAGAGTTAAAAATTAATTCCTAGTAATTTTTACTACTACTTCTTCGTTTAAATTAAGGTTTAACACTATTCCATTACTTTTCGCAGTCTTTATTATTTTCCTTTTTTTCTTTATCTTTTTTCGTATTATTAGTTAAATATTAATGTACTTAAACACAGATGAATCTTCCGAATTGAATCCAATTCAAAAAATTAAATGATTTTAAATATTTTAATTCTTTTTTATTCCGACTTTTTCTCAGAAAAAAAAATACAAGACGTTGAAAGTAACTTCAGATTATTGTCATATGTTTCATTGTTCTCATTTTCGTAATAGTCAGAATTCATTATTTTTGAAAACGAGAAAGTTCTTTATATTCAATGTCGCTTTAAAAAATGAATGATTATTTAAAATGCTTGAAAATGATACGAACAATTCGACAAGGAAGTCTACAAATAGTTTTCGATGATATTGATAAAAATATCAAATAAATTAAATTCATCCAATTTAGTAAATCTTCTTTTTCTATTTAATGTTATACAAAGAACTGAATGACAGCAGTGAATGTAAAGTTTGGTAAAAATGTGACTCAGTTTAGTAATAATAAAAAATCCTATGTCTCCATTGCATACAGCGTACAATTTTATAATGTAATCGACAATGATATAGTGTCATAAATCTGGATTAATGCTATTAGTATATAATAATGTATATGAATACTTAGCATAAATATAAAGAAATATTGTGCCAGTATAGGGATTTCAAACCTCACCATATTCAATGTGTCACATTCATATTCAATGTGGGCATCCATAAACACAAACCAAACCTTTGTGAGTTGAAATATGCTGTTCTACATGCGTGGAGATTCATCTGATGGATATAATAGTGTTACGATACAAAAATGTAACGATTGATTTTCCCAAATAAAAAAAAACATTCGAGTTGTGTTTACTCCCGAATTACCAGTGGAACATTTTAAGTTTCTTCATTACATCCAAAAATTACTGAACGGCCAAACATCTATTAAGGATTCCAAATAATATCAAGATTGGTTACACTTTAAAACTATTTATTTAACAACTTTAGAAAATATATGTCATTAAAAAAATCAAGAAATCGGCTTTTCAAAACCAATATTTATTGAAATTTCACTGGATTTAAAGTTTGAAGTCATTTAAATATAGTGGTAAACGACTGTTTTGGCCTCTTTCAGCTTTGAAGCAAGTATCATGAGTACCGTAACCTGATTCTATAAAGTTGGGCCGAAATGTAGCTTCGAGTCTAAAATTATAATTTAGCTAATGGTGCTTAATCTGGCCGATCAATTTTGAAAGTTGTGAAGCCAATTTCGCCCTGCACAAGCTCTCCTGGAAATAGCTCGATGGATACTTTGAGAACAGTGAAGGACAACCCCCGCAGCCCAATTATTCTTAATTTTCAGCCGGTGAAGGTCGTACTTCAGTCGGGCTCCTGTCGATAGGGCGTGACGTCAATTATTGGACGCCAGGTGAGAGGAGCAGATGCGCCTCTTTTGTGGTGCTACTATCTAGTGTTGCTGCGTGTTTTATTTGCCCTTTTCACCATTGTGAAGACCAATGGTTTGGGCTACGGTCATGTTTCAACCCGGGTTCCTATACATTACTATGCATTATAGGACAAGTAAAACTATAATCATTTTGAATTTGTCTATGTATATTAACATATTTCAAATATTTGCTATACTGAACATTGTAGTATTTCTGGTCAGAAGATTCATTTCGTAGTCATATTGAAATGTACTTAATCAGATTGACTTGCGAATTTGTTCCTCTTTCTTAAAAACAAAATTATCTCATCACCTCTGAAAGTCAGATTCGCTTAACAAGACTTTGCGATTCTTTTATTTAATGGCAACTTAATAATTGGCTTTATGAGACATATTGTTGCTTTTCTCCAGATTGGTTAGCTCTGAATTTTATTTCTATGTTGTAAACAGAAAATGTTCTGCAAATGTTTAGAATTGTGGAGTTGTTGATTATTAAATATATTTCCTAATACAATTTGAATTTTCGTTTACCGTCAATACATTGGACTTTTATAAATTTAAATGTGTTTTTGTTTATCAAATAGCGTAAATACCATTTGAAAGATATTTTTCAAACATTTAATTATAACATTTGATGGCATTTTATTACGCCATATGTCCTGTTGGCATAATTTCAGCCATGCTATTAACTATATATCAGACAGTATTTTGTTCATTTTAAACAAATCACAATAACACTTTATTTTTAAAAAAAAAGTATTTGTTAAGATAAAAACATGAATATGTTTGGGTTATTTCTCTGACTTTAATTAAATATTTGCATTTATATATTTTTATCCTTTAGGGCTTTTTATCTTCATTAAAGAAATAAGTAAGATGTTGCTGACAAGAGTTTTGAATTTAATTTTGTTTCCTTGAAGTAATTGCTCCCAGTTTGAACCAGAAACGTAAATGATAAGGTTTTCACTTTTCTTCTATATTAATATCAGTGTCGTCTACTTCTAAGTTTTTAATTAATAGTTTTCCAACCTGTGTATACAGGAGAACACTTGATTTGTTCCTTTCGTAAGTAACTAAATTGCTATGCGAATAACGTTGACATTTTAACCATAAATAAAAGTAAAATATACATATAAACAAAAATTAAAACATATGGAAAAAATTAGGCATTGAAAGAATTTTCTAAAGATTTTAGCAACCACACTATTAAAAATTTATTAAATTATGTAATATTTATTTATTATATTAAATTATTAATTTATTATAATATATTTTCTGAATTTAACGTCTCTATCACACGCATTTACTTACAATAGCATCAGTTTCACTGCCTAATGAGTGAGACTTATGAAACGTCAATAGAATTAAAAAAAACCTATCTAATGGTTTGTTACATTTAAATGTTTTTACAACTTTTACATCTTTGATGGGCAGTAAATCAGTATATGTATATATATATATATATATATATATGTATATATATATATATATGTATATATATATATATATATATATATATATATATATATATATATATATATATATATATATATATATATATATATATATATATATATATATACATACATATATATATATATATATATATATATATATATATATATATATATATATATATATATATATATATATTGCTTTATGTTCATATTCTGTTTCGCTTATATGGGTGATTGTCCTGTCTCCTGCTGTGGTTCACTGAACGGGTCTGGAAGTCTTCTGTGAACGTTCGTACTGCCTCCTAGGTTGTAGTATTTCGTCATGTTCATACCGATGCATCTAGATATTTTTATACTGTTGAGGTTGATCGCATATATACGTGGAGAAAGAAGTAGGAAATTCGGAAAATAAGATGCATTAACATTAATGTTTTGAATTTTATTTTCGTTAAAAAATTGTAACTTTTGCCAGTATTGAAACCAGTACTGATTTGAGCGCCTTTATTATGGTGTATAATGACATCCTCGTTTATCCAGTTTTCCTTTGAATTACTTGTTTAGTTTGATTTTTCATCTTTGATTCATGTTCATATTCAGATCTGCTTACTGAGTTGTTCATATCCTGAATTGCTTTTCCGGTCTCCAGCTTAGACTCACTGGACGGGTCTGGGAGTATTACTGTGAACGTTCGTACTGCCTCCCTGGTAGAATTTCGGCTTGTTCAATCCGGTGCTTCTAGATAATTTAAGCTGTTGAGGTTGATCGTGTATACACGCGGTGAAAGAAGAAGGTTTCATACCGCATGGTAATACATATTTTCTTAATGTATCCTATTTTCATTTTTTGTTGCCTGTAGTCTGAATTAGAGTATTTATAGTAATGTACTATATTCCAATTTGAAACAGGCATTTGTTTGGTTTAATTAGGATTAAATACTCAGACCTGAAGATGAATTTATTTCTTTTCAATCTTCGAATTTGGACAGGTGCTGATCTTTTCTATTATCGGCATTATGGCAGTGGTGTTGCTTCTATGGTGATGTTAATATTTCACGATTACTTGAATTAATTATTTTTATTATTATTTCTTTCTAATGTATATATATATATATATATATATATATATATATATATATATATATATATATATAATAATTGATTAGCAATTAATATCGAGTATTCAATGATAGCAAAATATTATAACAATAACGCAATAAAATAAACCAAATCATTTAAAACACGACACCATGCCGAAAAAGAGAGCAGTACTAGGCTTAATTTGGGGGTTAATTCAGATTAAATACGTGGATGTGAAGTTTCAAGTTTATATTTTCAGTAACTCAGAAATGTTTGGTATGGAAGTCTTATTTAGTCAATCAGGCCTCTCTCTACTCTTTTACATAAGAAATTTTTGTAATTTTACATCTGATGTGGGCAGCACATGACTTTCCTTATATAATGCAATGAATTTACAACATTTACAGTAAAAAAATAGATTATTTTTATAGCTGTTATTTATATTCTTTCCAAGATAATGAATCATCATCAATGGGTCATCATTGATTTAGCGTCGTTTTTATCCATTTGGCGAGTTTTTCGCTAATTTAGCAACATATAAAAAAGTCGCCAAGTTGGCTACATTATATCAAATTCGTGCCAAAATCTCGCTAAGCGTTATGGACGAAGAAATAAATTATTCTTACAGCAGATAAATGACTATTTGGGTTCAAATAAAAAAATATCACTCAAAGTACATTTTTCAAGAATGGAACGAGCTAGATTAACAAGAATGATGTCACAAAATGTATCGCATTATATTACATATGAAAAATGTACATGTTTCTCAATAGGAAATATATTTTTTTATTTTATATGGCTTTTTGATAATTTTTTTGAAAAATGTGCAATATCTCGAGAACAGTTCATGTTAGCGTTCTAAAATTTATGTCAATCGGTTTCCAATGACAAATTACATAAGAAATGTCTATTTGCGTAACTTAATTAGCGGTTTTGATTTTTTGACGATTTTCAAAATGTCACTCGAAAGTTTAGGGGGATTCTGAACATTCGATTGCATAAAAAAACAATAGACTTCCAGTGTTTACGGATTGTGATTTTGTACCAAATTTCGTTTGAATCTGCCCATTCGTTCGTCAGTTATCGTCTCCACAGGCTCACTGACGCACACACACACAAACACACACACATACTTTCACACACACACATACACACACACATACTTTCACACACACACAGACATCACTTCAAAAATGTTTGATTCGTGATCAGGGATGCTTGAAACGTGATCTCCCGTCGAAAACTCGAATTCGAATTTTCGATCCCGTCACAATACTTTCCTTATACATTATGTATATAAGGAAAGTAAAAACATAATATTCCACGATTTATAAATTTTTCGTACGAACCTGTTATAATTTCCTTTCTTGCCTTTTTGTATTTAAAATTTAAAAAAGCGGCGAAATATGTAAACCCAAACATAACTCAATTCACATCAACATTTTCTGTAAAGAACCTTGCTACCCCAACCAGTAATCAAATCCTAGATCTTCGAACAGACCAGCCGACGCTTTGCCTTTCAGTTACTGGGACGAAATTGCAAGTACTTGTTTTCGATGTGGACTCTCATTCGCCACTCTCTAATGTCAGATTGACTGATAATCCAACTGACAACCTGACTGACCATATCCTACTCTTTTTATCTTATGTTAGACTCATGATGCTATTTTGAATCTCCAGGCTAAGTTCCTTCGTGGTCATTATCCTCCTAATTTGAAATCAGCATACAAAGAGTCTGCTGAATCTAGTGTTACTTGTTACTTGTTCTAATGTTACTTCAGAACTCAGATATATTTGCACTAACCTACAAGGTTGATTTCTCTGGGCGCCATTTCAAAGTACCTTGCTACCCCAACCAGGAATCTAACCCTGGATCTTGGAACAGGCCAGCAGACGTTCTACGGTTGAGCTACTTGGACGAACGTGCAAGCTCTTGTTTTAGAAGTGGAGTCTTCAATTCTTACATCGAAACGCAATTCAAGCAAGACGGTTAACATTTTTTTAATTAAATATATAAATATATCTTTGAAAATTTCTTTTGAGTAGCACAAAAGACAAACTTTTTAAAACAAATGATGACTCATACTTATTTTTAAGCTCGAAAGTCAATCCAGACCGTGAATAAAATAATATATATATATCTAAAAAAACCCTTAGATTCTAGATTTTCCTTTTTATTTCAAGGTCAAGTACTAAGTTTATTCAAAATTTCAAGTTTGTTCCTTTGGTTGTTTGGGCTGTGAAAATGACTTTCAGTCAGCCTGTCTCACTCGACTATAAACATATAATAAACCCCCTGTTTCATAAAACAGATGACTTAATAAATGTAATGTATAATTAAATTCTTCAATATTATATTATTTCTTAGTCGCTTCCAATGACACAGAATGCAAAATATAGTCTGTTGTTGAAACCCTGACCGTCCGACCTACCATAAAGGTGTAAGGTAACTGTTTGGACGGTCGGGAAGTGCCACCCAATTTAGACCAGAACCCAGTGGGGGAGGCATCCACAGGGACTGTACCCTCCTTCCCCTACCACCAACCTCTCGGAAGGACTTTCGAACCCACATGTTTAACGTGATCGTACTCAGTATGAACACGGCGGCAGTTTTGGCAGTGGCTGGAATCGTACCCGGGCCTACCGAGTGCAACTCCAGCGCGCTAACCAATGGGCGTGTATTAATTGCATTAATGTTTCCATAAACGTCTTTATTATTTAGATGGAATAATTTAAATAAAAATTGCCTGCACTAACATTGCATACAAGCAATACACATTTTACATTTTTACAGAGATAATATCCAATTCCATTGCTAAGAAATACACCAACATACTTTAATTATAAATATCACATGGATTAAATGAAATAACTATTTTACTTATTTTTTATGAAATCTTATATTGGTTTGAAGGACAGGTAGAATATGTTTTACATTATTTAATACCTAAAGTATCGTAAAATAAAAGAGTCAGCATACACGCCAGATATAATTTTAATTAAGGCAACAAAGCTGCTACAGAAATATATAATTTCCTCCCCGTTATGTTCTCAAGATTTCATTTACCTTAGTATTTAATTTAAAGTGTAATTTAAACTTGTTACATAGTGAACTGAGTTGTTTCAACTTTGTGTAAAATGGAACCCATTCTTTGAGAATAAAATATAACGTAATTACAAAAGATATTTAAAAAGTCCTTTTTCTGAAAATGATTTAAAACCCAACATATGAATGTTGAAGGACTTTTTGCGAAATATGTTTACTTCTACTGGTGTTCTACTGTTGAATAATTCATTCTAATGCAATATTTAAAAATTTATATAACAGTAATTTTCGAATTAAAACCTCGAAATGTTTTTTGTTAAAAGTGCAAAGAGGAACCATGTATTTAAAACTTCCATCAGAAATGTTTATTCTTAGGACAATGATTACTATAGCCATATCAATATAAAAGTTCATAGGTAAACATTTAAGGGTTTCAACGCCCCAATAACATTGCAAAGAAATATACATAAACGGACAATTTAGATGTATTTATTGCAAAGTGGCCATGTTTGATCAAACAAAAGAATATTACATGCAGATCATTGTCTAATTGGTAGAAATCGACAATAAAACTGTAACAAAAGGCATGCATTTCGTATTACACAATATGAATATTAGAGAATTACCATGATATTCTAGAATGCTAAAATAAACAATACATGCTTGCACAGAAATATAATATACATGCATTTTCAAAACTAATGCACATTTGGATTCGGGAAAAAATTACTGTGTACTTCGACAAGCATTGCGGGTGTCATTGTGCTACAGTTCCTGATGATTGTTGATAGGAATTTATTATCTTTTATTACGCATTTATTAAGCGTGTCTTGCATTATTGATATCTATTCCTTCGGCTTCTTTTGCTTAGGCACCACAAACTAGATTAACTAGAGTAGTCCCAATCATTTTTCGCTATTAACAACTTTCAGATATCTCAATTTTTCTGTTGGTAATTCCCAACATTTTGAGGTTATTCTCGATATTGCCAAATTATCTGGGGAGATTGCGGTCTCTTTTTCTAAAGCCTGCTGGCTTACTAAAATGAGATTTTTAACAGTATCAGAATCTTCGGATCTGAAAACATGTCCAAGCCATCTAATACGGCATGCTTTAATGACATTATCAATACCAGGTTGTTTATAAATATTACAAATATCATGGTTATAGCGGATGTACCAGAGATTATTTTCAAGGGCAATTAAAATTTCAGAACTGTAAGCTTTTATATCTTTTAGCAGTAAAGGGGTGAGTATATGCAGGATTTCTTTTTATAGAGATAGATTATATTGCTATACAATGTATGTAATAATATAAGTAAGTGATAAAATGTTTAAATATATTTCTATACAGGAAATTTTTTCCATTTTCTAAATATTCTTTCTTTTACAAATTCTTCTTCTTGAATTCTTTTACAAATTATTGGTTTTTTACAATTCAGTTCCAAAAAGATCGCTAATTTTTTCATATTTATCTACGAATGTCATGCAAAAACTTTCCATGGAAAATATAATAATGCATGAAACACGCGCCTACAAAACTGTCTTCATATAATGAACATTCTCACTTATCTATGTGCTGAATTTCATCCAGTGACGTAAAGTGAAAATAATTATTTCTCAGTCATTGGAGACGAAGAAGAAATATCAAATTACATAATCTTTCTGGTCTTTAATTCTATATTCGACATGGAAAAGAAACCGTTTACAGTTTTCTTATTTTCAAAGAAACTAAAATGTTTCAGCAATGCTCAGTATCATTACATTACTTTGTATCCTCGCAACGGGAATAAAAAAAATGATATCAAGAAATCTACCAAAATTAGAAGGAAAAAGAAAATTAAACTTTTCTTAACAGAAAATGTTTTTCTGAAAGTAAGTTCTTGTCGCATTAGTCCATCATTGCCACGTCCAAACCAATTTTTAAAATGTTAATTATTTTTTTTTTGTTATTTAATGTTTCATGGGATTTTGACCGTTATTTTCCGTTTTTGCCCTTTGTTCTCCGCCATCCAGACGTCGCAGAAAAAAACAAATCACACAACCGGAAAGAGCAGACAATTGCGAGTAAAACTATGTCCATTTGAAATCTCAGGGACAAATTCTAATATTTTTAAAGATTTTAAAACAAATGTCACTTTCGATTTAAAGAAAAACGAACTTTCGTTTTTAAATCCTCGCATCCGAAAAAGTAGCAAGATTTTTGACTAAAAATTTTCATTTTTAGAAAGCTCGTACATCAGGCTTTCTTGCAAGCCCAATCTGATCAAGAAATAATTATAAATAGCCGCAGCATCCCTATTTTAATGAACTAATGTTCTCGATGACTTCACGCCGAAGAGTTCCCACTTCTCCCACTATACCCTGAGCGAGCAGCCGTTTCCATGGAGATCGTGCATCAATGGAGAAGGAGAGGTTAAGCAAAAGTCACTGTCGGCTCAAAAAAACGAAAAAGTATCGAGAATTAAGATCTTAGCATATGGTCATTATAAAATTTAAATGATTGAATTATGGTGGATTGAATTGTGGTGATATATTGTATACATCGGGATATGGATTTTTTAAATGGATATTTTAATTTACGGATATTTTAAATGATGGAACGATGGATATTTTTATTTTATGGGTATTTTAAATGATGGAACGATGTATATTTTTATTTTATGGATATTTCGAATGATGGAACGATGTAATGATGGAATGAGGATGATGGAATTAAGAGCTTAGCATATGGTCATAATAAAATTTATATTAGCGCTCGGGAAGTTAGCAGGAATTGCACTCGGTAGCCCCGGGTCCGTTCCCCGCAACTGCCAAAACTTCCGCCGTGCTCAGGCGGAGTACAATCACGTTACACATGTGGGTCCGTAAGTCGTTCCGAGAGGTTGGTGGTAGGGGAATGAGGGCGCGGTCCCTGTGCATGCCTCCCTCACGTGACTTCCGGTCTAAATTGTGTGAATAAAATGAAAGTTATGGATATTGTCGCCGAGGGCGCAGTATCCCAGTGGTTAGTGCGCGGCATTTGCACTCGGTAGACCCGGGTTCGATGCCCGCCACTGCCAAAACTGCAGCTGTGTTCACGCGGAGTACGATCAAGTTAAAAATGTGGGTTCGTAAGTTCTTCCGAAAGGTTGGTGGTAGGGGAATGAGGGTACAGCCCCTGTGGATGCATACCCCACTGGGTTCAGGTCTAAATTGTGTGGCACTTCCTGACCGTCCAAATAGTTACCGAACACATTTCTAGTAGGTCGCGCCAGTCACGAGTTTGCCACGGTCAGAATTTTCAAGGGTAGCAAACAGGCTGGTCGCCGAAGGCGGCTAGTATAAAATAGAAACGTTTGCTACATTGTAAGAAGGTCCAACAGAAAGAAATAATCAAATTGTCAATGCTACAGTTTGAGACGACCTATCCAGACTCTTTAAACGAATTCAGGCGATCGGTCCGTGTACTTGCAGAATGGGGTCTAGAAGCTTTGTGGAAGCCTATTTCTTTAGTTGGACAGCAAACAAATTTCGACGGTTTGCGGTTAAAAATTCCTCTTTGCATCGAGGTAAGATCGACTTTGATGGAGGGGTACAGTTTCCTCAATAAGCCAGCCTGTGGGGTCGAATATCTGCCATAAGGCCTTGAGCGGGCCGGACGAGCCAATGCACTTAAGTAATATGTCTTCCTGTATCTCAGCAACATTGTATAACGTTCAAGAACGGTTTTCATACCCCACACGCACAAGAGCTATGTAAGTCTTACCCCGTATTTCAACACCATCGGTAAGAAGTTAGCCACACCGAAACTCAACTAAACCACCAATTTCGTATTCACTATCGAGTTTGTCAGCAGAAATTTCAAACCTTCTATTGCTTGAACAGAGAAATAGCAGTCACTCTATTTGGGTGGTTCAAAACTTTCACATGCGGTATTCTACTCAAAATGGCAGCTCTGGATGAAGTTCGTGAAGTATGTGCTGACAAATTTTTTATATAAAATGAAAACAAATCTAATCAAAAAACATATTAAATGATATGACGTATATGGTTTTTGAGTTATGTCATGGTTGTCGATTCGAATGGCAAATTGCAATATCAATATCATTTTTGATGTGTTGCCTCATTTTAGAACAGGTATTTATCTGTTTACTTTGTTTACAGTTATTTCGATTGTAATGTTTTCTGCAACAACCTGCTTAGGGACTTTAAAATTTTGTCGACATATAAATATGATTAAATATATTAATATGTACCAAATATCTGAATTAAAAAAGTTCAATTTTGGTATACTTATCGAGGAACAAAATATTCAGATAGACAGACTATAAACAAAACACAGTAAATCGTCTCTAGTTGTGAAAAGTAAAATGTATCATTTCGTTCACTCGTTTCATATCAAAAGTAAGTAGCTTATTATCTTATTTCTCTCGCTTTAATAATATTGAAAATTAATAGTTGATGTATTTCTTTTGATGGTATTATAGAAATGATATTTATACATAAAATTTACTTATGCAATACAGTACAGTTCCCATACCATGCATCCAATTCACACAATTAATAAACTGAAACAAATCGCATTTTGTTTTAATTAATGTACGTGCTACGCCGTTTAACTAACGTTTGCTGTATACGATTACAACTTCTCTAAAATTCACCAATTTGCTTACACTATGTGTTTAGATAAAATATAATATAATATTAAATTTAATTACCTTTAAAATATAAATATCCGCTGAAGTTTCTGTATAAATAAGCTGAAATTAAAATACTTTGTCACTAAGCAAACAAGCAGTTGGACAAAAGAATCAATCCGTTAAGGTCAAGTAACTGATTACTTAAGAATAATATTTTATATTAATAATAGCAGAAGGAGCAGAATTATAGGACATCTACTATTCTCGCTATCACTTTGTCGGTTGGAAATTTACAATGGTCTTAGATTAACCTTTTCCTTACAGCGGTACAACAGTTGTGCCACTGAAAATCTCTTCTTCAAGAACGGCGCTGGTTCAACTGCTGTACCAGTCTTTTTCACCCCCATTTTTCTGGGAAAGGAGGCGAGCGCCTTTTGTACCCAGTTGAGTGCCTTGAAGAATGCCCTTCCTTCAAGTTTCTCCTAACTGAAGGGGGAACGAGTTGCAAACAAAACACAAGGTCATTGAAGGTGTTTATTCAGAGGAGTGGAATTTTCAATTATTTTGCGTTCTACAGTTGAAAAATTGTATTCTTGGAGTCGTAACGTAAAGGTTATTGTTCATCATTACGAAATCTAAATTATTATAATTGTAACTTTATTGTTGAAGGTTTTATCTTTTAATTTGTTAACAGTTTTACCCCAGCTCAGGCAAACATTTACATATGTAGTACAATCCCTATATCTTGCATCAAATTCACACAAATAATAAGCTGGAGCCTATCTTATGTTTCTTTGTCTAACTAAAGTCTCCTTCACAACCGACATTTCCATTGCTGACAATTTCACTAAACACATCATTTGTTTTCGAAAGACATATTCATTTCTGACACAGAATTTTAACAAATCGACTGTATTTCATTACGTTTTCATATGACCCATTGCAACATCCATAATACGTTTATGGAAGTCTCTATATAAAAATGTTTGAAAAAAATTGATCGAATTTTCATCACAAAATAACAAAATGTTGATGAGATCTATTAAAAGTTTTCTTGAGGAATTGTTAGTAAACCCGCTGTCAATAAAGTAACTGGCTAAATGTAATTTGATCTTAAGGCTTGTGAAATAATAAAGCGCAAGTACCAATTACTATTAGAGATAAAGAGTCCGGGAAAATTACCCGATCATCGTTAAAGACGTCATTGACTCCAGACAAAAGTCATTATCGTTCAGATTCGCACGTCACAGATGAACTAACCAATTATATAGCAGATATTGACTCGTCTTCAGTATGTGTGCTACACACTATACGCAATTTGCAAAGTGATAAAATGATTTAGTTTTAATCCAATGCTATACGATTTTGTTGAGACTGACAACTCTATCTTGAAGCTGAAGAATTTATTTGTTAACCACAAAGTATAACAAACACTCACTCACATTAAAAAAGATAGGCCCCTTTTGATTGCAGTATTAAAAACAGTAATACATAAAAAATCTTAATTTATGAAAACTGTAATTAATCTGAATCTCCTTATATCTTACTTGCAAAACAAAACAAAACATATTAAGCGAAATTAAATAAAAATTATTTGACGAATACTGTAAAAATAAAACGGCATTAGTGATTAATCCAAAAATAGCCAAAATCGGCCCAGGAGGTATTAAAACAAACATTGACATCAAAATATCGAATAAGAAAATTTCCGTTAAGACAATACTTTCTATATACGATATTGCATTATATGATAAAATAAAAATACGGCACACGGTGTTGGCTTTATTTTTACAAGCACATTGTATTGTTACTACCCTTTAAAAATTTTAACATTGTCGTTGGGACTATTCCGATATCATGCGTAAAATATAGTGAATATTTTCTTATTAAATACTTTATGGAATAAAAAATCTGCTTCCTAGAGGAAATGTTGAAAACAATTGGATAAACATTTTTTAGCTATAATCTCAGCAAACAGTGGATATATTTTTAACTTTTGTGGATAGTCTTAAGGAACATTTCAAATATGACCATTTTATACAGTATTTTGCTATTTTTGAATTATAGAAGTTAAATCTCGCTATAAAACGGCAAATTGGCAACGCTTCAAATATAGCAACTGTATTCTTTGATCTTACTGCTTCATCTAAGTGCATATTTTTAGAATTGCGCATTTAATGCAAATTATACAGATGAGCGTCATAAAATAAAAATAATGCTGACAATCAAATCATAACTATTTCCTTCTGGTACAAGGAGCAATATACAAAGGTCCATCTGCAGTAATTTAGGAGAGATTACACCCAGAATGTTTATGGTTAATAATCAAATTATGTCCACTTATTTAGTTCTAGAAATATTTGTATTCAACAAGCGAAAATACTATTAAAGAAAAGGTTACTAATTTAATTTCGCGTAGATGCGTATTAAATAAATGGACTCTATTGCAATGTGTTTCACTAATTGCCCGAAGCAAATTAAAAGCTGATATTTTTCCATAACATTGTTAAAGAGAATACCACCTCATATGTAGTTAAATTGCCGAAACAATTTACTGGTTTCTAGCGTCGTAAGTCATTTAAACATTTCGCCATTTAAACATTTGCAAAGAGCTGACGAAGCGCTATCTTCCGTTATTAAAGTTAATTGTTATAGTATTGTTTTTAATGACGTCATATAAGCAACGTATAAAATACGAAATAAATTGACTAATGTTCATTTTAAAGAACATGATAAAATATTGTATTTGATGATATAATTACTTTGCAAAATATGCCTAATACTTTGTAAAATATGCCTAAACCATCGAATCTTTCTTTAAAAATGGTAATTTTTCAAATACGTGAAAATGATAATTTTTCTAATTCTACACTAATATAATCAATATGCATCTTATCCAGAAAAGTGTAGACTCTATAGATTTCGCAATATAGTAGCAATATGTCTATATTTTGTGTATATAATAAAATATATATAATACAATTTTACAAAGTGGTAATCTGGTAGGAAGAGTAAACATAATTGAGCATATATTATGCAACGTTGTTTAGGTATATGTGCCTGACATTAAAAATAATAAAACAAAAACTTTATCGCGTATATCATTTGGTATGTGTGGAAACCCTTAAAATAGTGGTAACACAAATTTTTCCATATTATTGTTGTATTAAAAACTCCTTTGAAACATATATCCCTTTATGTCTGCTATAGATATTGCTATGAGGATGACTGGTATAGATTCAATGTAAAATTCTAAATATGATAGTGTGATTTACTAAAGACTTTCACTTGTGGTTTATTTTAAACTTCGGGTTAAAACTTTTGACTTTAAATATACATTTCTTCAGATTGGCTGTATAATAGTATGTGGATAATAGATTGATATAGAGTGATAAAGATTCGGCATTAGTTGGAAGCTCCATAATAATTTCCACATCCGGTGTTAGAGATGTCACTTGTGATTCGAAAATTTGCACTGTCCTTGCAACATCGATTTTCATGATCGTCTACAGATAGAACTTAAATGTGACCGTTATAAGTACAGATGAAACTTACATTTTGTCCAAAATCTGTACGACAATTACAAATGAGTATGCAAAAGAACATAAAATGCATTATACTTTGTTGAAAATGAAGTATATACCCAAATGAAATGACAGAAATGTATACTTTGCAATGAGATAGATACTTCAAATTTGCTATATAGGTGAATTATTTTAGAAGACAGTGTGCAATTTCAAATTTTCACTATTTGTATTTAGGGGGTGCCGCACACCAAAATGACCAATTTTTAGAATAAATGAGAAACGCAACCTTTAAAATGTGATACAAGCATGATATTTGGTATATGGGCCTATCATCTGATAAAAACCCCAAGAAAAATATAGTTTTACAAAAATGTTCATCTTGGGGGTAGGTTCTCCACAGAAAAACGTTCGTAAGGTTAACTGATAAAATAGCATGTTTCGGTATAAGATAGAAATTTAAAATTTGGTTACTGGTATTTAATTCCAAAGCAATAAAGTGTGAAATTTCAATTTTCCAATATTTTCTATTTTAGGGGATCCCGCACACCAAAATCTTCAATTTGCTGAATAACTGAGAAAAAGCTCTTGTGAAATGCAACACATGCATGAAATTTGTTGCAGTGATTTGATAAAGAAGCCACGAAGAATAATGCTATTCAAAAATTTCAAGATGAAATTCAAGATGAAAAGTGGGCAGGTGATCCACAAAAATTTCGAAGATTATAGAAAAACATACTTTGCGATAATATAGAGAATTTAAATTTGATATAACGATAAATAATTGGAAAAGAAGAAAGTGTACAATTTCAGTTTTTCATACTGTGATACCATAGGTGCGCTTCACGCAAAAATGCACGATTTGCCGAATAAATAAATAAAGCGGTTTTAAGTGGGATAGATTCTTGCAATTTGGTACATAGATCAATCGTTTAATAAAAACCTCTTAAAAATCGGATTTTTCGAAAAAAATTCTGTGCAGGAGGTGCTTTACATTAAACCGTTGGAGATGTAAAACGACTGAAGAAAGTGTACTTCGTGATGAGATAGATACTTCAAATTTGACGTATGAGGCATGTCAAATGATGTCAAATGACATGAGAGATGTCAAATTTGATGTTCGAAAGAAAAACAGTGAGCAATTTAATTATTCAATATTTTCTATTTTTGGTTTTTCCACACATCGAAATGCTGATTTCTCGAATAAATAATAAACGCATTCATTTAAGTGAGATAGAATCTTAATTTAATACACATGCCAATCATTCAAAAAAATCATTGGAAAAAATAGAATATTTCAAAAACGTTTAGTAAAGGGTTGTGCTCAACACCAAAATTTCCAAAAAATGAAATAGTAGAACAATATACCTTAGGATCAAATATAGATTATAAATTTAGTTTGATGGTTAAATGTTTAAAAGGAAGAAAGTGTACAGTTATAGCTTTCAAATATTTTCTTCTTTAGGGGTGAAGCACACCAAAATGTTCTATTTGCGGCATAGATGAGAAACGCTTAACTTGGATCAGGTATATATTTGGAAATTGATACACGGTTCAATCGTAAAATGAAAGAAACTTTAATTTTTTCAAAAATATTCTGTAGAGGGTGAATCCAAACCAAAACGTTCGAAAGGTGAAATGAGAGATAATGACTTCCAATTTGATGCATGAGTCAATCAATCGATAAAACGTCAGAAAAATGAGACAATGAGACAATGAGACAATGAGACGTCAGACAATGAGATACATACTTTAAAATTAGTGCAAGGATAGATCATTAAATAGGAATAAAGTGTAAATTTTCAACTTTCTAACATTTGCTAATTTAGGAATGCTTAAATGCTTAATTTGCTGAACAAATCAGAAACGTCCAGTCCTAAATTAGACGGATATTAGAAATTTGGTGTGCGGGTGAACAGTTTGAAATGGACCACTGGAAAAATCAAATTATTCGAAAATTCACTTTAATCGCTAATTACTTTTAATGAGATCGTTGACTTTCAACGGGTAATCGGCTAGAAGAACAAATATTTGTTCTAGCATAAAATGTTTATGAATTTTTAATTATTCATTGTATATGAATGTTTTCTGAACTACGATGAACAACGTTATGAACGCATGAAATATTATTCAAGCGTAAAACATTCGTATCTTGTGAACTTTTTAATGCAGAAAGATACGTTTTTATTATGAGTAATTCCTAACATTCCTTTTTAATTACTTTTTCTTCCAAAATCTTTGCCAAGCTTTTTACCAGTTACAATTATATCTTGCATTCAGATTACAGCATCACTATATATTTTAATTTTTATTAAAGTTAAGAAGCACTTATTCGAAAAGTGCCACTTAGATGATATATTAAAAAAATATTATCAGGTGAAAAAACATGTATTAAGTTCTAGGAATAGATTTTTTTTTAAATACTTTACAAAGATATTTACGATAACTGAGCATTCAAGGCAGATTTTTTGTGAACTGCAGAGTTTTCTATTTTTAATAATTTCGGAAATCGTTTAAAACATTTTTTAATTTTTTTGTTTTGAAATGTGTTTTTACATTTAAAATCATAATACCTTGGGAAAATATTTCACGAACAAAAAGTGAGATCTGGCAAGCATGTAACTTTTTCTGCATAATGTAATGAATTCACATGCACTTTTTTATAGTGAAATAAAGATATACAAAATCCACGGAACAATGTTTTATCCTTGAATTGTAAATCAAAAATTGGCTTTTTTCTAGATGACAAGTTACAAAATTATTTTGAAGTAACAGATTAGATTATCGCACAACTTTGGCTTGATAATCATAAATATTTCTAGCATGTTCTAATCTAGTCCATAAATTAAAGTATGTTAATTAATTCATCAATTTGGCATCACTTTAGCACATTTAGAGTCATTTCTGTCAATATTTTGTCAATGCAATTTTGTTATTTAGTTTTACAAAATTTTCCGATAATATTTTCATTTTTTTTTTTACAAAAGTGGCAATAGTATTTCATCAAATATGGTGGCAATATGGTGGCAATATTTCATCAAATCAGTCAGTGAGGTCATCTAAGATGTCGCTATAAATACTAGCAGCATACCAGTTCTTCGTACGGAGTATATAATACAAGAAAGACAAATCATGCTTAAAGCATTGATTATGAAACACATTCCAAATTCAATGCAATTTTATTTAAACAAGTCTAAAATGCAATACATTCCTCGGTAATATTTTAAAACTTATCACAATACTACATTAATTTATTATATTTGAAAACTTAAAACCTTCATGGAAAAAATGAAATTCATTCAATTGACGGCTTTAAAATATAAATTGCCTGATTTAAACATCTCTAAAATGCGATAGATTCTTCGGTAATATTTTTAAAACTATCATAATACTACGATAATTTATTATATTTGAAAACTTCATCGAAAACAACTGAAATTCATTCAAATGACGTCATAGAAAAAATAACACGTCTGGATCTCTCTATAAAAACAGCATTTCATTCATAACATTTTCCCTTTCATTTCATTCATCACAATGCTATAATAATTTATTTTATTTAAAAATTAAGACCATGGAGCTACAAGTAATTAAACTCTATGCTTAAAACTTCATCGAAAAAATCGTCCTTCTCTTTGAAAAATCAATGAATATTTCACTCATATCAGCTATGCAGACTCCATGGGCTAAATAATTTTGTGTTAAAGAAATACAGCAATTCTACTGCAATTCATTCTACATATTTTGCTGCTTACATATTACATAAATGAAAAATTGGCTTCGTTATAGAAATAATCAAATTTGGATGATCATTTAAACTCAAATATATTGTAATTGCGTTGTTTCAGTATGTAGATGCACAGAATTTAAGCAAAAATATTGTAGTTTTAGGACGGATGCAACACTCAATATGAATTAAAAAGAACTTAAAAAATCACGATTTCGAGAAAAGAGGGATGCCATATATCATTTTGAAATCGGTCATGTGATCTTTTCATATCATGGTCACGTGATCGCTTCATATAAGAGGTATATTTAGTATTTTAATTTTTATTTACAAAACTACTGAATATATTTCGCTGATTTTTTTTATATATTTTTTGGAACAATTTGTATATTATCAGAAATGTTCAAAGCAATTTGTGAATTTTAAATCCGCTTAAAAAATGTTTGAAAAATTAGGTTCCATAGGGCTCAATGTATTTAATTTTTTCAACCCGGGTTCAATCCAAAACTAATTTGGTGATATTATTCATTTATATTCCCATAAGTCCTACAGATCGTCTGAACAACATACTAAAATTTCATTTTGATTAAGTCATTTTTACGGTAGTTATCGTGCTAACGGACAGACAGACAGACAGACAGACAGAATGAACAAAGTCATAAGCACTTTTCAACTTTGTTGTAAAGTGTTAATAAAGGAACTTATAATTCGCAATCATATGAAAATTCTGTTAAAATATTAAATTTATTGCTCCTAAAGAGATGTTTAAGAATATCTGTTCTCACTAAGCAAAATTATCTTCACGGGCAAATCTGAAGAATTAAACATCCTGGCCCATTTTGCAAGCAAATTTACAAAAAAGGAGGAATTCAATCAATATATGCAACCCCGTATTACTTATAATGTCGCAGATTAGAAGATATGCCAGTGTGTTAGTAGAAGATTATCCGTATTACAATAAGAGTCTAAAAAATATTTGCCAAAATAAAAGAGATGAATTTATAAATTGAAAATATCAATAATCCCCTTACTCTTTATACCAAAAAGTCATACTTGATTCCAATATATACCAATATATATCAAAACATATGCCAATACATCTGTACTACTTATATTCTCGTAGATTAGAATATATACCAGCGTATTTGTAGAAAATTACTCGTACAAAGTACAATATATGAGTTTAAAGAATTTTTGTCATAAACTGCATAATAACTTGGAAATATCAATAATCCCCGAATCAATAATCCCCAAAAATATCAATATTAATAACGTTTATACCTGAAGACCGCAATTGATATCATCCAGTTAAAAATGCTATAGGAAAAATCAAATCGTTCTTTTCTAAAATATATTTTTATATCCATGTATTTGTTATTCAAATCGAAAAAATAATAAATAAAATTAGCAGACAGATTTTATTAAATTGCGTTTCTGAGCAACATGATATAAGATAGAATCTTTCTAATAAACTCCGAAATTAAATAGCCATTTTGATTTCTTCATACTTTGCATTATTCAGTAGAAGCTTGTAAAAAATAAACCATGGAGATAGATTTCCCATTTGCATCATGTTTCAAACAATTCATGTTTCTCCCATCAAACTCAGATATAATATAAAGAAACTTGAGTACATAATATAAAGAAACTTGAAATTCACAATCATGCGCAAATTCTTATAGTATACTAAATGACATTTTTAATCAAAATATTCTGTTAAAATATTTAATATAATGCTCCTAAAAGGAAGTTTAAGAATCTCTGTTCTCGCTATATAAAATTATCTTCATGGACAGATCTGAAGAATAAAACATCCTGGACCCCTTATGTAAGCAAATATAAAAAAAAATATGGAATTAAATCAATATATGCAAAATAAAAGCGTTAAAATTGTAAGGGACCCGTACTCATTATATACGCGAATATTAGAAAATATAACCTGTATTAGTAGATTACATGTAAAAATTGAAAATACAAATAAACCTGTAATCTTTAAATCTGAAGACAGTCATTTATTCCAATATATGTCAAAATGAAAGTGCTAAAATTATATGGGAAGATATACACGTACTACTTATAATGTCCGATTATTAGTAGAAGATTACCCGTATTACAATATGAGTCTCAAATGTTTTTGGCAAAATACAACAGACGACGTAATAAATTTAAAATATCATTAATACCCATAATCTTCATACCAGAAGGCCGTACTTGATTCCAATATATATGCCAATATATGTCAAAATATATGCCAATATACCTGTACTACTTATATTCTCGTAGGTTAGAAGATATACCAGTGCATTCCTAGAAGTTTACTCGTGCAACGTACAACATGCGAGTATCAGCAATTTTTGCCGCAATAGAACAATGGCGTAATAACTTTAAAATATCAATAATCACTGATTCAATAATTCCGGAAAATATCAGTAATAACAATGTTTAAATCTGAAGAGTGTAATTGATATTATCCAGTCCAAAATGAAATGGCAATGACATTTATTTTATATACATATCTTCATTACTCAAATCGGAAAGGATTTAATAAAAATCGTCTGCCGCATAAACACATTGGATTTAAATCCGTTGCTAAGCGACATGATATCTCTTCTTCACATAAATTGGTAGAAAAAATATCCTCTAAATAATTATATTTCTATGGAACATTTGGCGACATTTTCGCCAAATTAGTTGTTGAAAAATGTTCAGGTTTTAGAGCAAGAAGCTCATATTTTAAAATCCCTTCTATCGATGCAATCACTTCTGCCTTGAACATCGTTACGGAGACAAATTATTTTGGCTTCCGTAACACTATTTACTTGAAAACTTCCGATGCCCCTATGAGCAGCCCGTTGTCTGGCATTTTTGCTGAAGCTGTTTTTCAGGGGGCTCGAGAACGAGGTTTTGCCTTTCTAACGTTTAAACCAATTCTTTGGTGCCGTTACGTTGATGATGTTTTTATTATTTGGGGCCATGATTTAGTGATTTTGCAGTGTTAATGATTTTTCGCCTCGATTAATTTTACCGTTGAGCATGATCACAATTTTTCTTTGCCTTTTCTGGATGTTATTGTTACCCGCACCTCCTTTGGTTTTCAAACTTCTGTTTTCCGTAAAACAGCTTTTAATAACTCGTGTATCCCTGCTAATTCTTCTCATCCTATATTCCCTAAAAAGCTTCTTCTTTAAAATAATCTTCTTTTAATGCTTATTTTAATCGTGCATTTAATGTGTGCTCTTCTATTACGGCTTTAAATAATGAAATTGATTTTATCATTAATCTTGGCCATGAAGCAGCTTATTCCTCTGAGTTTATTTATAAGATATCTGTACATGTCCGCCGTAAATTCACTCAACCTGATACTAAATTTGTTATTATTGAACGTCTGCCGAATAAATCCAGTTTTCGTTACCATCCTAAGATTTTCCGTCCTCTTATTCAATTTTGCTATGAATTTGATTTCAAACCCACTAACTCTAATATTACTACCTTATTCAATCGTATTCGCACCGATAAGTTAGGGGATATAGATAACTTTAAAAGCCATATCGAGGTGTACGCTGTACCCTTGTTAACTCCTGGTAATGACTATATTTTACATCGATAGTACTAAACGTACTTTTGGTTTCCGGTTAGCGGAACACGCCCGTGACGTCAGGAATGGTAATTTCTCTACGGCTGTTACCCAATGTGTTGTTAAAGATAACTTTCAACCCATCTTTGAAAAACTTTCCTTTTAATTCGATGTAATAGCCCATGTAATATCCTTCTTTATGAATCCTTGTTTATTTATATCTACCGTGATTCCATTTGTAATTTTGATCCTGTTCAAATTTTAAGTTACGCCTGGCGACTCGTTCTTGACTCTATGCATGCCACCGTTATCTATCACATCATTTTATTTTAATTGTGCTTGGCTGTATTTTTGAATTGTGTCTTTTTTTTAAATATTTACCACATGTTTAAATGAAATCTCTTGGGTATAACCCCTATATTTGTATTTGTAATTGGTTAATTTTAATAGCCGTCTTATACTACCGTTATTTTGTGTTTATATATGCAAATTTGACTGCTGATCTGGTCTACATATAAGCTTTTCGCTTTTACTGTTTCGTATAGCCACTAATGAAGGGTATAGTAATGCTCGAAAGCGTTCTGGATTTGTTAAAGCTATGTGCGTCTTGTAGGATGATTTTATTAAATTATCTTTCATCTATGATGTTGTTGTTGAGACCCAGACCGTCCGACCTACTGAATTTGGAATAGATGTGATACCATCTTTATCATTTGATATGAAGTCTAATCATTAAATAAAATAACATAACTGTTGCAATCCCATCTTATTTAAATATATTTTATAACTGTGCATTATATACCTAGCATTATATGGTATATAATTTGCATTATATACCTGTGGTAGATGCTTTTTGAGGACAGGAAATTATACCCTGTAGAAATTCGGTGGGTTTAGTTATTACTCTTCACTTATCAACTGTTTGTATCCTTTAGGTGATTTTTAGTTTATTTTGACATGCTTATACCGGATTGAGTGGTTTTCATATTTAAACGCCAAGTTAAGCAATATCTTACATTATAAAAGTTTTTACAATTAATTTATGAATTATTTAATTGTATTTCATAAATTTAGTACATCAACCATTTCATTGCCGTAGGTACATGATTACGTAATACCGTGATTATGTATAATACATTTTGAATTAGCATTTGCCTTTTAATGAATTTGTTTGTTAATTTATTTCTAGTAAAGAAAACATTTGGAATTATTCATGACGTTTATTATTATTGATTTTATTGACTAGTCATTATACCAAAATTATAGCTATGTTCATGTATATATTATACGTCATAAACAGAATCCTTAAATTGTATGAAGTCCCTTACTTATGAGAGACTACCTTGTTTAATTTTTTATTGATATTTAGAAAAAGATTATTTTTTTAAACCATAGAAAGTTAGACACCTATACCTACAAAAATAAGTAATGTACTAATTATTTGCCTTTCAAATATGCGTGATTAATTAAATTCATAAATGTAATTTATATATATCACAGGTATATTTATTGTTCGCCAATATATATCCTGCTCTTATAAACAATGTATGATGAAAAAAATCTTTCCATCCTTTTTTAATTATAAATAATTTGTATTTGTTTTATATTACATATAATTGCAATTTCTATCGTGTAAGAATTCAATTAACTTTCAATGCCTTTCAAAGAACTTGAACGATAATTAAATCCGTCGTAATCAAATATTTACTAATTAATTATTGAGCAGCCTTATAAACATGACAAAGAAAATTCGAACATATCCGAAAGATATATTCATAAAATTCTATGTCACAACGACCGCCTGCTAAAGCCAATAACGGTTTATTTTTTAAACGAAGTTTTGGGTACATAGTAAATGAATCTAGTAAGCTACAACATTTTCTTTAGATATATTAAAATGTGTTTATTTATTTTTATTCAGATTATGAGAAAGAACAAAGATACTGGAAAATTAGTTTTCCAACTCTTTTTATAATATTTAATAGGATTTATGTTCTCGTGTTCGACATTATTAATGCACGAGCGATACAGAAAAATGATGTATTTCGGATTTCATCAAAATGTATTTATTTCAAATTAAAGATCATTGAAAAGCTTGATTTTAGTAAAGAGGTTTATAATAAGATATTAATATTTAAGTATGCCAGCGAGCTATATTTTATTAAGCGCTGCAAGATACATTTTCTCAATAAGAGATAAGAATTATATCCCATTTGCTAAACGGATAAAGCGTTACTCGGCATGCTCTAATATATTTATTTTTAATCATGGTTGGAACTTGGTTACTTACAGTATATATAGTGGCAAAGTAAAAACAACAGTCGTTGCTTAATGTCAAAATCACAGTTAGTCATTAATCACAGTTATTTCCATAGATTGTAACATTTAATATTTGTTTGCATTTAATAGTGTAGAAATATTAATTATAATTGATTGCCTTGACTTGAGGATTATAACTAATGACTGCTTGATCTCTAAACAAACGCCCTACCAACTAAGATATTCTTGTTCAGGAAACTTATATTATACTACATTTTTATTATTATTTGCCTCTTTCTTCCAATAACTTTTGTTTAATCACACTAACCTATATTGCCCCCTTGTTCTCATTCTCTTTTTATTATTTCTTATATATAATGATTATTTTTGAACCACAGTAATTTATATTGGCCTCAAGTAATCTCGATATTTATTTCATTTCGTAAATTATTTTTAAACTATTTTTACTTTTTCACAGTAATACACTGGACAGTCACTTACCTACTCCTCAGAGATGTTACCTTGCTTCCATATTTGCTCTATATACAGATTTACATGCCACCCTGTATGACTGCGTTTCCTGCATTGCCGAAGAATCTGCAATAATAATTGTCCTAACTACAAGAATTGTAACAATTGAAAGAATAATGATGTATGGGATCAAATCAAATTTCAATTTTATACATCGGACGTAATACAACCCAAGGTTCAATTTCTAAAGTCATAGTTCAAGGAGAAAATCGTCTCATCATCTTTAAAGAAACCATTGACTGTGGACAAAAGTCATTATGGCTCGAATGAATATTGATGAATCTGTTCAATTATATAAACGATAATTACTGTTAATTTGATTCTCTGATGGACACAATATATGCATATTGCAAAGGATAAAATGATCCAATTTCTTTTTGTAAATTCCTTCTCGACTTTATTGAGGTTAACCATTGATTAGTTGCTATTGATAAATGCTTCTTATTTTGTAGAAGCATATCATTATAGAGATACAGCAAAGTACAAGCATTTAGAAAATGATTGTAAAATAATATGTATAATTATGTACAAATGGAATTTATTATTTAGTCAATTTCGTAGTTTTTTGTACTTTACTAATAAAGTGAAACATTTACACAATTGTTGTGCATAAATATATTTATTAAGCAACTAGCAGCATACCCGTTCTTCGTACGGACTGTAAAATATAAAGAGACTTATAATTCAGAATCATATGAAAATTATGTTAAAATATTAAATTTATTGCTCCTAAAGAGAAGTTTATGAATATCTGTTCTCATCATGCAAAATTATCGTCACGGGCAGATCTGAAGAATAAAACTTCCTGGCCCTTTCGAAAGTAAATTTACAAAAAAAAAAGGAATTGAATCAATATATGCAAAATGAAAGCATTAAAATTGTATGGGACCCGTACTACTTATATACGCGAATATTAGAAGATATAACCTGTATTAGTAGATTACATGTATAAATTGAAAATATCAATAAACCCGTAATTGATTCCAATATATGCCAGAATGAAAGCACTAAAATTATATGGGAATATATATATATATATATATATATATATATATATATATATATATACATATATATATACATATACATATATATATATACTCATACTACTTATATTGTCGCAGATTAAAAAATATGCCTATATGTTAGTAGAAGATTACCCTTATTACAATATGAGTCTAAAAAATCTTTGCCGAAATAAAAGAGATGACATTATAAATTGAAAATTTCAATTATCCCCGTAATCTTTATACCAGAAGGTCGTAAATGATTCCAATATATGCCAATATATATCAAAATATATGCCTATATACCTGTACTACTTATATTCTCGTAGATTAGAAGATAACACGTGCATTTATAAAAGAGTACTCGCACAACGTACAATATGTGAGTTTCAACAATTTTTGTCATAATAAAACAATGGTATAATAATTTGAAAATATCAATAATCCCCGAAAATATCAATAATAATAATGATTAACCTGAAGACCGTAATCGATATTATCCAGTTAAAAATGCAATGCCAATTAAATTTATTCTATATACATATCTTTACTATTCAAATCGGAAAAGATTTAATTAAAATCGTATGCCACATAACACATTGGATTTACATCCATTGCTAAACGACATGATATCAGTTGCTTCAAATAAATTGATGGAAATCATATCGTCTGAATAATGCTATCTCCATGAAAGGTTTGGCGATATTTTCTTCAATTTAGCGGAAACTTAAAAAATCGCCAAATTTATCGCCAAATGGGACTGTAAAACTGATAGTCCCATTTTGCGACAAATTGACGAAACATCATCATAATATTATCCCATAACAAAACACAAATAATTTTATTTATTAAGCGCAATATTATCAATTTCCTGACATTTTTATAGATTCACAAACATTTTTATCAATTTGGTGATAATCTAAAAATTCGATAAATGTGTGTTAGTGAGTAGGATGGATAGACTGACTCACAAATGCTACCGAAACATCATTTCAGTACTGTCTTCTAAAAAAACGAATTTAATTTCATTGATTTGCGTCGTTTTTAGCAATTTGACGATATTTCCGTCAATATGGCAAAGTTTAAGAAAAGGTTCCCAAGTTAGCGATATTCCGCCAAATTCGTAGCTCTGAAATTGCAGATCTGAAGAATAAAACATCCTGATCCCGTTTGTATATACTAAATGTAAACACTAAAATTGTATTAGAAGATATACCCTTTCTACTCTTTTTCTGTTTCAACATTCGGATAAATGAATTTATTGGTAAACACAATATGAGTTTATTAGCTAAACACAATATAAAAGCTTAAAAACTCTTCGTTAAATGAAAGTGATGTACGCAGTCCGTAATTAATATAATTAAAATAAAAATCAAACCGTTCATTTACAAAATATATTTTTACATCTATTTATTTATTATTCAAATAGAAACAATAATACCAAATATTAAGAAACACATTTAATTTAATTGCGTTGGTGAGCAACATAATATAATAAAGAATCTTCCTCATAAACTGCGAAATTAAATAACCATTTTGATCTCTTCCCCATAAAATGCAAAAATAAAAACTATTTTGATTTCTTTATGCTTTCCATTGTTTAGTAAATGCTTTACCATGGAGTTATATTTTCCATTTAAATTCATGTTTCAAACAATTCATGCTTTCAGATAGTGACTAATTAATGCAAAAATCCTGCACTAAGCTCAGAAATGAAGTTTTAATTCACGTTGACGTTTTAAACAAACGATTTTCATCCTTTCCGTTTGGATAAACCACGTAGTTAGAGAGTAGATCTCCTAGAATAAAGTTCCGTTTTTCATTAATATCTCGACAACCTCTGGTATTAGAAACTCGAAACTTGGGCAAAATTTATGGGGGGCTATTTTAAGGCTACTCACAAAATTTCATTAAATTCGATTCAGCCGTTCTCTCGCGATGATGAGACAAACGAAATATTCGTTTTTCACTAATATCTCGAGAACCACTGGTTGTGGAAACTCCATCCATGGACTGAATTTTAAGTGGGGCTATGTCTAGGCTACCCACAAAATTTCATCAAATTCGATTCAGCCGTTCTCCCGTGATGATGGAACAAACAGACAGACATACAGACAGATTTTCAATTTTATTTATATAGATTAACACTATGCTTCATATATAGATACCGATAATTAACAATAAAATATCTATTAATTTTTAAAAATAAATATATTGGTTACGCTTCAGCGGTTAAAAGATTAAATGTACTGAAATATAAAAGTTCTAATTTCACACTTCGGGCTGTAAAAATACAAAATAAAAAGCCTTAGTGCTTTTGCATCACACGCTCCGCTCTTCTTTAGTATCAAGAAGTGCACCAGTATAATGGATATTTATATAAAGTCAAATACGCTCTAAATTTGCATATTGCAGTTAGCCATGTGGGAAAAAAATATCAATTAATTATTTTATAAGTATGTACATAAAAATATAGAGTACAGGAAAAATGTATATCAATTATACAGAATATCAGATGGTTGGATCAGTGAGTTTACCTCATTTTCATAGAGGTACAAAATTACCTCAATTTCATAGAGGTCCACTGACCAAACCATATAAAAATGCTATATTCAAAATTATCCATGGCACAAAGTTGGTAATGGGATATCGGTCTAAACAATTCCCAACTTAAATTGTAAATACCGGGCAATATCTATCAAATTATAGAATAATAAGTATAAATATATTTGCCAGTCACTAAATCAAATAATATGTGTAATTCATAATAGTATAAGTAATTTGATGAGTATGACAATATAACATAGATATAATAATAAAAGTAATAAAATAATTGCATGTATATAAGTAAAAACAATTACTTTTATATAAGTAAAAACAATTAAGTCCATGTAAAACCTAATCCTAATGAAAATCAGTAGGAAATTACAAGATATGCGAAAACATAATGTTATAGTTACATTAGTTCTAAATTAGATTAAATATAGATAAAGTAAAAAACACTTAAGTATTAAATAATGCGATAAGTGTATAAAGTGGATTCACTTAAAATCCTGTCCGAATACGTAATAAGAAAATAATTAATAGTAGATTGTACTAAAAAGTACAGTTGAATGAGCCAAAATAAAGCAATAAACGTCAATACAAGATTACCAACCCTCCAAAAATACGATAACAATATTAAAAGTAAGAATAATAAACTATAGATGGCAGCACTAGATTTAAAACAAAAAGTTGCAAATAAAATATAAAAAAATATATTATAAGAATAAAAGCATAATGCTAATGATATAAAAGAAATTAACTAAAATATAAGCAGTATGGAATTGGACAAATTACAATACAAGTAATATACTAAAAATATAACAAATGCAATAACATAGGCAGTAAAAAACCGATAAAAAATTAGGAGAATACGTGCAACAAGATTCCTCTAATAACATTGGACGAAAGTAAATTCAAAAATAGAAAAACAAATATAGAAAGATTTAATCTATCTATTTCTTCAGAAACATACATTTTTGAGTTTGCTTCTACAAAAAACTTGGACATGATTAGATTTTTGTAGAGGTTAACAATTCATGATTTAGGCTTAGAGCCTCGTCCACGTGTAAGGCGTTTGTGCTTGATTTCGTTTGTTATACTTATTTCGATTCCATACCTTTGTATTATATTTTTCATTGACTTGTTGATTCGATATTAATTTTTTTATTTTTTCCATATGGTTGAGGATTAATTGATTTTTACATTTGTTTTGTACGCCAGTTAGATAGTTGAATTTAGTTTAAGTTTTTCTTTTTTTGTTTCCATACCTTTTAATTTGGTTGATTTTCTGTAACTTGATAGCTAGTGTTTTGTATTTTTAATCCATTTGATTGATGATTTGCTGTATTATATTTTATTCTGTGGGTGTTTTTAAAAAGTTAGGTTTATCGTGTTACATCTTCTTACTTTTCGTTCATTGGATTTTCAAACTTCTATTATTATATATATATATATATATATATATATATATATATATAAATTAGAGAAAAGGTAAGTTACCCGACAAGTCAATAATTTTACTCATTATTTAAGTAAGATGGAATCAAAAGTAACTTATACATAGTCTAAAATGTACTACAAGTAATATATTTAGCTCTTCAAACATTTTTATGCGTGATGGCCAAGTTACAATAATTATACTTTTAAAACATTTTGCGAATAAAGAATTGCCATCCTTGAAATATATTTTGAAGTGCAAATAAAAAATTGTTGAGCATTTAATGAAGACAAAATGACACAAAAATCTGACGACCTTTTTGCTTTTTAGTTCTCTTTAAGCCATTGTGAGTTACTTTGCATTTAATTTACTCTTATATTATTATTTACTTATTTATTTACTTTTTATTCGCTTTCAACAGTAAAAACTAAGAGAGAGTGGAAATGGATTTCGAAACGTAATATATGTTAACTTTCAGAAGTGATTTTTTGCTTGAAAAAAATTAATTACGGATTGAAAAAAATTACTATCTTATAATATATTTGGGATATTTATTTATTACGAAGGATTGCTGAACATTATAATACTTATGGAGAGGTCGCCTGGAGATAGTTGAGGGATATTTTATTTTTTTTTTTAGAAGAAATCAGCGCTGAATAAATATTGATTTTCATGTCACTAAGTAAATGAGTGACATATGAGTTTCAGTTTTATTATATGAAGAATTTACTTCGGAAATTAGAGCTTGCATTACCATCCCAGTAGTTCAATTGGAAGAATGTTGACGTTTCTGTGCGAATATCTATGGTTGAGTCTCGATTGATGAAGTAGGGTTATTTCTAATGATGCTTGAATAAATTAATCCTACAGGTTAGTGCATCTCTGCAATCTGCAAATTAAGCAATGTGCCCTGGGACATTGGGCAGCGTTTTTAAAGTGGGGAGCACATGGCTACACAAGAAATTAACCTCAGAGATAAAAGTAGCATCAGGAAACTAATTTGTGGGGAGAATAGTACGAGGTGCTCAGTCACATTGTCAAGTTGCACGTCAATCTGGCATTGCATGACAGATAATGTAGAGTCCACTTTGACATTAAGAGATTGCAATACCTTCGCAGTAGCTGAAATGAGTGATCATCTAATGGCGAGTGAAAAAATTATGTCTTTTGAATACCTTTCTTTATAATACAGGGTGTATCATATTGAATGGGGCAAAAAGAATAGCATAGTGCAAATTCTGTAATTGATTTATTTAGCCGAAAGAAATGGATTCTGAAACTACAATTATACAAGTTTTATCTGGCAACAGCGAAAAATCTTCAGGTGACGAAATCGCAGCTAAAGGCACTGTTAATCAAAATGGCGTCATCCATGTAGGAGAAAGTGTACTGTGTTTTGGAATACGCCTAAACATCATCGATCCTCGTTCAAAGACATTTTCGCATGAAATTTGGTAAAGAACCACCGCATTGTCACAACATCGAACTGTGGGTGCAGCAGTTTGAGGACACGGGCTGCTTGTGTAAGAAAACCAGCCGAGAATGACCAGGAGCGAAAACCGAAGTGGTTGAAAAAATTCATGAAACATTTTCACGATGTCCCACAAATACTATAGTTTCACTCTAAATTTGATGTATCAAAATAAAGTGATTACAGCGTTCACAGGTATTCTTTCTTTTTGTCCCATTCAATATGATACACCCTGTAATTCTAACTGTCTTCCCCAGAACCTCTTGAATTTGAACATGGTTCGCAAGCTAATTTCTCTCGAATTTATTCTTTTTTAAATTTTTTACTGACTGATGTTTCTGATATGTTTTATGACCAATTTGTACTGCATCAATAATACTGACAATGTATCAATTTGTACTGCACACTAGTTTTTCAGGTTCGATGACGACCTGTTACAAGAGCAGATTCTCATTATTATACTTCTGATTACTTTTATTATACTAAAAATTATTATATACTTTGAAAGGTCTAGCGGATTATCTGACTATATACATGCATTATGTGTCTATTATGTGACTCGTGACAGATTATGTGACTATATATATGTATGTGTTTCAAAATATTCTAAATAAGAGTTTCAAATAAATGTATACCTTTTAAATACCTTTGCGAGTAATTTCAGACCTTTCGAACGTTTTAAGACCTTTAGACTTATACTATTGGGTAATATTTAAAAAATACATATATAGGATTTGGATTTTATTTATTTTATGTTCTAATACAAACACTATAACATCATACATCAGAAAAGGCAAAAAAAGAATGTCAGTTTTTTTAAGAAGCAACTTCCCTTATAACTAAGTTAATATTCATCACATTATCTGTTTCGTACATTGCACTTAACTTTTTCTAAGGGTAAAATATTTTTACTTCATTGCCATTAATGTATCAAAGAGTAAATACTAAAGTTCCGTAGATGTGAGCAAAGTTTATTTTATTGTAGAATTAATTTTTCTGCTTTTATCAACATTTTTAATCTCATACGGAATAATCCACAGTCTAATATCTAATGGCATTTCTGAAATCGTTTCTCTACTGAAAGATATAATGACTTAAAAAACGATAAATTAAATTAAGATTCGATATACTAAGAAAAAATCGTTGTTTTGTCAAATATTTTCACTGATTTTCGAGCTGTTAGTATATAATAAAACAACTTTATACTTTGCTGGCAGGTTTAAATTTAATTTTTGGATAATCGATCAGATAAATTATGAATAATAGACCATAGAGGCACGATATCCGAGCAATTACATTTTTAAAAAACATTGAATGCACACGTCTTAAGTAACTCAGCGATGTACTATTATTTACGTACTAAGTAACTCGATAATTCGCTTAATCCGTACCTATTATCACCTTGTTAACATCACAGATACATTTTTAAAAAATCAATAAATGATTCTAATAATAAACTTGATATAAACACATTATATTTACTATTTTCATTTTATTTAATGCATGTGGTATTTAACTTATTACAAGTCATGTTTCATTCGTGCAAATTATATTCCATTAGATATAAATATTTTATTACAAGTTGTAAATTATGTATTATGCATGTAAATTAGTGATTATATTCCATATGATAAAAATATTTTATTTAATACATATGGTATTTAAATCTCACATAATGAAAGAACATGTTTCCACTTCAGTTTGTTTGTCTGTGTATGTATGTCATCTGTAACGAAATATCGAAGTTTTGTACTGTGGAAAAAATTTTCGACGAATGTACTTTGACTCCCCGTATGATACACCCGACGAGATTTTTTTTAATTTAAATTAGCTTAAAAGATATGAACTTTGAAAAACAAAAATCGTCCAAATTTGGTCAAATCAATTTATCCAATCGTAGTTATGTTTGCGTTCAACATGCAAGTATTCCAGGAACTGCATTTTAGACTTTCATCTAGAGTACACTATTTAGGACTACCTAGAGTATTATATTATTTGCTATTTTCTAAATTTATTATTTTTTAAAAGACATATTTTCATGTTATGGAATAATATAATCATTATATAATTTGAAATAATTAAATATTTTAATATTATAAGGGTTCTTCGAAAATATGACTTTATGAAAACTGATTGAGATAGAAATATTTTTTTAATTTGAGGACAATTTTTTTTTGTGCGGTAATTTTCATTTATTCATTAAGACATTTTTATAACATTTTTCATTTATTTGTGTTCCTTTGACTGATTCTGAAAGTCTAACTTTTTGAATATAGGTTTCGAACATCACGAATTCTAAAATAAAACCTTCTTTGGTGTATTTCCGCCAACGATTGAAGAACGAAAAGTTTGTGAGCATGTGTTTCGAATTGCAGCGAGCTTATTTAGGGTATATCAAAGTAATGTATTTAGAACTCATCAAAATATCTTATTTTGGGTATATTAAGCCCATTGTATAATCGACATGCTTGTACATGGAAGAAATGAACCACTTGAACGTTTTTTTCCCTCTAAATAAGCGATTTGGATATAAATTTGTGTTATATCTATATGAATTATTAAAGTAGTGATTTCGGAAACAAGAAACACTGAATTATTTATTCTAGCCCTAGTAGCATTCAAATATTGGGCCAATATTTGCAGACCAAAAAATACCCAATATTTAATCAATATGAAATTGTGGATATAGTGACAAAATTTTGGCCGTATTAGCTTTTGACGTCAGACCATATTGGCTTCCAATATGGGCCTAATATTGGTTGACAATGTATTTTAAATACGGAATATATTTTCAATTTAACGCCAATATTGGCGTAATATTGTAATGGCAATGTATCATCAATTTGGCGGTCAATTTATCCTCAATATTGGAGTTACACTGGCAATATTTTTTTAATGTTGGCCAAGCATTGGTCCAGTAATGAGATACTAAGGATTTTATTATAAATATTACATTAAGGATTATATTACGTTTCTAGGAATTTTATTTATATGAGGTATTTTAAGTTATTGAATTTAAATTTCCATATTGAAATATAGTTTGTACGCATAATTTTAATTAATAAATCAATATTAAAGGAAATAGTTTTTTTAGAAAAATCAATTATAATAAAGACAGTATACTCTTATAAAACTTATTTTGGAACTTATTTTGTTGCATTGAAAAAATACAAATCTGTGTTCATAAATATAAAAAAGTCCTACTTTAAAATAATAACTTTAGGTAAAATTTAAAATATACATTTTTCTTCGTCATTTAACTAAATATGAATTTTTGCTCACAGTGTTCTATTTATACCCTATCAGGTACTAAAATAACGATGAAAAGAACATTTTTACTTCATGCCGTTAAACTAATGAACCGTGAAAGGATTACAAAATAAAGAAAATCGGTTATATGTCTAAGACGAATGACACTATTTTATGATCTTTATTATTTAGAGCACAAAATAATTCATACATTTTATGCTCCATGAATTTTAAAGGAACGACATGGTAGTTTACCAGTTTCGATTTTTTTAACTTTTATAATATTTTATTCAGAAAAAATTTATATATGGTTAGAGTTACGTATATGGTATATAAAGTAGGAAGAAACATTACATACACTAAAATGAAATATGATTATTACACTATAAATTATTCAAAATTGAATTCACTCAATTTTAAATTATCAATTGTGCATTAAATTGTATAAAAAATATAATGTGGGCGGCCTGACTTTGTCTCAATTTTCTCTATTTCTTTAATAATGCATTAAATTGTGTTTAATGGCACAAATAAACTAGCATAAATATTTGAAATTACATTGCATTTGCACTTTCCATTTGATTTCCATTTCATTTGCTAACTGGATGTATTTTTAAAGGCGACGTACCAGGAACGCGAAAAAATAAAATACCTCGAGAACGACAAGTCTAGAGAAATGTGGTCGATGTTGTTATCTTTACAGTCAAAAATTACGTATAAAACAACCATTTTATTGATATGTGTGAGCATACGTAGTATTATATTTAGATTTTAACGGCTTTTCTGGACATAAAGGCCCTATCAGGCCTTTATGTCCAGACCCTTTTTTGACCCAAATCATACCAAAATCTAATCAGCACCAGGGTAAGCCCACAAGAGATTTATCAACCAAATTTCGTGAAAATCAGTCAAGCAGTTTTCAACTAAAATGGATACATACGATCTGTTTTGGTGATTTTGATAAAAAAGCAGGTTATGTTACCCGGCATCATACTAAAATCTAATCAGCACCAAGGTAAACCCACAAGAACTTACCTATAAAATGTAATGACATTGGGCCCATTAGTTTTTTGAGTGAGAGTGAATATATATTTTGCACAAATAGACACACAAATATCAAACTAAAATAGTTTTTATGTATTCTGGAGATCGCTTAACGTGTGTGTCCGTCGAAAAGTCGAGATGCGATTTTCAACGTGATTACAATACTTCCTCCACACATTATCATGTATTGTAGGGAAATAAATAACTATGTAGCTTTTAACAAGAAATATAAATCTGGTATAAATCATTGATTATGAAAAACTCTCCAACTGAAATGTAGTTTTATTTACATATCTCTAGAATGCGATAAATTATGCACTCATATATTTTTTTTAATTTTTCTAAATCGCTATACTACAATAATGTATTATACTTGTAAACTTAAAACTTCATCAAAAAAGACAATGATTTTAAACATTTGCTTCTGAATGTAAAATCAATGAATATTTCATTCATATCACTTATATTCCAAACTCCAAAGCTAAAATATAGTTGTTTTATGACAGATGAAACACTAAATATAAATAAATTAATTAAACTTTAAACGTAACGATTTTTACGCAAATGAAAAATGAATGCCGCATTTCGTTTTGAAATGAGTCACGTGATCTCTGCGTGTAATATCGATGTTGCTATTATTATGTTAAATTTTATTTAAAAAACTACTATAATATATTTTGAAATTTTTTACACATTTTCCGTGATAATTTGAGTATTTACTAGAATTTTCAAAACAATTTGTGAATTTTTTCTCAACTTAAAAAATGTTTGAAGAATTAGGTTCCATAGGGTTCAAGTTTTTTATTTTTTCAATCTGGGGAAAATTCGAAACTAATTGACTGTCCCTATCCATTTTCATTATGTCCCATAGATCATCATATGTCCCATATGTCCCATATCCATATGTCCCATAGATCATCTCAATAATATACGATATATCCCATATGTCCCATAGATCATCTCAACAATATACGACAGCCTCCTTACGGGTGTCGAAAAAAAATTCCAGTGGTTTTGGATATTGTTCCAAGATTTATCCTTTGCTTTTGTTTCGAAATCAGATTTAAGATTTTCCTCAATATTCTTCCAAACGTGTCTTTTACCATAGCCGAATTGTTACTTATTTAGCACCACCCAGGAGGCACGGGTGAATTAAGGTATTTCACGGACGCGAGTAACATTGCTATCTGAAATTTATGCATACAATTCGACTGTATAGCAGTATTCGTCTTGCATTCTCAAGTACCACTCTATTAAAAGTGGTTATATGGAAAACACTGAGGCCTATCTTGTATATACCTTGGATTTGTACCTAGATACAGATGTGAAGGATTACATTATCTCTTGCACACCCATTCACAATATAATGGTATATTTGGCAAATGAAGACACATTTTAACATATTGGCAATAATATACAAATTTTGATGTTAGGAAATGTATTACATGGCACCTCATAGTTAAAATCATCTGTTTATGGAAATTAAACTATAAGATACTAGTTTAATATGATTCGTTTTCAATTCATTTATGCATTTTTCTTTATATGTTTCTGATAAATAACACGAAATGAACTGTAAAGTTGTTTTTAAAGGCATTAGTTATAAGTGTTATTTTATTATGGATTTCAAAATGTAATCACTTTATACATATTGAAAGTTATCAATAATCAAATAATTACTCATAAATTGCTACAATAAATCACAATAAAGAATTTTTCAAACTATAGTATACAAATAAAAATAAACGTGTATATAGTTTCATAGACAAGTAATAGCCTTCTTCATTAAAAGAATCACAATGCGCGCCCTCACTTATTCATGTTGCAACATTAACTTGAGGGAGGTCGCGCTTCTCATTGGGCCTGAAGAAGACAGTTGTTTTTTGTCTTTGAAACTAGTAGAATATTTTTTTCTAGTCTATTTACAAAGTTTTATTATGTATTTATTCTAAGATATCAATATTTTAAGTGCTTCTAATGCTATTAATTACACTCAATGTTTAAATGTCATAGTAATTAATATATGGCGTATAAAGTAAATATATTACACTGTATCCTTCAGATTATAATTTTGATTTCCATTGTATGTGTACGCCAGTTCACTATTTTAAGAGAAGTTTGTACTATGACTGAGTTAGAGCAGTTAGCCATCTATGGAATCATAGAGAGATTTTTAACACTTTACAACATAGTTGAAAATAGTTTATGACTTAGTTCATATAGTCTGTCTGTCCGTTCGCACGTTAACTGCCGTACAAAAGGACTTTATCAAAATAAAATTTTAGTTTGTTGTTTAGACAGTACGTGGAACATATGGGAAATAATATCACCCAATTAGTTT
Source organism: Amaurobius ferox (assembly GCA_951213105.1). Lineage (NCBI taxonomy): Eukaryota > Metazoa > Arthropoda > Arachnida > Araneae > Amaurobiidae > Amaurobius > Amaurobius ferox. Next base: position 55,130,958 of record OX578140.1, on the reverse strand, counting down.
TGGGGAGAACCAGGGTTAGAAAATTGAAATACACTGAACCCTATAGGACCTCATTTTTCAAACGTTTTTTAAATGAATATATATTTCACAACTTGTTTCAAAAGTTTTAATAAATATTAAAATTATCCCATAAAAATATAAAAAAAAATCAGCAAAAATATACTCGGTAGTTTTTAAAATAAAAATTAAGATAATAATTACATGCATGGCATATAAAGAGATGCCGCGACCCAATTCAAAATAAAATATAGCATCCATCTTGTGTCAAAATCGTGATATTTATAGTTCTTTTTTAATTTATATTTAGTGTTGTATCCGTCCTAAAACCGCTGTACCTCTGCTTAATTTCTGTACATATTTTTTCTGAAACTACGCAATTACAATACATTGGAGCTTAAATGATCATCAAATTTTAATCATTTCTACAACGGAGCATAATTTTTACTTATGGAGAATGTAAACACATCAAGGTGTAAGATGAGTAGTATATGAATTGATGAATTTCCTTAAGGCAAATATATTTTGCTCTGCAATATAAGAGTCTGCAATATAAGAGATATGAATGAAATATTAAATGATTTTGCAGAGAAAAGCAGACGATTTTATAGCAGACTCATTCGATAAAATTTTAAGAATAGAGTTAAATTGCTCTTACATGCATGGTTTAAAGTTTTAAAGTAAAATAAATATTTGTAGTATTGTGATGATTAAACGGAATGGAATAAAAGTGTAAGGATGTTATGATGATTATGTATATATACTGATTGAAATATTTACTGATTTTTCATAGAGAGCCAGGTAAATTATTTTTAATGACTTTATTTGAATACAGTTTATATAAACTATTCTAGTATTGTGATAATTTTAAAATTATTACCGCTGAATGTATCGCATTTTAGATATGTTTAAATAAAATTGCATTGCAGTTGGAGAGTGTTTCCTAATCAATGCTTTATTCATGATTGCTCTTTCTTGTTTAAATATTCAATAGAATTTCATCATGGTTGATATAGAGGCTTATAGTAATCTGTATTGAACAAAACTATTCTTGGTTACAATGCAATTTTCTTTAATGAAGGATCGTATCTAAAGGTTCATGGACATACACAAATACATATACACGCAGGCTCAAGTATATATAAATACACACATAGATCTCCTTAAAACGTGCGATTCAGTTCCAGATATAAACAAAATATAAAATTCCGTCAAAAACTCGCATCCCAAATGTTTGACTCTGAAAAATAATAATTACACCCAGAGATCATATGAGATGTGAAGACTGTCCGCTAAGGATAAGAAAAATATTAGTTAAATAATAAGGCTTACAGCAGATATGATAAGATATGATAAGTAGAGTAAGGGTCCACAAATGGTTAAGTATAGTAAATTCTATGACAACATCTTATGCATTAATTAAACAGTGTCGATATATAATTACATGGATTTGATCCATTACATATGATAGAGCCAGTTTCAAGCATGATATGACGTGTCATTTCATTTTGATAGGCAGTAATATATGTCCTTTAGTGATAATGGAAGCACTAGCATTATTAACAGAACTATATAAATATTCTCTTCATATTCTATACGAGCTTACGTGTCAATAGTCAATACATAAACAAAAAATTATTCCCAAGCGTTTAAATGATCCAGCAGAACAGTAATTAAAAGTAATTGCATGTATATATAAGCACACACACACACACACATATATATATATATATATATATATATATATATATATATATATATATGTGTGTGTGTGTGAAAAATATCTAAAAAATACGATACATAAAATACATAATCATCATAACACTGCAAAAAGGCGCACTTTCATGTTTAGCAGAAATATAATAGTAAATACAAAAACAGTTTGAAAAAAGAGGGGGGAGACATTAAGGAAGGGGGGAAATTGAATGGAGACTGTTTACAGGAACGACAGAAAAAAGGCCGGGGGGAGGATTGTGACCCCCGTTCCCGGTTAAAGCACTTTTACTCCAGAAACATTCCACGTGCCTCTGTCTTCCCGAAGCATCCCTCCGTACGATGGAATCAGTGAAACATCCCGAAGTAAAAAGACCATGAAGCATAAATGGGCTCAAAATATGAAAATAAACCTAACCTGACCCTACAGCAGAATGCTCATAGACCAAAAGAAACGCCATGTAACGTTACTGCACCGATATGCACTCACCATGTAAAACTGCTTTTTCCTCCTTTAAGACCAAGTCTACATAGTGCCTTAGATATCGAAGCAGATAATGGCATTTTGCTGCTTCTTGAAGTCATTTATTAATACAGTGTTGCTGTTCCTCTTTTTCTGAATTAAGACGTCTATATCGATTTAAATGATTATTGATAACATTTCTGAATATACCACTACTTAAATTGGATTTCCAGTCTATTATAAAATTAATATCGAAATCAAAAATGTCCCGTTTGTCATAAATTTTAAAACATATTTTGTTATATTCACCGCAGTAAATACTTATATCCTGGAAATCAACAGTTCCTTGATTTGTATATTGAGTTTCTATAAGCTCCAGGCATTTAGGGTAAAACCCACATTCAATATGGTCATGTTGATCAGTATGTCCAATTATCACATCGTCAAGCGGTAGAATGGTAATTCATTAACCAAATAAGTACTCTGTTCATACTTATTCAAGTAAATATCCGCAAGAATGGAGGAGCATCCCCCACCCATTGGGATGTCCTGTATTTGGCGATAAAAACCCATTCCGCTGTTCAGAAGTTTTCAAGTAAGACGATATTTATCAGATTTTTATACCTGTTGACTGAAATTTTAGAGTGTAGATTGGGATGTTCATGAAGCTCCATCAAAATGTCGAATAAATCTTTTAAATTTACGTGATTAAAGATGTCTTTAAAATCGAAGCATCTGAAAAACATTTTCTCCTTTATCCTACTTAATTTGTCAGTTAATTCATAAGAATTTGACACCATGCAGGTCCCTTCTTCTTTAATTTCCTTTAGTAATAGAGTCAGAATAGTAAGTAATTCGGTATTAGCTACTGTAAGGTAAGAACCGCATACGACTGTCACAGGTCTAAATTTGATCGGGTTTTTGTGCATTTTTGGAATTAGTACAAGATAGAGAAATTTTACAATTTTAAAATCACGTCCTATTCGTTTATAAAGAGCTTTGATACGACTTTCTACGGTTTTGCCGGTGGTATTGATTTTTTTATACATACTTTCATTTTCATAACTTTTGCGCAAAGTGTCTACGTAGTATTTTTTGCAGACAAATACGTAATTCGATGGCAATTTATCCATGTAAGTTATTGCAAATTTTTCTTTCAGGGACTCCATTTCTTGTACTATGCTGTTTTGAATTGTGTTATGTGAATCTGGATGATAATGTCTTCCGAATCCCTTTATAACTTCGTTGCTCCATTCGTTGAAAGTCTGAATGGGGTAACTGTATTTCACCGCCATTTTGTATATAAAATCATCCACGTTATTAGCAAAAATAAAAGCACTTCTGTAATGCTTTTTATTACGGAATTTTATTCCTTGTTTTAACAGTAGTTTGATATCATTATTATCAATCATTTCCAATTTTCCAGTTATTACGTGTCCGTGCGTGGCGTCAATATCTTTATGAGTGTTGATCTCCCCATCACAGCTACACTTCAAGTCTGAGTAATCGTCTAATTTTTTGCCAATATCATTATAATTGAAATATCATCATTTAAGTTCTGTCTGAAAATTCATTTTGCCAATATCAGCATAATATAATTCTCATAGAATATAATTCTGATAAAGAGAGAAATTTAGTAGTTTTTTTTTTAAATAAGATTAGTATATTTTAGGTTAATATTATATTTTTCAAAAATTCTTAAAATAATTCTATACAGATCATCTATATCAATATTATTAAACAAAAACAAATCTTTGAAATCATAAGTATAAATACCATGAATATTACTAAGAGTTTTTAATTTCTTAACTAATTTAAAAGTGTTTTTCACAATATGACAATTATTAGAGATCTCATCTGACAAGGATACTTCATTTAATATTTTTAATAATAATTATATATATAATATATATATATATATATATATATATATATATATATATATATATATATATATATATATATATATATATATATATATATATATATATATATATATATATATATAGGGTGTTCATACATTTTTCGACACATTTTTGTTCACAAGGCTATATTTTTGCGCTATACGAAGATAAATAGTCTTATTCGATTATTAAAAAAATATGTGAAAAACATGGTTTTAATATTTCTACATGTAAAATAAGTGCCATAATTAATAAAAAAGGAAGAAAACGTCAAAATTTATATTTGAGTGGGATAAAGGTAAAAAATGCGTACCAACAAATGCACGTACACTTCTTATTACATCTAAAGTCGCATCTCATGTTTTAAAAGAAAATCCAACTCCACCAAAGAACTATCGCAAAATCTTTAAACACCTCTATAGGAACTGTAAACAAAATTATAAATTCTGATTTAAAGATGATCAAAACAAAAAACATGATGTTCATAGCCTAACCCCAAAATATGTTTCTAAGTGTAAGACTATATACATAGTATTGTATGAAAATTATTTGGCAGGTGAAAAATGGAAATATGTAGTTGCAATTGATGAGGCTTGGATTTTATAGGATTGCAATAGAAAAAGATCAATTTTACTACCGAAAAAGAGGAGAAAAAGACCTAAAACGATGGTTCAGAGAAAACAAGGGAAGTTTGCAAAATGTTTTATGGTTATAGTTGGATTCTTTTTTAACGGAAAACTTAAAATAAGGAAAGTAGAAAAAAATGTCAAAATTAACTGGGATTACTATCAGAAATACTTATTTTAACATATGTTTTCAAAACAGACATTCCATCACTTTACCCAAACAATTTTCGCTATGTTAAGTTAAATCAGGATAAGGCTACCAGCCATACCTCTATATCGACTGCTATATTTTTTTAAAAAATGACAAATGAAACCGGAATTGAGGCTATTCCATTTAAATGCATCCCTCCCAAGTTCCCCGATGTATCTCCTATGGATTACTGTGCATTTGGACTTTTAAAACAAGCTCTTTATAAGCGGCATTCCAAAACATTGGATGGACGAAGGAGGATTGTGGTTGAGGAGTGGAAAAATCAAACTTGATAATTTGAGAAAAGCTCTTTTACCTTGGAAATCAAGATGCAATATGATAGTTCAATAAAAGGGTTATCAAATTGAGCATTTTAGAAAATAAAATTCTTATCTTTGTTTATATATATATATATATATATATATATATATATATATATATATATATATATATATATATATACCCTCGTATGCAAAAGGTTTGTGGTAGGGAATAAAGAATTCAACCAATGCTGATGCTTTCCCCGCTGGGTTACTTGCTGGCTAAATTGAGCGGCACTTTCCGTTCGTCCAAATAGATACCTTGCACCTTCAGGTAGGTCAGAAAGTTTGGGTCTAACATACAAACTAGTGCATCACGCCTGCAGCGAGCTCAGATTAATGTGCAGCAGAAATGGAGGGTGGAATCTTGAAGATTTAAGAGCTCAGCTAACATAGGACGCGTAGGCCGTCGTGTGCCCCGGCCGGATTGAAAGCCCTCGCGAAGAACTAACTGCATTGACGGAACTGATTAAAATCTATGAAAGAATTGACAATCTCTAGCTCCAGAGTCAGAGAATATTAGTTAAAATGGGACAGTCCCCAACAGGCGTATCACGCCTGATGGGGTAGAAGACACTAAAGTACTTGTGACGCGATCTCAGGAAGCCTTAGCGAACATGAAACGAAGTTTACAGACTTACGCGGCGAGTCGTGGGTGCTGGCGAGCGTAGCGAGCAAGAAGTGAAAACGTCAGAGAACACAGGACAGGTGGGAAGTAATGTGAGCCGACCAGGTTTAAATAGTTTTAGAGTTAGTGAATATCAGTTAATAAGATATGGCCACCAATAGGCGTATTACGCCAGCGTAGCAGGGGTCAATGGAATGCTGTCGAAGCGAACTCTGCGAAAGTTAGCGAGTTACTGGTGTTGGAGAGCGTAGCGAGACAGGGCGAAATGCAACGGTCATATTACACATACCCCAACTACGTAGCAGGTGTCAATAAAGTGCTCGCGAAGCGATCTCAGATAGCTTTAGCGAGTAAGAGTCATGTATGTTGGTGAACGTAGCGAGCAAGAGGGGAAAGCGTCAATGATCACAGGATACGTAGGTGGTCGTGTGAGACTGTCGGATTTACCAGGTCTGGTGAATATCACTTAATATGAGGCTGTCCCCAAGGAACGGTTTACACCTGCGTAGTAGGTGGAACTGAAATGCTCTATAAGCGATCTCAGCACTATAAACGATCTCGTAGCCGGCTGGAAGCTAAGCTGGACTTTCAAAGATATTTAAAGGGTTTGGCGAGCTTCGCGACCATGTGGCGGATCCCAAGGGGTATATTAAACTTGCCCCAAACGGAATATCACGCCTGCATATCAGGTGGTACTAAATTGCTCGCAAAGCGATCTCAGGGAGAGTCAGCGAACGTGGAGGTCAGAGTCCATTAGTACTTTTTATAAAAATACAATTTAATGTACAGTATTGTAGAATACAGCTAGCGGAAGTATGTTTCTATACCGGTTATCCAATGATCCCGACAACTATTTATCAGTCATTTTTTATTCCCTCTCCATTTCCGGGTATACGAAATTACCTAAAACACTTTGTAGTATGTTTAGAGCAGGTCTGTGCAAAATACACATCAACAATTATTTCAATAGTGCTTCCTAAAAGGAAATATGAATAGATCTAATACTGATGGACTACGCTTTCGACCTGGGTGGGCTTCAATACATTTAACGAGTCAACTCGTATTGTATTGAGCAGGGCTTTTTTTCTCCAGATTACTCGCCTGGGTTTCTTTCCTCCAGGTTAATCTCCAGAGCTTCTTTCCTCTAGGTTCTTAACCAGTGTTCCTTTCTTACAGGTCCCTTGTCATTAGACTTAATTTTGATGGTGACTTCAACAATGGTGATATTTGAAGACCGAAACGTCAAATCCAATAATTTATATATGTATTTTGAGTTGTATTTCTGTGTCTTTTGTAACGTTTTATTTTAACTCTCTTATAAGATAAATGTTTATTGCGTTATTTTAAGCTAATTGCAGGTCAATATTTTACAATGTTCCGTATATAGTGCAATTCCAATATTGTGCACAGGTATTTGACTTCATATCTATTAATGTATGGTAGATATGCTGGAATGGAATATTATGTTATGTACACAACGCTTTAAAAACTAAAAATTGGAAAATGCAGTTATACTGAATGTAATTGATGATTCAGAAACGAGATCTTGATAAATTCAAAGCACGCTTAACGTGTTAAAAGAACTTATAGAAAGAAAAAATTGCAACTGTATCTTCGTTATTTTAGGGGGGAGGGAGATAATATGTGATGATGAATATGGTAAATAGCAAATAAGAAAGTTCTTGCAGAAATGCAATATTGTTTGTTTACATCAGAGTTGGCTCGATTTTAACAATACAATAAAAAGTAATGCTGTACAATAATTGCCATTTTATATTAAACAATTTACGAAGGGGTAAGTGTTGCTTTGAAATTTTACAGTCCCTTATGTCTGTTTCTGAAAGCAACTTAAAGCTAAAGATAAAATTCATGTAGCATCATAGATCACTTTATGAGATTACCAATCATTGAATTCACATCAGTGATATCCATCTGCAGCGCTAAGGAGCTGAACCAAAGAGTCCCGATGAATTGTCAAGTTCAGTAAGAACGTGAGAACAGTTATTAATAGCCGGCTGTCGTAAGGGGGTGTTCAGAAGTGTTCACGAATAAGGAGTGACAAAAGGTTGGTGGAGTCTATTACCGAGTCCAATGTTATACGAAATTAGCTAGTCGTAATATCCTCTAAATCAGTTCATATATGGCAACGTGTAAACCAACAGTTAATGCAAAACTTGAGGTAAATTGTATGCTTCACGAATTATATTTAAAAGTTATAAAGGTAAAAATAATTTAATAAAGGTAAACATGAAACCATGCATACAAGAGAAAATAATGAAATTGTATTTGGTAGTCATCCCACTTTCAAAATACATATAAATAACTTCAAGAATCAGTTGCTCAAATTAATTGAATGGATGGCAAACAATAACAATAAGATGATTTGATAGTTCATGAACAATTTTTATTACGTATATATTTGATACTTAACTCATATAATAAAATAAATAATTAAATTACAAATGTGTAGTTATAGGACTATCATTAGTTATATTTCAGCACGGTTAGGTGAGTCACTGCAGATAAATTGGTGTATGGAACAGCATCCTTAAAATCGGAATGTTCTTAAATTTCCTAATTATTATTAATATTGGGGTCAATAATTTTTAACTCCACAGACACCTAAAGTGAAAACAATAATCTCATCGAAGACGTAAAACATCTTATTTATTTGAAATGCATAATAGATCTTGTCGAAAACAAGATTAAAAGTATGAATGTAACAATAAACTAAAGTATTCGTGTACTCAGGCTCGAAAAATTCCTTGACACAACGGAATCAATATTCTCTAGCATCCTACACTGTGCGGCAGACGATCGTTTACTTCTTGAACTGCACTCAGGGGATGGAGATTTCCGTATCACTTTCCACAATACACAGAAACAGAAAAGAAATCGCTACTTATAAATTTATTCTATGTTCCATATTTCGAATTGTGAATTCGTGTTATATTCGTGTTCTATTTCTTTAAAATTTAAAATGCCAAGAACTTAACAAAACTGAATTTTAATGTATCCTAAAATAAATACATAATATAAAAACCAGTTTGTAAATTAAATTGTTTTTTCAATTCGCACAATAAAAATATTAATTATTCGAAGTGTACTATTTCCATAGTATTAAACACTAAGACAAAAAAATCGACGCACCCCGCAAAATAATCCGATAGTAATGCAACTGTACATGCAAACACCTGGATTTTTTCTCTTTCATTTCCTTTTTCTTTCCATATTACCATGTGTTTGACGCAAAATATACTTTTTAGTATTTTGTTCTACAAAACCCCTATCAACTAACTTCTTTCGTTTCTCTTCGCAGGTTAGGCAGCTTCCTTGTCCTATCATCGGCCAATATCTGGGCAATCATCACTATATCAAACAATATTTTCACATGTACCAACTGACAGGGGCCTTTCAAAGATTATGCACTCACACAGCGGCTCAAAACTTTAAGAAATCCCAATTCACTCTCTCATACACGATCCGACATATATATTGTCGTTTTTCAGGAACACAAAAATGTAACATGACTCGGCGACAGCTCTACACACCAGGAACCATTCAGAAGTTGTTAATATAAAGCAAAACATAAATTATAATATAAACTGAGTGAAATCATAGACAAATGATATATAGACCTTACTGACACACACTGGTAGACATGATTTTACTAAAATTAATTTGCATTTATTGATGATAAAATCGCATATGCTATAAATATTGGCGAGTGATGATTTTAACCGAAAGATAATTTTTTAATGTAATAGGGGGCTCTGCCCCTACTCGTTGCCGCTCGCTGAGCTCGCTTCGTGAGAACTTTCGTCCCGCATGTTACTCAGGCGTAACACGCAAATATGTACCGTCCTTGTAAACTGACTTGCACCAGTCCTAGAAATCGCTCCGCTAGCTTTTCCAATTTGGACGGCGCATGCGACCTCTTACGTGTCCCATACTCACTGGCGTTCGCAAAATCCCGGGGTTCAGGCCTCTATTGGAAATCCTTAATTAATTCCGTATCTCGACTCACGAGTCGAGAGGCTTCGCATTCCAAACTGCTGACGCTCGCAGAATCCCGTGGATCCGCCCTCCATTGGAAGCCGCTCATTCGAGCGGTCCACACGATCGACAAGGTGTCCCATACTTGCTGACGCTCGCAGAATCCGGAGACTCCGCCCTCCATTGGCTACCACTCATTAACCCCTTATCTTGATTCACGAGTCTGGAGATTTCGCCTACAAATCGCTGACGCTCACTGACGCTCGGAGAATCGCGGAGATCCGCCCTCTACTGGATGCCGCTCATTCGGACGTCTCACACGATGACCTACGTGTCCCATACTGGCTTACGTTTTCGGAATCCCGAGGCGCCGCCCTCATTTGGCTAGCGCTTATTAACCCCGTATCTCGATTCACGAGTCGAGAGGTTTAGCCTCCAAATCGCTGACGCTCACTGACACTCGCAGAATTCCGCCCTCCATTGCCTGCAACTCATTAATCGCATCTGGCCGCAGGTGTGTTGTCCACGTAGGGGCTTCGTCTCATTATTAATTGACGCTCATCAACTCACTTAACTTCGCCAACAATGTCACCTAGCTCAGCGCCCAAATCGCTACGATAGCCAACTAAGAGTATTGCTTCATGAAAGGCTTCGTCCTTTACTTCCCTGCACTCGTTGAACCTGCTTCACGAATTCTTTCTTGCCGAATGCTATTTAGAACGATAGCTAACTGTATTAGGAAGAAACGACAATATCTCATAACTGTCGATTTTGCTGCTTGTTTTTAATACATTTTTATACAGTTTCATGATACATGTTACCCTTTCAGTATAGAGATATTTAAAACAATAAAACATTTAATTGTTGCGCAATATAACAATGACATCCTGATATTCATGATAACAATGGTTGCGAAACGCTCTGTTTGTTTGTCGGAATAAACGATAAATCATATGATTATCAACATTTCACATTCTCTAAAGTACACTACCAACGTGGTAGTCATGTTTAGAAATAAAAATATATCCTTTTAAAATTTGTAATGCTTTAATAACTTAGTCCTCGCTCATTTTGTAACGTCTCTGCCAAAAACCAGTGACAAAGAAGCTAGCAATTGTCTCGACCAATTAAATGTTCGCCCGTAGAGAAGGAAAATGTTCACTTCAGAACTGCATAAAAATTGAAAAACTCATTAACTAAACCGAAATTTAAAAGCAAGGCTACGTCCTGCAAACATTCAAATATGTAATTTTAATGTAAATTAATTGCCCATATAATACGCTAGAACAATATGATAATGGAATCAAATGGAATTTCAAAAGGATTCCGCAACCAAGTATAAAAAATACGGTAATAGATGCTCAAACATTTTCATGATAGAATTGGAAATGCATCCCTTTGCAACAATGCACATGCGGTACACAATCGGGTATAACTTCAACTGCACTCGAGGGAGGAAGTTTGCGTAACATTATTTTACGGAAAAAACAGAAAAAGAAAGTGGGTTGCCACTTATAAATTACTACTACGTGCTAGATACATTCTTAATGTTCTTACAGAGTCTGTAGAGATGATTTACATCATGAGTTTTGCATATAGTCGTTTTCACAGAAATATATTTAAATTCATATGTATTTCTTAAATACAGGGTCTTTATAATTAAAGTTCCACTTTGAAATGGCTATAAAAGGAAAACTACTGGCCAGAATGTTATAAAACTTGGTAATAGTTTACAAGAGGTCATGGGATTTTATTTTCCGCAAAAAAAAAAATAAGTTCAAAAACTCACCGTCAGCGGGGAATGGCGCTGTATGCAATATCGTTAAACGAAATAAGACATGAAACCATCGGTTTAAAAGTTTTTAATCGTTTCTTAAACGTGTGTGTTACAAATCATGTTCAATGTGGCTTCCACCATTTTCTGAAAGCAAGTTAAATCGCATTACTGCGTTTTCTAGAGTAGCTCTTAGCATATCAAGAGGAATGTTACGGACATGTCGGTGTATCACATTTTTCAATTCCGTCAAATCGTTTATGCTATCACCATAAACAGTGGCTTTGAGGTAACCCCATAGCCAGAGGTCACAGGGGTTGAGGTTTAGTGACCGAGGTGGCCAAGAAATGGGGAAGTGTCGGCTTACAATCCGGTCATCCGTGAAATGTTGCTTAAGTAACTGTTTGACACATGTACCAATATGAGGTGGAACCCCGACCTGCATAAAAATCGTGGTATCTAAGCCACTGTTTATGGTGATAACATAAACAATTTGGCGGAATTGAAAAATGTGATTCACCGACATGTCTGTAACATTCCTCCTGATATTCTAAGAGCTACTGTTGAGAACGCAGTAATGCGATTTAACTTGCTTTCATAAAATAGTGGAAGCCACATTGACCATGATTTGTAACATGTTTTAGAAACGATTAAAAACTTTTAAAACCGATGACTGCATGTTTTATTTCGCTTAACAATATTGTATACAGCGCCATTCCCCGATGACGGTGAGTTTTTGATTTTTTTTTCTTTACGGAAATTAAAATCCCATGATATCCTGTAAACTATTACCAAGTTTGATAACATTATGTCCAGTAGTTTTCCTTTTATGGCCATTTCAAAGTGGAACTTTAATTATAAAGACCCTGTATATTGTATATGGTGTAGTAATAAGTTCGGAACAGTATACAATCAAACAGCACATAAATGCTTCCATAATGTTCCAAGTTGTTATTTGGGATTCGGCTTAATTTAGACATATTTGGTGATGTTAAGAAAATTTATATATTTTATTTATCAAGTGTGTGTTTTTTTTCACGATTATCTTAAACGTTAAACTAAAAATGTTTGTATTGTTTAAAAAATATTTTTTGAATTAGAATTGTTGTCAGAAAAGCTTTGAAATAAAAATTAATAAATTAAAAACATGATTCACAATAGATATGAGTTTGATGAGGACTTTTATGAGTGTATATTGCTACGAACGTATTCTTTAGAATCGCGAATGTACAAGAAATACATAAAAACGATTACAGGTTTTTGGATAACCTACGTTTATTCACAATCACAAAGTAAACAGGAACAGTATACAATCAAACATCACATAAATGCTCCAATAATTTCAAAGAATAAATGACATTATTCTCAAAATACAGACGAAAATAATTTCTCAAAATAACGGCTACTATTATCAAAATATTGACAATAATCACAGTCCAATATAGCTCGTATCACGCCAATTCATGAACTTCAATCCAAGGTATGAGGATGAGTTTTTATATAGTCTTTTTTATAGAAACTTCTGGAAATCTCTATATCTCAAAGAATAATTATTCTATAAAGAAGTCTCTGGAATATTCCGAAATTTGTGAAATGTCGCTACATTCGCAATAAATCTCCGAATCTAGCAAGCCGTCTTTTAACTGGGAAATCCTGAAACCCTGAGCCAACTCATCCCACGTCATTCTAACGTCATGAACTGCATTTTCTTCGCCTGGTCTTCGAGACAGACGAAAGAGGAGGAGCCAAAAGCAATATTGCGCTTTCGCAACAATATATTTATGAGAAACAATAAAATCTGCGATCAACGGTAATAATAATGGCTTGCAGTGTTAACTAACGCTGATGAAGTGCTTAGTCAGTTAAAGAAGTTAATCTGAATATTTTAATATAATTCGCATTTTATAATTATCTCGGATATCCTAATAGCTTTAAAGTACTTTCTACAAATCGGCATGCGATGCGAAAGAGAATGATATTTACTTTTTTATGTTATTTACGTCATGTTATTTACTTTATTTACTTTATGTTATAAACTTTTTTATCATCACTATCATTTATTTATAAATAGTATTATAATGCACAGGGAAATTATTGTAACAGTGCATAAACTTTGAATTCGAGTTTTCGACGAACGATCACACTTCAAACATCCCTGAACTCAAATCAAACGTTATTGGAAAGGTTCTTCTATGTATGTGTGTTAGAATGTGAGTATGTGTGTTAGTGCGTAAGTATATATTTTAGCCTGTGTGAGCATATGTATGTTTGTGTAGTTAACTGCGTATGCTATATCCCACAAACGAATAGAGGGTTTGAAAGAAATTTGATAAATTAATTAGAATTTAACTATATTGATGTTTAATGCAATCGAATATTCAAAAGACCAAGACATTTTCGAATGCAATTTTGAAAAAAAGAATTATTAAAAGTAGAGCCTTCACTGATGTTACATAAATAATAATTTGTTGCGTAAGGGTTCATTAGAATACGAATGACATACATTCTAAAATACTAGCATAAACATTTATCGAAATATTGTACGCTTGTCAAATAAATTTATAAACAAATAACTTTAAAAAGTATTAACCATCATGAAATATATTCATGTTTTATATGCATTGTTATTCAGAAACTTCGTTAACATCATTCTCTGTATATGTTACGTCCCACTCACGAAAGAAAATACTTTGTAATCGTTCATGTCCAACAATTCGCTAATAGTTAGACATGGATGATTATATACAAGAACATTCTTATATATATATATATATATATATATATATATATATATATATATATATATATATAGTTTTCTTGTATATTTAGTTATATTCAAGAAAAGTCAATCTACCTGTTGAACTGGTGTTGAATACTTGGAAGTTCAAACATAAACTTTAAACCTTCTGAGAGGTCGGATGGTCTGGGTAGCAAGAAAGATAGAAACAAAAAATCTTGAGCGACCAACATCAGAAATGTTGTTTCAATTTAATGTATGCTAATCCAAAGCACAATGTAAGACGGTGTTCGTTAGCTTTTCTTAATAATATATTAATAAATCGCCTTTTGATTTACTAATATATGATTAAGAACCAGCCTTTGATTTTAATTTTCTTATATGTCTTAATCACCTTGAAACGAGTTTCTTATGAGGAGTTTAAGTTAGTTTAACACCGGATATACAAATTAATCATCCAAATCCGAAGAGAATTCAGTTTCAGAAAGTATCAAATGCATCTGAAAGTAATGAATAAGAAGTCCATCAAGTACTTTCTTCGAACACTTTTGTTAAAGAACAAATTCGTTTTAAATTTGAGAAAAAATACTTGAATATCGGATATTTTATTAGGATCATCAAAGCTTTATAAGAAGTAAAAAAGTAAAAACATTGGAGGATAAGAGAACAAAGTATTCTCTATAGACTCCCTAGTCTTTCGTTGCAAGCGTTCATTAAAATGTGAACATCATATCGCGTTAACTAATATTTACTCCTTTTAGTTCAATAAATAGAAGTATTGCTATCGAATTAAAAATCTCCTTTTCACCAAATTGAAAATATCAACGTTTGGGGAGGAGTTTAATCTACAATATAAAGAACATTTTTTGTGCCACCCAGTCGGTGAAGTGGATAGCGTCTTCGGCTACTGTCTTGTGGGCTGGGGTTCGAATCCCGAATAAGTCAAGGATGTTTCTCGAGGATAAAGTCAGTCTACCGCCTTCTGGGTCCTCGTCTAAGTGTGAAGCTGCACCCCCCTCCGACCTTCGTCAGTAATGCGTTCTTGTAATAAATTGTATTCTCTCGTCTTGTGTCTTTCTTCGTTCTTCCCTGCGTCACTGGTCCTGAATCGTCTCCGCCGAAACAGGAGATCATCAGTAACAACATGTTTTGTATTTTGTTCATTTTTCAGTAAATCAAAGCAATATCGTTATCTCCGAAAAGGCTCAACTGATTAGAACTATATTTGATAAACATGTAAGTTTCTTGACAACGACAATGTATCTACATGTTTAACATTTTGCTTGAAAAATGTACAATATGCGCAAACGTAATATTTACTATACTGCCGTATCTCCGTGTCTACTCCGAGCGATGCTAAATTTTATACAAACATGAATTATAATATAATTTTTAAAATACTGCTAAACTTTTGTTTTTATTGTTGTCCTTACCTTTTCCATTGTGCATACACATCCTAACCATTAACCGCTTTATCCGAAATCTACTCAACTGGCTATTATCAAATTTATGTGCAAAATGTGTAAATCGTGCAAGAAAAATAAACACATTATATAGCATTTAAAATTATTTTAGAGCACAATCAGTATTTTTAAATTATACTCTCTGATAAGTATATAAAAGAACTATGTAACAGATCACAGTCTCAAACTCTAATGGAGCTAATAATAAAAGTAATAAAAGTGTACAATTTGAACAAAAGTGCATACATGGAACCAAATGTGATATGAAAATCGCCAGGGACTTGCAATGGGGTTTATGATTGTGATGCCCGCTTTTCACATAGAACAACCGCGAGGTGATTCAACTTAGCTGACATGACGAAAACGCTAGTCAGTTAACATATCCGAGGCGGATAATCCAAACAGCTTTTGGTCAGTCTAAAATATTTCGAAGGATACAATGAGGGTTGTTAGGAGGCGGAATTCGATGATTACTGCTATTATATCAAGGAAAAATGAAACACTGCAGTTTTAATACTCGAAAAAAATAACACGAACTTTTACATTGTTATTTGTGCTAAAATTTAATTTAATCGTTATAAAATAAATGCAATTGTTCCTTCATCTCAATATGCTAAAATAACATCCTGGAAGTATGCATTCATTTTCAAAACAATGTACACAAAATATGATTATATACTTTTTCTTAAATTTTGGGAGGAGTGTCTAAAGAATTATATATCATTCGCATCCGTTTGCGTCTTGAACAGAATTTATCACAGTCATAAAATCTCCGAACCTATAGTGAGAATTGGTTAACATAATATGGAATCTGTAGTATATTTCTAATATTAAAATAAGATTGAAATATTTTTATTTTTCTGTGAAAGAGAACTGAAATCGGAATTTTATTTGTACAACACAGACCTGATGATATATGCTCGGCATGTTTAGAATGCAAAAAATCTTGAAGTTTACAATTAATGAGCCTTTCTGTAAAGTATAATTTTCAATAATAATGGAATTATATATAGTTGCGGCGGTTAGCTATCGCCTTTCCTGCCACCTCCACCAAAGTCGGCTATAAACGCCGTTTTTCTAAATAGTGCATATTTGTGGAAACCGCATACCATTTTCTGTTTTGGAAGCCTGACTTCTAAAGACTCTCGATGGAGACGTTAAGATAACTTTAAAGTTGGTGAGAGTATGTTAGGACTTGAAATAGATATTTTTCAACAACAGCATTTGTGAAAACTAATATGATAGTTCACTTTACAAACACTTGGGGTACATGGTGGACACCTCCATAAATGAGCCTCGTGACTGGAAACGACCAACGAGATGGTCGGTCACTCCTTCAGGCCGCCTAACTCATCCTAGGATACGAGCATTTAGGCTATCAGGTAGGGAGACCAGCTGCTTCCATGACGAGCGATCTCAACTGGCAGCGCTTACTGAAAAATAAATAGTTGTTATAACTGAAGAATATATATCATTTTACAGACACTTTTACAACGTATAATGGAATATAAAATTATAAACAAATTATTGCGCACCTAAGAATATTAGGGAAAGGACCAAACAATAAGAACATTTTGAAAAAAAACAAAAAAAGAGGTAATAAAACAAATCAGAAGGGAAAAATTGAAATACTATTCACAGAAAACGAAGAAGTTGTGTACTAAGTAAGAAAAATAATCAAAAGAAATATTATGAAAAAGTGATTAAATTAAAAAGGAAAGCAAATTGTAGTACACATTTTAGTCCAGAGACAATCTCTCAACTCTTCGGACTGGACACTTACTGTTGGGATCTTGAAATGCCCAATCGAAACTTCGGTTGACTTGCTTAGAACTTTTTCCGTCATAAGACAGTCCCTTGCTCCAGACGTTACGTATGGCTTGTCAGCCTGCCGCAGAACCGCTCTGCTGATGTACCTCCAATTATAATTATTTATATATGTATATATCTTGTAAATAATAAATAGTTTATGCAAAAGGTAACTCCTAGTCTACAAACCATCCAATGTCTGGTTATTGGGCCCTCTCGTAAATAATCAAAGGGCCAGGACCTTTATATCTCAAGTCAGGTTTGGCCCCTAACAATCAGGAATACCGCACTTTAAATCTTCAAAATTTCTTAAGATGGTACTGCCGAAAAAACAGTTTCAATTTTCAAGATCATATCTATTAAGAATCTATTAAGATAACTTGATATGAACGTTTCAAATATGTAGTTATACTTAGTGTAATGCGAAAGTGTTACACGCAAAATTTGTATTTGAAAAGTTATTGTCCATACACGGTCATCACGGAGACCAACACGTTAGTGTACACTTACTTCATTTACAAATGTATCAATTTTTTTTAGTTTTCTCTAATATCGGTATCGTATGCGCACATAGCTAATTTATGTTCACGTAATGTTGCGACAATACTAAAGAAAGTTTGTATATGTGAATTATTAAGTTTAGTGGAGTTTTGACAGCATTGTAAAATTTTTATACATTGTTTAAACACAGATTTAACAATATATCAAACTTATGAGATAAAATCTTGCAAATTTCATTAAATAAAATAGTCATATATTAGTAGGTGACACATTTATTTCGAGTGCGTTGTTCAGTTCAAATGAACAGCTAAAACTGCATGTGTCTTTGCCGACGACGTGCCACTGCCACGAACGGCGTGCGAGGACACGAACGATGTTCACCGCAAATAGTGCTAGAATATACATAACGAAAAATTTCGTACCCGAAAGGTGTCATCTACGAAAACAAACAAATATAAACATATCATGATGAGTCTATAAATCATCCCTTTTCGCAATACGAAGACAAAGGAATCTTATTCCATAAATAAAATCATAAACTTTGATAGGACATTTAAAATAAATCAAGGAAAAATATATGAATCATTGAATTATTGGTAAACGAAGTGAAAGAGATTAGATGAAATACATGTAATCAAACACTTAAAAAGAAAGCTATAGCGGAAACGAATATAGCATTTTACACAGGAATGAGCCAATAAATAACGAAAACAAGGCAAAAGGAAGTAACCGATTTCGAAAATAAATTTATCAATCAGGCCACAATAAAATATTAGGGGTTGAAATTATATTGAAGAAAATAATGTAACACAGAAAGAAGAAAAATGTCGGTTTCAAAAGCAATATGAGCTAACTTCATCAACGACAATGATATATCACGTGGTTAGTCTGCACAAGAATATCAGTGAATAAGACTGAAATTGAGAAGGACATAACATAAATGAAAGAAAAGCAATGGGTTTTGGATTCTAAATGATGTAACTTTTCAATGCTATGTATATAAAGAATACTTCTCCGGTTATCAATATGTAAAGAACTGAATAATTATCAATGATATAATTATCAAAGCATAATAATAACGCGAAGTTAAAGACCAATTATTGAGGTAATGACGAAAAACTACCTACTGATTGAACACTTACGAGAGTCATTTCACTAATATATGTTTGTTTCATACAACGACGTTTTGCAAGCTTTCATAGATTTCACAAAAAATTGATTTAAATATCTTCATTGTAAAAACCACTAATATAAGAACATCATACTAAATTTTGAGTATGTGATATAATTTAGAACTTCATTGAATGAAACAATGAATTTTTATCCCCATATATTCTCTCTGAATTGGTGCATAAACTGCTCGTACTTTGTAGAACATCTCAAATGAATATAAATTAATATTTTCTTATTATTTAGACAATAACATCATCATACTCAGTTCCTTATTATAAAGAGTTTAATGATTTGATTTTGAAATTATTTATCGCCTTATATTTCAATTTCATTGTATGTATTAAAATGGATTAAAAGCCAACTGTACTGAAATAACACTTCTTTAGAAGATAAATTTGGCACTTAAATCTTTGTTTAACGATGTCCACATAAAGTAAATGTCCCCCAAAGGAATTCAAAGATAAACACTGAGTTTTTAAGTAAGCACGTTGCAATATAATAATGATGTGTTCAGTTGATATATGAAGGCGTATTTTTAAAAGCTAAAGAAAACAATTTTTAAACATAAAATATAAATATGATTTTTGAACCACAAATTAAAAAATCTGTAATTAAGTAACTGATACAATGATATTTCATTATATAGCAGAGCCATGATTATCTGAACCCCGGCTATTCTAAATTCCGTATTATGTGAATTCATTCAACGTAGAATGGTGGAAAGAAAGATCCCCACTATTTGGAATATAACAGTAACTGCCTTAATATTGCAATTTACAATTAGTTCCATCTAAAGCGTTTTACCAAATTTAACTAGATTTTGGTTCTGAAATTCACTGTCATCGAATGCATTGATATTAGCAAATGCTATCTTTAAAGCTGCTTATTGTATTACCTTTAATATTATCTATCCTGCCGCATTTGTATTACTTTTTAAATTACTTATTCGCCAGCCTTTAATACCTACTGTGCAAAAATAAAAATACAATTGCTCTGTATAAATACAGAGGTATTCAATTTAATTACTTATAACAAAGTTGTTTAAATAAGTTAAACGTGTGATTCAGTTCAACATGGCACTCACAGATAAAATACTTTGTAAAAATCGAAATTGGTAGATGCTAAATAGAGACTGCTACACAAAATACTGACTGTAAGTCACTCGGTGTGTAAGTCGATCGGTCGAGCTGTCAGGGGCAAGCGTTTCCGTCTGATCGCTGGATTGCCGGGTTGTGGGTTCGAATCCCGCCAGCGGGCATGGATGTTGTGTTGTCGAAGCAAAGTCAGACTTTCGCCCTTGAGGAGCCTCAAAATAAAGTGAAGTTGCAAATTTCTCCCCTTCTCCATGGGGCCAGGGGTCTAGTGGACGTGGTGCATAGGCTCTCTTTCACCACGGAGAAATAAGTAACAACAACAGCAACGATGTGTAAAACTAACTTTATATAATCTTGATTTACGTTTTATTTTTATATTTCTACAGTTCTGATGCGTCTAACAAGTTCAACATATTTTACTCAAGATATAAATTTTCATTCCATAAGTATGTGTCTGTTTCATCCGCGAGTCCTTCCCGCACTTTATATCTGCACTTATTAATAATTTTTGAAAATTGAAATTGGTAGGTACTAAATAGAAATTTCTACACAAAATACTGCACTTTACTCTCACAATTAGTGAAACTCTTTCATTTGTAAAAGTTCTCCTTAACTTTTTTCTATTTCTATAATTTTGGCGCCTGTGACAAGTTAAAATTATTTTACTCAAGATATCAATTTTCATTACATAAGTATGTGTCTGTGTTCCATCCGCGTTTCCTTTCCGCACTTTATGTCGGGACTTAACGGAGGAAAATAATTATGATGGTTCTTGCAAAAGTTTGCTGAATAAAGACAAATAAGTTTACTTTTCCTTCCGAACTTTAACGACCCGGAAAGTCATAAAGTAAAGAAGTATTATACAATTTCGAAGAAGCAGGTTGACATAGAATATTAAAAGATGCAGGAAATTGAATTATCTAGAGTCATATATGAGGTATAAAGATAAATAATTAATACAATTTAGGTACACCTAAATCGTTTCACTAAATTTAACCAGATTTTGGTTCTGAAATTTACTTTCATAGAATACAGTGGCATTAGCAAATGCTATATTTATAGGTACCTTACGTATTACTTTTAATGTCACTTGTGCTACTGCCTTTAAAAACTACTGTATAAAAATGAAATTGCTGTGTATAAATACGGAGGTATTTAAGTTAATCATTTAAAATGAAACTGCTTAAATAAACTAAACATGTTTTGAGTTCTATATAACTTTCACCGATAAAATAATTTATGAATGTTGTAATTGGTAGTACAATTTGTAACACTTCTTCATTTGTAAAAGTATTCTTATAATTTTTTTTTATTTCCACAGTTTTGTCGCTTCTGACAAGTTAAAAATATTTTACTCAAGATATCAATTTTCATTACATGAGTATGTGTCTGGGTTTCATCCGCCTTTCCTTTCTGCACTTTATGTCGGGACTTATCGGAGGAAAAGAATTATGATGGTTCTTGCAAAAGTTTGCTAAATAAAGACAAATAAGTTTATTTTTCTTTCCGAACTTTAACGACCCGGAAGGTTATAAAGTGAAGAAATATGGTACAATTCCGAAGAAGTAGGTTGATGTAGAATATGAAAAGATTCAAAAATTATAATTCGCTAGAGTTATATGAAGTATACAGTTAAATAATTAGTACAAATTAAATTTGTCTTATTAACGTATCTTTGATGAGGGGTATTTTATCAATTCTAAATAATATTCATAGATAGAGCTCATGTACACTTTTACTTAAGATGTCAAAATGAATCTTTATTTAGTTATGACTGAATCTTTATTTAGTCCAGTGAAGTCTTATAGATAGACTTATTTTAACAAACAAACGATAACAAAACCACATTAATGTCTCTATTTATATGAAAATCTTCAAATATACATATATATATTTGAGATTGTAAAAATCCCATCAACACCTATTTATACTCATTATTTTTTTTTATAAATCACAGTTATTAGTATATTTTATGCATTTTACACTATTAATCTCCAGCATTACTGTACTACTTTAACCGCACTAACAAAACGCACTAGTAACAATTTTAGTCACACAGAATTTCACAATTTATTAGTTTCATACTCGTAGAATGCAATATTTTCAGTAATTTGTAAATGACATTAAGAAGGAATAAAAACTAATGTGTACGACGCACAGCGTTACCTGCAAACTGCGAGTAGTCTATGCCTTTAACAAATATTATTTGATTACAAATCACGTGTGCGTGGCATAGAACAATGTCAGCATTTAATTTTTTATTAGCGTACTTGAACTGACAACATCATGCAAAATCGTTTTTTCATTACTATAAAATATTTTACATCAATAGAAACTATTTTTACAATAATGAAAATTAAATGTATGTTATCATATATATTTCCTGGAAAGAACTTTAAATCCCAAACTTTGGATCTCGAAAGCAACGTTCTATTTGCTAGGTTCTAGAGAGATTCTCAATTCGTCCTCTCGAAGTTGAGTATAATGATCGTATACATAACTAATCCATGTATTTATTCATTGATTGCCCGTCATGCTTTTTATTAAAGCGTAATTTATATTTCATGCGACATGATCAGCAGCATGTCTGAATTACGAAGATAATTCTATATTCTGGGAAAATATGGAACTTCCAACCTGTCGATCTCCAAGCTCTACCAACTGAATTCCTATGGTAAGTAAAGAAACATTAAAGTATTATAAGATAATTTACACAAGTAACTGAATGCATTTCTAAAATAAGCCGATTTGACTGGATATTTTGAAAATTTGATATCAGTTTTCAACAAAGGGTAATTTTGGCCGAGAACTGCAGTTTAATGGATATTTATAATCGGTACGATCATATACGCCTACTTAAGCAACTTACCCGTACTTCAGTATTAAAACCAAAACATATGTACTGAAGGTCAGCGTGTAAACTATTCCTCTACTATCTGGGACTTTCTGTTCATCGAATGTCCATGATATAAAGGATATTTTTTTGCCATTCTAGGAAATATATCGCTAATAAGTTCGTATCTTAAAGCTTTATTTCCTAAAAAGACACAAAAATAATTTTCTTAGATGTTCAAAACCTAAATTTTAAGTAAATTTTGAACCATAGAATCAATTTGAAAAAAAAATGATGATGGAAGTACATGACTTTTTTACGTAATATACTTTCAACATCACGTACTTTACATCACGCAATAAAGCAATCACGTGACTTTACTCCACGTGACTTTACTTCTTTCGCAATAAAATAATGATGTGCGATATGGTGTACACGCTGAGGTGTTGGTCATGTAGTTGGTACATTAGGATATCAATTCAGAACACTAAATGCTGTTTTGAGACCCAGACCGTCCGACCTACCAGAAAGGTGTAGGGTAACTGTTTGGACGGCCGGGATGTGCCACCCAATTTAGACCGGAACCCAGTGAGGGAGGCATCCACAGGGACAGTACCCTCCTTCCCCTCTCTCGGAAGGACTTACGGACCCGCATGTTTAACCTGACCGTACTCCGCATGAACACGGCGGCATGAACACTAAATGTGTGACAACTCAAGACAACTCAAACACCATTCAGAAATTTAAAAGTAATCGCCTTCTAATAACCAAGGATGCACAGGTTATAAGAGACCACATAAAAAAATAAATTATGTCAGACTTCTACAATGGACAGTTACCTAAAACTACATATAAATGAATACCAGGCAGACCAAAATGAATACCAGTTTGGTTGTAATACCCATATTTAAGTACTCCCCGGATTCCTTAGCTTCCGGGGATCACCGTCGACGATCGACCAGATCTAGGTATGCATTACTTTCTTTGAACGATAAAAATTTCGTAAAAATAATACGAAATATCTGTTAAGCAGTTCAAAGGCCGATCTGCTTAAAACTTGATTATATCCCACTTACAGAATCCGACCTTTGCATGGGAAGTTTCTGATTGGTCCCGTTAACCAAAGCTCGCAATATGCTGTTAGTCAACCGTAAACTCAGAAAAATGCACGTTAGAATGATAGTTAGAAGGTCATCAAGAATACAAAAATATCCACAATGTTTTAGATCTTGAATTAGTACCGCATAAATATAAGTTTGTCGATTTAGGCAACTTATTAGCCCAAACTAAGTAATTTTTCAAAACAGACACATGTGCAAAATTCTCACCAAGTTACAATTGCCATTTTATTAATATATCATTACTAAAATGATTAATATTGGAGACAAAACACAAAACTAATACAAAAAGTATATTGAATATAACTAACTACATCCATGAGACTGATGTGAACAGATATGTTGCGTAATATTACTTATAGAAATTTAACCTATTTGAGGATACTTACAATTTTTAACACGTTAGAACATAGTTGAAAATTGTTTATGATTTTGTTTATTCCGTATCTCTGTATGATGGTTCGCACGATAACTGCCGTAAAAATAACTGTAAGACCCAGACCGTCCGACCTACCAGAAAGGTGTAAGGTAACTGTTTGGACGGCCGGAAGTGCCACCCAATTTCGACCGGAACACAGTGAAGGAGGCATCCACAGGGACCAACAAAATGAAGTTTTACCATTTATCAGTGGGACATATGGCAATGTAAATGAATAATATCACACAACTAATAATGAATTGAACCCGGGATGAGGAAATGAAATACATTGGACCCTATGGGACCTAATTTTTCAAACATTTTTTGAGCGAAAATAAAATTCACAAATTGTTTCGAAAATTTTAGGAAATATTTAAGTTATCCCATGAAATATATATAAAAAACATTCAGTAACACATGTTTGGTAGTTTTCTACATAAAAGTTAAAATAATAATGGCAGTCATATAATATGAAGAGATCACGTGACTCACTTCAAAATAAAATATGACATTCGTCTTTTTGTCCCAGTGTATAAATTGTGATTTTAAAAGTTCTTTTAAATTTATATTTAGTGTTGCATCCGTCCTAAAATCGCCTTACATTTACGTACGCCTTACATTTGCAACTATATTCTGCTTCAAAGTATTTGCAATATTTTTGAGTTTATCATCAAACATTGATTTTTTCTACAAGGAAGCCTAGTTTTAAAGGATGCAGTATGTAAACAAGTGATTATAAGATGAGTTGCCTAAGAATTGCTGATTTTTTTCCATGCAATATTACTTAACTCTGTAGACTGTAATAAAAGTGTATGAATGAAATGCTCACTGGTTTTACATATAGATTCAGATGATTTATAATTCAATGACGTCATTTGAATAAAGTTAATTTATTTGAATGTATCGTATTTTAGAGATATTTAAATAAATTTGCATTTCATTTGTAAGTGCCTCATAATCAATGCTTTATGCATGATTTATCTTGTTTAATTTTGTGTTATTTTTTGATACATTTATTTCACAAACTTGGCAATACCACGAAAAGTTCATACTAACGTTTTAATATTAGTGTCATTCTTTTTTTCATAAAAAATTGCTTCGGAAATAACTATTTTTTACTTTCACTGAAATACATGGTAATGTACAGGGAAAGTATTGGAATCATGCCCAAAATTGCAAGTCGAGTTTTTGATGAATCTAGAAGTTTTGGGGCATCTAGAATACGAAAAAACTATTTTTAGCGTGGGTGTGTGTCTGTGTGCGTATCTGTGTGTGCAATGTATGTATCCATTCTAACTCGAAAACTAATGGACCAAATTTACTAAAATTTGGTAAGCCACTTGTGAGTGACCCTGTTATAAATTATAATTTGGTAGGATTTGGAATAAAAGAACCCGACTTTTTTTGCGAAATGGCCCCCAAAAATTGCATGCGTCCACTCTAACTGAAAATAAATAGATCTAGCTGTAATAGAACTACTTTTACAAAAAATGAAGTGGATGACTCACTTATGGGACACCCTCGTGCTGATTAGATTTCGACGTGATTCGAAAAAAAAAAGTACCTGCATTTTTTTTTCGAAATAGCACGCAAAAATTTTATGTATCCATTCTAACTCAACTCTGGGACAAAATTACATAAAATTCGGTAGATATGTAACTTGTGGGCAACCCTGGTGCTGATTAGATTTTAGTACGATTCGGGATAAATGGACGTGCCTCTTTTTGCGAAATGGCCAGCAAAAATTGTATTTATGCACTATAATTGAAAAACTTATAAAACAAATTTCAAAAAATTTGGTAGATTAGTCAGATGTAAGTTATCCTGGTGCTTACTGGATTTTGGTACGATACGGTTAAAGGAATTTTTTTTTTCGAAATGGCCAGCAAAAATTGCAGACGTTCACTCTTGCTGATAAACTAATTGCCCAAATTACAGAACATTTGTTAGATAAGTCGGTTTTAGGATACTGTGGGGCTGGATAGATTTTGATATGATTCAGATAAAAAGAATCAAATAATCTCCTTTTTTTTCTTTTGTAAAATGGCTTGTAAATTAAAAATATTCGATCCAAAATAAAATATTACATATGCTCAAATGCATCAATTAAATGTATGTTTTATACGTAATTTTTAACTACGATATGAATGAGATACATCCCATTACTCTAAGATGGACCATTCTCGGGGTATTATAATTTTTAATTTTGAGGAAATGAAGACTATTTTCACAGTAGTTAAAAAAATATTTAACAATATTTCTTAAAACTTAGTAGTTAAGTTGTTATTGTTGATATAGTTATTCCCCTGATAGTTATTCTGATGCTGAATTTATTTTGATATGATTAAGAAATGTATGTATAATCGACCCCTTTTAGCAAAATGTCCTGCAAAGCTAGTGAAATTCTGAAAACAAATTACTAAAATTGTTGAAATATATTAATTAAATACTTGTTCTACAGGTAAAACTTGACAACTAAGCGAATAAGTCTGGTCTCATGATTGTAGGATAAACCGTTCTCGAGATATTGTAGTTTTTTTTAATGTTAAAGACCTGAAGAAGTGAATAAATTTGCCAAGCTAAACGAAGATGCAATAAAAAGACAAATTGTATATAATATGTATCAGAAAATTATCCATATTAATTTCTGCAATTAAAATTAATGTAATGCATAATGAAATAAAAAATTATAAAATATATTTGAATCTGCAGAGAAAGGCTTGTGCTGTTTGTTCACAGCAAATGTTTAGCCTTATTGACGGTTCTGATTTTTGATTGATTTTTAAAAATGCATTCATATGTCCGACAATGTTTTGAGAAAAGTCCCGGCTAGAATTCTAAATTTTATATCATGTGTTTTATAATGGAAAAATTGGGGCAGAAATTATTATTTATTTTTATTTTTAATAAATATCCAAATCTTTTATAGATTTCGTTTTCAAAAATTCGTTCGAAAATTAGGGGTTTTCAGAAGATTTGATTTCTTTGAATTAAACAATGTTAAAATAAAATTCCAGTATTTACTGATTATAATAATCAGATTAAATTAGTTTCAAAACTCTTCATTTATTTGTGAAATATCGTAATCACAGACTCACAGGCACACGCGATATTCGTAGACTCACTGACACACACACTTATTCACTTACACACACAGAAACACAGATACAGCACCTCCAAATTACGGTAGCAGTGTTCAGCGGTACTTGAAACGGGCACTTTCATCACAAAATCGAATTTGAAAGTTCCTCACAATCTCCATATATACATTGATTTATATATGTAGGAAAAGTAAGAATGTGTAAAGGATCAGTAAATATAAATCATTTGTACTCTAAAAACACACATTTTTGCTGTATTTACTTCACTCACATTTCACAGCTCAATTAGTAAAACCCTTTACCAATTTTCGTATCAAAAGATACCTCAGATATATTTATTAAAAGCCACAGGAATTGAAATTGCCTGGAAAGAAATACCATTATTTGTTTTTCTACTTAACGGCTTAGATACCAAACTACTTATTTCTTGACGCATCCCAAAACAATAAAGATGCCCAATCCAAATGATCATGTCTAAAAACTAATCTTAAGCTGCATTATTTTTTGCGTTACTTGATCTATAAAAAGGGGAAAAAACTTTGTCAGAAACAATATAATGAAGGGGGATAATGGCGGAAGAAAAACAATAGGGAAAAACATAAAAACAAGAAAAAACAGTACATTGCCAATAACAGAAAGTTTTCGCAAAAAAACAACATTGCGGTGCTGTATACAGATTCTTTTGTCATAGAAAATCAACCTTAACAAAACATGGTTAATTGCATCCTTCAGATATTTACTGGATACTTATTGAAATGAAGTGAACCCCTTGGGGGCACAGTTGTTTTGGGAATACATAAAGGAACACTTATATAAATAACATGTATTATTTTCTACATTTTGAGAAACATGCTTTTTATATAACTATATGAAATGTAATTAATTTCATTAAATCAATAAATGCTTATATGTGTTAATGCAAAAAATGTAACTTTACAGAAAATATGATTGAGTTTCTGTCTTCTTTTCGCAATAATAAGAACTTTTTAAAATATGATTTCAGCTTTGATATACGGAATGAAGGCGCATTTTTCATAAAATAATTTTGGTTTATGAAACCAAAACATGGTTAATTGTATACTTCAGCTATTTACTGCATAAATATGAAACCCCGTGCAGGTTTAATTGTGTTGTGACTATATAAATGCGCATTTAAATAACTTATATTATTTACTACATTTTAAGCATAATGTTTTTCATATATGAAACATAATTAAATTTGTTAAATCAATATATGTATAAGTGTGGTACTGCGGATACTGTAACTTAACAGAAAATATACTTGAAATGTTTATCTATTTTACGCAATAATATAAGCATCTGAATATATGATTTCAACTTTGATATATGGAATGAAGGCAATGTTTTCATAATATTTTGGTTTCAGAAACCAAAATATAGTTAATTTCATCCTTGAGATATATACTGGATAATCATTGAAATGTTGTAGCTCCTTGGAGGCACAGTTATTTTGTAAATATATAAAGGGGCCCTTGTAATCACATTATACAATTTGATAATAAAAAAATAATTAATTCTCTTCTTATTTGAATATAAAATTTCATACCTCCTATAAGATGAATCTTAATGTCAGTATTTAAGTTTTAAAAGGAGTGTTTTTAGCAAATTGAACAAAATATTTCCTTATAAATTGATTTCTTCAATTTTTAAAATAATGTTAAAAAATTTAAGGAATCCCTCACTCATTTTGATTGTTTGAAACATAAATAATTTTTATACACATCAATTTATTTTGGAAAATAGTAAAAAAAATAATTGCTCTGTTTATTCCATTATGCCTACGGAAACAGAAACAGAGAAATTCACAGATATAAATAAATATAGTTGAAAATGTTCAAAGGATTTTGAGTTTTCCTTTTATCCGTTTATTCCAGAAATCGTTAGGCTAATCATATTCATCGATTCAAATAATAATATAAAATTGCACTTGGTTATCTCAATTCTCTCAAGGGACATCCTTTTCACAGGCCACGCACACACTTGCACCGTTGAAACAACAGGTGATTCGTGTTCATGAATACACCAAATGTTAAAATCCTTCAATATCTGGAACTCAAATTCCATTCCATTGAAATACTACTACTTTACATATACATGTACATAATAGGAAAAGTAAAAATGTCCACATACACCTATCAATATACATTTTATAAAGAACTGCCCATTGAGCTTAATTTGCTTATCTTCCTTAGCCACCTTGTAATGAAAATCCGGTACGGGACTGAGATGTTCCGTTGGGAGAAATTCACATTAATCATCTAAATCAAATGGGAATTAATCTTCATGAAACTCTAGGCACGTTCAGGGAAAGATTAATTAACCTTGCATGTAGTTCTTTCAGTATTTTTTAGAAGCACGTATTTTTAAAAAATATATGGTGAGATGAAGTTTTTGTGCTACAACAAAAAATGAGGTCAGGAATTTTTAAGAAATTTGATGGATTTTCTAAAAGGGAAAAAAATGTATATTGAAAGGTGATTGAAATTAGGGGCAGATATTTTTAAATTATATTTTCCCACTATTTTTTAATATTAGAATAATTATGTTAAAACGAGGGACAGAACTTACCATTTGGTATAGAAGAATTATAAATTATACAATGTGTTCGAACAATCAAGAACATCAAATTCTAAGTCTAAAATATCGATAAATTGAAACCATGTAATTTTTTTTTTAAAAAGGTGCCACTAATATACCTTCAGAAATATATCAGAAATACTCTCTGCTGTTTTAGGAATAATTATATTATACTACTGAAAAGAGTCATATAACTTCCCATTTAATATATAAATTTTTATTAAATTGTACAATGTGTTCTAAATGTCGAGGACATTAAATTTTAAAACCCTATAAAATGTCGATAAATTGAAATAGTATAATTTTTTTCCAGATAGGTGGCATTAATATACCTTCTGAAGTATATCATAATTAACGTCTATTGTTTTAGGAATAATTATATTATACTGCTAAAACGAGCGATAAAACATTTCATTTAGTATATAATTTTTTTAAATTATATAGTGAGTTCGAAAAATCAAGGACATCGAATGTTAAAATCATATAACGTGCTGATAAATTGAATCAAAAGAATAATTTTCTTTTCAGATAGGGGGTACTAATATACCCTCAGAAATAAATCTGATGTGTCGTTTGCTTTTTAAGAAATAATTATATTATACTGCTGAAACGAGTGGTGTATAACTTTCCCATTTGGTCTTATAACTTTTATTAAATAAAGGCAAATTTTAGAATCTTATAATGTGCCTATAAATTGAAATAGTAAAATATTTTTTTTCAGATAAGGGACAATAATTAGCGGGAGTTTTGTGTATGTATGTCGGTTTATCTGTGTGTCTGTCTGTGCAATGTATCTATCTGAGACACTAATTGGTTAAATTTTGAAAAATGTGGTAGATAAATCTCTTGAAGATTACTTTACTGCTGATTAGATATTTTTTTGAAAACCAGAACTTTCCTTTTATATGAAATGGCCCGTAAAAATCTTTAATATATAAAAAAAAGACTGCATGGGCTCAAATGTACTAATTAAATGCGTCTTTTATACATAATTTTTAAAGACGAAAATAATAAGATCAAACATGTGAATCTGTAACTTACCACGTTCGCGATATTTCAGGTCTTCATATTTTTGAAACGTCGCCTATAAAAATTAGCCATGCAGTTGTCAAATAGAAGCAAAAATTTAATTTAACCTGCAAACTCAATGTAACTTCAAGTAATCATACATGTGGATTTGTGCAGTTAAACTAAATTTAATGAATAATGAATAAAAGGGAAAATAAATTTGATGAGTGTGCAGGGAAAGTCCTGTGCTGCCCACATCAGATTTTTTTTGTCCAATCGAAGAACATATTGTTTTCCGAGAGTGAATTTTTTTAATTTTAGAGCAATATTTCCCTAACCATATGAGAGTGTATTTAAATAGTTTTAGCAATGCAGTCGTCATATTAGACAATAGGCCTGAATACTCTCATTTTGTTTATAACAGATCCCGGTTAGAGGAATCGTTTTACAAACCTCCCAACTGTTGAATTATAAGCTAAGAATTAAGTATTTTAATAGTCAGATTTAAATCTAATAATTATATTCATGTTGGTATAACAACAGAATAACACTATCCGTGAAGAAACACATGTGACACAGAAATTTGTTATCGTCCTTTGTGGGTGAAGGCTTAAGAGCTAATACTTATTTCTGTACATGACTCATCGAAAACCTATACAGATTCGGAACCGGGAAAAAGTCCGGGATTAAACTAATCTTGGCATTACTACCTCTCTTTTCTACCCGTCATATACAAAGATAAAACTGACAGAAATAATAGAAATAATGCAGAAAGAATTCAAGTCAAACGCAATTGTGTAATGGTGTATCTGAGATAAATTGCGTAATCTTAATTACCTAAATTAAATGTCTATCTAACTTAAATATCTATCTAACTTAAATGTTTATCTAACTTAAATGTTTATTAAAATATCATTCTTTTCTATTATTTATACACTACATACACAAAGATAAAATCGACAGAAATAATAGAAATAATACAATAAGAATTCAAGTCAAACGCTGAATGTGTAAAAGTGTATCTTAGACTGGGATTAAATTGTGTCTATCTTAATTATCTAACTTAAATGTCTATCTAACTAAAATGTTTACTGAAATATTATTATTTTCCATTAAATTTTCCTTATATTTTTATTGGTATGATAAGAGCAATAGAATATCACCATCTATAAAATGAATATATTGTTTTAGCAGAGATATTATAATCTATTCTAGACGTATCTGTCCCATTTTTAACACTTTACAACAAAGTTAAAAAGTATTTATGACATTGTTCATTCTGTCTGTCTGTCTGTCCGTTAGCACGATAACTGCCGTAAAAAGGACTTAATGATGAAGTTTTCAAATATAATAAATTATTGTAGAATTATGATTATTTTTTAAATATTGCCGAGGAATGTATCGCATTTTAGAAATGTTTAAACCAGGCAATTTATATTTCAATGCCGTCATTTGAATGAAGTTCATTTTTTTCGATGAAGTTTTATGTTTTCAAGTATAATAAATTAATATAGTATTGTGAGAATTTTTAAAATATTACCGAGGAATGTATCGCATTTTAGAGATGTTTAAATAAAATTGCATTGAAGTTGGAAAGTGTTTCATAATCAATGCTTTATGCATGATTGATCTTTCATGTTATTATATACTGGAGTACAAAATTATCTTACCTATGAACTTCTGCAATTTTTAATTTGACTTCAGTGTTTAAACAACTGAAAACAGTTTTTTACGGCTCTGAAGTATCATTTGGAAAGAATCTTTGAGGTGGCGATTGGTCGGCCATTTTGAAGCTGGGTATACGTTGATGAAATTAGTTTATTCATAATTAATTTACTCATAATTAGTTTAGTATCGAATGCAATAATATTCGATTTTTCAGTTTATATTTTTGTGTCCAGTTGATATACAAATATATCATCCCAGAAAAATTCATTCAATCATATTGAACAGCTGTTGATAAATCAGTAATTTTAGACACCAGTGTAATTTTGTCCATAAAATAAATATGTGTTTATGTTTCTCCGTGCAAATTATTTAAGCAAGGTTATAATTTATTAGTTTATGGTTTTAAATTTTGTGGATGTTTTGAAATTTAAAAGGGGAATTCTTAAAGATAGAATCGTCCTACATTTGGAGTTAATAGTATCCAAGAGCCTGTCTTGCATTGTCATGAGTTATTTGACACGGAATAACTGATTTCTGCAATGGCAGCAAGCAAAATTGAATTCATTAAAACTTACGGCAATGAACATTTTTCCGTCGTCATTCGTAACGTGGAATTTGTACGTATAACATGGATCATTTCACTAATTCTGAGATGACTGGCATCCATTTAATGTATGGGACTGCCAATGGAAACAAAAGAGCTGCTGTAAGATTGTACCGTGAATGGAATACTAAAAGACTTGTGTTGAACCTCTAAATATTTGCGTGTTAGCATAAGAAACTGTGGGAAACTGGAAAATTCGAAGTAAACATCCATGATACATGACGTAAAGAACTACTTGTAATCCTTACATGGGATATGAGATAGTACTGCATGTTGAGGAACATTCAGGCAACTGCATACCAACTGTCCTCATGTAGACTGAGCATGGTTCAATCTACGTATACCGAAAATTGCATGAGCAACATTATCTCCATTTCACAATCAGAGTGAATCACGGATTATCCTCTGCAGGTATAATTTGCAAGCTGATTTTTGAAGCAGCGCGGAAGTGCATCTTAGCCATCTAGTTCGAGTGCACTTTACAATAATCGCTCCTTTGAGAATCTACTGCAAAATTGCAGAATCTGTTTCAGTTAAAAATGGTGACTATACTTTATATTATTCATTTAAATATCAACAGTGTCTTCTATAACCAGTCTAAGTGCATTTATTAATAAATTAAAACATGTTTTTACCAGTCTTCCCTGTCTCCAATTAACATCTGTACATTAGAGTTGCATACCATTTTTTTTTCAAGCAGACTTAAAACATGTAATAAACAGATAAATGTTTACTCTAATTTTCTCTATCAGATGCCTTAATTGTTCCGTTCTACATTTTAGTTATTCAGTTAATCCGTATTAAAGGCATATACCCATGTTAATACTTTTTAATTCCCAAAGTTTATGCTTGTATAATTTATTTCCCATATATTCTCGGTGTAATACAATGTCTTACTATAATAAATCCGATTATTACAATTCACCTTTCAAGCACGTGATGCATATAAAAATACTGAACGTCTGGTTGGTTATTTTATATAAATGATTCATATAAAATATGGAACTTCGGAAAATTTTACACACATCAGCTACACACTAACATTTTCTGAAGAAATCGAAAAATACTGTACATTTAATATGCAAATGCATGAATTTTAATATTTCAGATTTCATATATCCCAGTACTATACTATGAAAACAAATATATCTGTACTGTATCAGTCAGTAACGTAGCGTGAGAATTTTGATTGGGGAGGCTGAAAATTTTTCAAAAAAATTGGTATTACAAGTGAAATTTATATTGGAATTCGCATTTTCTTAAGTTTTGTTTCAATAAGTTTTATATATTGGAGAAAAAAATAAAATAATTTAATAAAAGAATAAAAGAATAAAAGTAATAAAAGGAATAATAATTTAATAAAAGAATAAAAGAATAAAAGTAATAAAAAATATAATAATTTAATAAAAGAATAAAAGAAAAATAGTAATAAAAGAAATAATTAAAGAATAAAAGTAATATCATTTAATAAAATAATAGTAGAATAAAATAAAATAATAAGAGTGGATGAAATACACGAGATTTTAAAATGTTACCTATGTAAGATGAATACATGCAAGATATAACATTTTATATGTTTTCTTATTTCTAAATTAGATAAACTTTTACAATCACTAATTGTGTCATATTACGTTAAATATTACGTCATGGTCGCCAGTCTCATAAGGGAGGGGGGGGGCGTAACATTGCCTCTTGAACATTCAATGTAACAAAAGCGAGCATGACGGCAGTAGATGTTGTACAACATGTTTTTGAGTTTGCCCCGCCCCCCGGGAAAAGTTTTACAGGCTATTATGTATGAAGTAGAAATATAATAGAATATTATTATTAGCAAGTGATAGAAAAAAATATATCAGTTTTGTAAATATAAACGGCTAGAACTAACGACATAAAACAATTCAAAGGAGTGCACTGATAATGGGTGAGAACACTGTAGTCAACAATGTCCTTAACCAATTTTGTATATTAATTATTTACAAATACTATGTTTTGAAAACTTAAATATATCTTAACTACAATACGTTAAAAATCCTGTAGAAAGTTATCAATGGCTTTTGTTTAACTGAGATTCTCGTGTAACATGATTTTTAAAGTGAAATCAGATTTATTCTTTCTAAATCTCCCAAATACGCAAACGGATGCTTCGCCATATTGTTGCTGTGACTACGTCTACTTCACAAACTACTTAAGTTTAATAGTAGTCGTTATTAATATGGTTCTTCGAGTTGCTATTTGTTTAAATTTAAGTGGATGTCATGTTATTCGTGGAAAATGCCATTTTCACTTTTCGGTATTACTATATTCCAAAACTTTTATAATAATCGAATAAAATTGTTCGGTTTGGTACAATGAACGTTGGTCCAGATTGATTACCAGCTCCCCCCCCCCCCATCCGATTGCTTCTTCAGTTAAAATTAAATATACTACTGAACTACTTACTAAGTTAATTTGAACTTCATAGAGCATGTCGGAATGAGATTTGCTCCAACAAGTAAACTACATATTATGGAAAACGCGTTATTTTTTAATGTGATTTAAATTTGAACAATCATTTTACTTCCATTCTTTCCGGAGCAAGACACATTAGAAAATTTTGGTAAACACACACAACAAAGACGGTATACGGTAAAACTAATTTACTTGCACTTATGAAAGTATATTTATGAATCGAAAATAGCATCGTAAAATATTTTTGTGGATGCGTCATGAAAATTATTTCTGTTTAAGAAAATCTAAGCACAATCATTGTGCATCTGTATATACAATTACCATTCACCGTAACTACATGTAATGGTAAACACCTTAGAATATGTAACGGTATGTATATGTAAAGTAATAATCTATTTTATCTATGAAATAATACATTTTTAATTGTATGTCTTTCATTAAATTAGTTTTCGTAAACAAAAATTCTCTGAAAACAGGAATGAAGTATAAAATTGAAAGTGGATAAAATATTCTCATCTATTTACCAGTTTCAAACTTACCAGTATAGAGCGCAATTTTACCCTCTTTACACTGATTTTGATTATATAGGAAAACTTGTGGGATGGAATAAAGGAAAATGCGAACATTCTGATCATTTACACATATTTTATATACATCCATTGTAAAAAATACATCAAATTTATTTTACAAAGATAAATGTTTTTGCATTATTTTATAAAGAAAAATGTTTTTGTATTATTTCACAAAGATAATTTTTTGTATTATTTTTAAAAGAGAAAGGTTTTACAAGCAAATCACTCCTTACAAATTATCCCCTACAGTTGCAAATACAGAGGTGTTTAAGGTCTTGCACATCATTTGATCTTCAAAACATACTTCTGGCAATGCATTTCTTACCTGACCTTCCGATCCATAAGTGTCTGGCTCGACTTCTGGGAAATGACTGGAAGATCTAAGTATAACACATAACCATGATGGATCAGGATGGACTTATGGATGGTATATGCCAAATTAGCTACCATGTGTACAATTAGAACAAGAAATTGTCAAAATAACCTGATCTTTCTAAAGCGTCAACTCATTAACTGAACCTGAACAATAAACTCGTTATTTAAGAATACACCATTTTTCATTGTACAAGAACAAAGTCATTTTTCAACCTGGGAGACTTTTCTATCAGCGGCTGCGAGTATGTATTTTCATTATAGTGGTATATATTTTGATTAATATAGTAGATAATATTTATAGAAAGACTGACTTATCTTAAATGCATTTGATATACGGTGTTCTATCATTTTCATATTAGGTCCAAAATGTAAATAAATAAAGTTATACGGTATATGTAATCATGGACAGTGTCAAATAATTTGATCTATCTGTGAAAATTACCTAGTTATATATAAACATCAAAATTTATTGTCGCATTTTATTGCACTGTCTTGAAAGCTTTTGTTCTACATGGTCCAAATTTATGGCAAATGAAAGAATTTATGATACGGTATAAATGTGAAAATCTACGTACATAAACCGTGGGATGAACAGTGAAATGTACTATTGGTAATAAACTTATTCTATACATCTTAAAATGTTTTGCATATATAAATGAGCACAAGAACATAATTTACAGTTTTGTCAAAGGCCATTACGTATTTTAACAAGTCTATAAATATATCGTCTCCTTTTCAGTCCATGAACTTTTAAATCTCATAGTATATTGCATATCCTGCTGGGACATAAGTAATGGGCCATTAATAATTTAAGACATACATATCAACCGCTATAAAACACAATTACTACACCCATGTGATATGTTTTAATGATCTTCCGACAGGTATTAAACATCATTCTTGAAATCTCTATCTTTCCTTTATACAATGACCTTCATGAATAAAGTACTTATTACTTCCCTTCTATAGTACATATTATATCTAAAGGAGATGCGTTGAATTAGGGGTAAAATTCCGACTCGGATTTTTATTCTTTCATACGTTCTCAAATGTCTAATTACGAATTTATCATATTTATTTATGTCTGTCTATGGGTCTTTCTATCTTTCAGCATGTATGTCTGTAGATGTGATACTGAAAAAGTGAATCGCCAGTTGGTTCGAATATTTCACGAAACAAACGTAAGAAGATAACTGGTTTTAAAATATTTAAAAATGTAATATATCAGTGATTTAAGTTCCATGATCAGTGGTTCATGGTTATAGATCAGTGGTTCATGATTTGATCAGTAGTTCATGTTCCGTGATCAATGGTTCATGGTTATATATAGGTTATATCAATTAATTGTTCAAGGATCATATTCACTGGTTCATAATTACTGATCTTCACTTTTCATGAGAAGTAGTTCATGGCAATGATAAATGGTTCATGTTCCATATTCAGTAGTTCATAATTATAGATCAGTTGTTCAAGTTCTATGCTCAGTGGTTCATTGTTATAGATAAGAATTTCAAGTTCCATGATCAGTTGCTTATGATTATAGATCAGTGGATCACGGATCGGTATTAATATAAGTCCATTACAGGGACAGTGTAACTACATATTTTAGCTGGTTTGAAACAGCAAGTAAACAGATTCAACTTTCTCATGGATTCTGCAATTTATGGCAAAAGTATTTTATTGACGAACGTCCACGACGAGCAAAACATTTGCCGTAAGAACAGGCAAATAAGGAGGTCGTACAGATAAAAATTAATACTTTAGTATGACATCTGAAAGAAACGTAACAGTACTATTTAATATAGAAAATCCGATTGTCGTTTGACTGCGTTTAAACATAGAAAGCCGTTCTTATTATGTGTGGTTCGTTTCCTAGTCAACACATAACATATTTTCAATATTGAGTTTATTGAAACATATATTTACTTTAAGCAATATGGCCTCTTCTATAAAAAGTGGTTAAAGTAAAACAATGATTTTAGACCCCTCGAAAAGTTGAATAAGAAATTTATTGCATCATAATAAATGAAACTGAATCCTCTGAGAATATAAGGTTCTTATACTTCCTTAAAGAAAACAGGAAAAGGAAAATTAGTTGACTATAATCGATTCGAGGAAATTTAGATCTCTCTTCCACAAATCAAAAACAGTGTTTTTTATTCACAACCTCTAAGAAAGATTTGCAAAGTGACAGTGAAAAAAGCAATCTAATCCATATACAATCCTCCAAGGAATAAGCACGAAAGTGAAAATCAGGCGAAAATCAGAAAGGACTGCAACAATGTATTCCAACTTTTACAGAAACATATAGAATAGAACTCTGTCTAATATTTGCATACAAAATAAAATGGTGTCGAATGTATACTTACACATTAAAAATAAATAAAAATAATGGAGGAAACGACAGACCATAGTTTTGAATGTGAAATGCCAATAAAAAAGAAATGTGACTTCCTCTCACACTAATGCAAATTTTGCAATGCCGATTAATGTCACCGATATTAATTGCTCAATGACGTCGGAAGGCAGTAATCGCCACTCTTGTATGAATGCACATTTAAGCTCTTGGGTAGTGTTTGGAGGAGCTTGTCGGGAATCTACAGCACTCCCGACAGCAGTAGAAGAGAAATGACAAGAACTTTTCACGATTTTGATTACGAGACCTTTTTACTATTTTGAATATATGAATTTTTCAAGATTTTTCATCACAATTCAAGAATTTTTACCAAGATTTTTAATACATGAACCTTTCAATATTTTTCCATGTTTACTGCAATAGACCTTTTCAAGATTTTGATTACGAGACCTTTTTACCATTTTGAATATATGAATTTTTCAAGATTTTTTATCACAATTCAAGAATTTTACCAAGATTTTTAACACAAGAATCTTTGAAGATTTTTCACACAGTGTATTTTCCTGTTCTTCCCTCGTGAGAACTTTTGAAGGTTTTTAACACAAGGCAAGATCCTTTCAAGATTTTAAACGTAAGAACTTTAGAAGATTTTTCACACACGGTACGGTCCCTGTGGATGCCTCCCCCACTGGGTTCCGGTCTGAATTGGGTGGCACTTCCCGGCTGTCCAAACAGTTACCTTACACCTTTCTGGTAGGTCGGACGGTCTGGGTCTCAGCAACAACAACACACGATACTTTCAAGATATCCATACAGACTATTTTCAAGAATTTTACTTTTCTCGAAAGAAATTTTGAAGAATTTTACTCTATAAATTTAGAATGAACTCTATTCATTTTTAATGGGAAAATAGGTCTGCCAGTGTGAAGTAATCTAAAGTATTAACATTTAACTTAAAATTAATTTTTATTATAATTTTCTAAATTTTTATTATCACATTGTTATATATCCTGGAATGGTCGAATCTTGTTCACTTAATTTTTGCTAAGTATAATGCGTTTAAATTTGTTTTTAAGTATATACTTAAAAGGGTTGTTCGCTTAATTTTAGCTAAGAATAATGCGTTTAAATTTTAAGTGCACAAAAGGGTCGAATCCTATTCACTTAACACAATTTTGAAAATGTGTAACTATACTTGAGTTTAAACTTGAGTTTATACTATTCGTTTAAAAAAAATCGTAGTGTTAGAATCCACTTAACACAATTTATGTGTTCACTGGATATCCGTATTCAAGTTGTTTTAAAAATCATAGTGTTATAATACACAATTAATAACACAATTTTATATTCTATTCGTAACTTAACATTCTGTTTTGAAACGCTCCGAAATCCCTTTATAAAATACATGACTATTCAATCTGTTCATAACGCGCCGAGCGATTCGAACGAACCTCGAAAAATATTCTATCTTCTGCTTCCTCTGATAAGGTACTCTTCGATGATAACTTTCTATGGAACAAGGCCTTGTGGTCAAGTGGATAAGCCGCAGGCATTGAAATCAAATGGTTACGAGTTCGAGTCCCGCTCCTGAGAAGTGAGAAATTAAATTATTTTGGAAAAAAACAAATGCCGATAGAAGGCAGCACTTCATCAAAATTCGCCAGAGGGCGCTTTAACTAGGCCACGCTGATAAGAACGATCACTTTGTCATTGAGCAGCGTCGAGGGAGGACGTGTG
This sequence comes from Amaurobius ferox, assembly GCA_951213105.1. Lineage (NCBI taxonomy): Eukaryota > Metazoa > Arthropoda > Arachnida > Araneae > Amaurobiidae > Amaurobius > Amaurobius ferox. The sequence goes on along the minus strand of OX578140.1, from coordinate 55,089,734 downwards.
CTAAGAGTTCCTGTTAAAGGTCATCTTCAAGGTTATCAATCGGTGATTGCGATACTTCATTTCCAGATTGTGCAATGCTCAAAGGTCAGTCAGCGATTGCGACATCCCCTCTCAAGACAATTCAGTCCGGGGGTATGAGTCATCAGGCATCTTTCGAAAGAGGCATCGGGTGTTGCACCGCCTCATCAAACTCCCTCCCAAAAGAGTGGGGTCTCAAGAGAGGATCCTCCGGGAGGAAAGACCCTCTGGGAGGGACCCTCCGAGAGGATCCTCCCAAAAGAGGGAGGGGTGCAGCACCTCCTGCGGAGGCACAACTGTCATTTATCTTCTACTGACAGCATCCCATACATTCTATAGGGTTTAGGTCTGGGGAATACGCTGACCACTCCATTCGCTGGATTTCCTCTGATATCAGTTAATCCCTTATGAAACGAGCTCTATGTGACCGGCATTGTCATTCATAAGGACATACTCAGAACCTATTGCACCCGTATAATGGCGAACGTAGGGATCAAGGATATATTTTACCGGTTACAGTATCGTTGAGGAAGAAATGGAGATCGGTACATCGACCGTCAGTGGCTGAAGAAATTCCCATGTCATACAAAGATACCATCAACAGAAAATGAGTGGCTCTGGAGGATGTTACTAGCTTCAAACCAGCATATCTCCATACAAAAATTCTTTGATATTCCGACTGTAAAGCGAATCTGGACTCAACGGTGAATAGGGAATTGCTCCAATCGTCTATGGTCCAACTGACGTGTTCCTGGCACCATTGGGTACTGGCTGCTCTGTGCCTCTCAGACAACAGAAAGCAAATGGTTGGCTTTCGCGCATAAAAGCTTGCAATCTTTTCACAGTTGTAACAGATACAAACATACCCGTAGCTGCACCGAGGCTAAAACATTAAGCATGTGCTGTTGCTTGTCCATTGCGTCTGACAGATAACGCTAAGTAGCGTTCATCGGAAGATGTTGTAGTTCGAGGACGCACCGGAGCCTGGCCTTTTGTTCTGATTTTTCGGAATTGGGTCCATAACCATGGAATCACAGAATAGTGGATTCTGAAGAATTCAAAAACTTCTCCAATAGATTGGTCTGATTCCAACCTTCCCATTGCTCTTCATTTCTGACTAGCTTCCAAACGCTTTCTTTGGGACATCTTGAAAATGGCTATTTCCAATTCTCATACTTACGTCCGCAGTAGAAGTGCGGACGCACAGAAATAAACATTTGCTTTTATCAAGACTCTGATTTGACATGGAGTCAATTTCTATAATGCACGTACATCTATATTTGCATATTGTACTCGAAGTATGCAACAAGTTTTATCCAATAAAATACATCTGTTCGCTCGTGATCTGAGAATTTCTATTTCGTGATTATGCTTTGGAATGGAATGTAGATCAGGAACTTTAAAACCGAGAATTCGTAATGGGGTTAAAGGACAATTGAGACCATAATTAAAAACATATCGCATTGCTAGCCTGTGTTATGAGTTTATAGTTAGGGTTTCAATTTCATTATGATTGCATATATTAGAATTTTGTGTATCTACCTATTCTCAAGCTATGGCTGAAATAATCTTCGAACAAAAATATTCCTCGCCCTATTACTTTTTCGAAAAAATTAAAAGCTTTAATATATTTCTCATTTCTTAATGGTAATATCTCACTTGTATGCGAAGCTTTAATTTTCTACCTATTTTAGGCTACGTAATTCATCCAATCAGCCGTATGATGTACATTATATATATCGCATTATAATATATACCATACGGTATAACATATGACGTCCATGATATATGTCAAATTATAACATATACGGTATGACATATATCAATCAGTATGATATATGATAGATGCCTAATAATGAGGAATGTACAATTAAAATATCTAAAAGAAAAAGCCGCGTTAGATTGGTTATATCACATAGAACACATTTTGTCCTGTTGTCATTTAAAAATATCTAAAAGCAAAAGTTGTGCTAGATTGGTGGTGTCATATAGAACAAACACACTTATCCTATCACCACACAAAATAACAGATTGGCATATCGAATGCTGCAATTTTGCCCCCACTCCCTTATAACTACTAAATCCATAAATTCTCATAACATTCTATGTACTTATAAAACAAACATATAGCATTCTGGGAAATTCTATCTTCAATGAAATTTAGCTAAAGTATACCTTTTTTAATGTACAAAATATATTTAGTAACGTGATTTGAAACAGCAAAAAGGACTGACTGTGTTTCATTTTCACTCCAGTCATGTACAAAACACCATGTCATTTTGTTAAAACACTTCCGAGAGTAATGGATAGGGTAAATAAAATGTGTTATAGTTTGTGGTATAGAATACCTGATTCTAAATTCATGAGTGATGGAGTTCTTGAAATTTAAGTTCCAAGATACTTTTCATATCGTTTGTTTATAATAATATTTACTATAAAAAATAAAATGTTAGTCTGATTCACTACATATTAAACTAAGCTGATTCAACAGATTCTTAAATGGAAGCCAGATATCCAGGATATACAAATAAATTAAAATAGTTTCTTTTTTATTGAACTGCATTTTGTTTATTACTATAAATAAAACTGAAGCTTGTAAGAAATTAACATTACTTAATTTCAGAAAGCAGACATATTTCATTTAAGTGATTACAATTGTTTCAAGGACTTTAGATTTATCCTTCCTGAATCCAAGGAACAGTATGCGCCTTTAACAACGGCTAAGAACAAACTGCGAGAATACAAATTAAGAAAAATTCAAACAGAGCTAGAACACCAGCGGGTGATATGAGTAACTGAAACCTACAGGATAAATACGTCAACACGGACCTATAAAACACGTTCGAATAAAGGTTGTATGTAAAAATAAATCTTTTAAATAAGAAGTGTCGAAGTACTATCACCAAAAGCAATATTAGAAATCGATAAAGAGCCCCTACCCCATTTTAGAATGTGCTGTGCTGCTCGAAACATTATTAGTCATATCTATATTCAATATTCAGAAACATTTGTTTTAAGAACATTTTAGATTCGAAAGTTGAAATAAGAACCGGAAACGAAAATTATTCGTAAGTAACTCTACCTCCTTTAGAATTTTAAGCGGAATTAAAACCATTTACTTAAACTCTATCTGTAGACAATATTAAAATATAGAGGTTTGTAGTAAAATGAAGATGTTTTAATCAAAATGGGAACAAATGGAACTACAATTTTTAGCAAAACCTTTACCTCCTCCCGAATTTGATGATAAATCTATACACGTCACCCTCCCTCTAACAACTGCAGGTCATAAAATATGCTTCAAGAATTGTAGTGAACACAATTGTATAGCAACATTTTTACGACCAATAAACATGCTGGGGAAAAATATCCATACCGGATACACAAAACGATTGTTAGAATAAATTAACATTGTGCAAAATTGACAAATTAAGAATAGCACAAAATTACGAGCAATAGCACATATATAATATTTCGTCAAAAATTTATTTAAATCAGCAGGTATTGGCGGAATGTTGAAGTTGTTAAATAAAGAAATAAAAATAGAGTATTGGAGATAAATAAAAAATAATAACAAAAATGAACATAACAATCAAATGCATAAGAAATATATTTAGCTCTGACCACACTTGGAACAACTTCATCTGCTCAGTTGCCTATAAAATGGACTTTGAAACAACGTATTTCCCCAGAGTATGACTTATGGCCTGCATCTTAACCTATATAAACAAATATCAGGTGAATCAGGAATAAAATAATTTTTTAGGAAAACGGACAAAAAAGTTGATAAAATTGTCGTCCCTAAGTAAAAAGTGAAGAACTTTTCATTTTATTTTATTAGCTTTTTAGGATAGGTAAACAGAAAATGGGATATGTACGATCTGGAAATAAATATCTGACGAAATATTCAAAGCGTGATACGTTTAAATGTCTGATGGGGAAAATACTCTCACAATTCATTTAAGGTATTTTTAATGAAATATGTTTTTACCCAAATCCATGTATGATACAACCATTAAATCAATATAATTTTTCAGTCAGTAAATTATTCTATTCATTATAAAATGCACCTGATGACGCCGTAATCTTTAAATGGTTTTCTAATTGCAATTATGTATATAAAGATACTCAGGAACACCACTTAGATCAAATGTATCTCTACAGTTAATTTTATGTTACTCTCTTGATGTTAGTATATCACAGCAAACAACCATTCTATATATTAAGTAAGAACAATTTGCAAAATATAGAACTGATCCAGTTGATTTGTGACCCAGAAATCCGAATTTTTTTATCTGTATGCTCTACATAATATATATATATATATATATATATATATATATATATATATATATATATATAAAATATAAAACTTGAAAAAATGCTACAATTTTAAGTGAATTGATTAAAAAGCTAAAAGCAAAAAACTTATTTTTAATACAACTTGTAAAGCGCAATGCTGCAATTTTACATGTGTATACGTATATAAATTCCCAAATAGGGCAAGTAGCAATGTACTCGTAAAATTCCTAGATAAGTGACGGAAGTAACGGCCGGGGGGAGTTGCGACCCCCAACACTCCGGTTAAAGCTTTTATCCGCCATGGCAAACGCTCCCGGTAGTCGATACTCCCTAGACCATTTTCTTCATGACTCTTATAAAACCGTAAAAAAATACATACATACATATACACATTCAATAACTTGTAAAAATCCAAATGTTTACTATAATACGCTAAAACAAACCAAAAAGGACACACTATAAAAATATAACAATTAATTTATTAATTTATTAATATTATTATTTATTATTTTATTACAATTTGCAAAATATAGAACTGATCCAGTTGATTTGTGACCCAGAAATCCGAATTTTGTATCTGTATGCTCTACATAATATATATATATATATATATATATATATATATATATATATATATATATATATATATATATATATATATATATATATATATATATATATATATATATATATATATATATATACAAGTGAATATTCAAAAGTACGAAATTGTACAATATACAAATAAAAACAAGTAACCCAGCAGAAAGACGGAATGCTGCTCACGAATGCCGGGTATATATAAGAAAGTCAAAAGTATAAGATGGGAAAGTTCCAACATGTAAGATACTAATAGGCCAAGGGGGATTGTGACCCCTTGTTTCCGGTTATAGCCAGCTAATTACTCCTAGGAAACACTCCCGGAACCGATACCTTCCTGTGGCCTAATCTCCATGAAACGTCCAAGCAAAAGGCGTAATCCAGGAATGGAAGCAAAGACCACGGTTAAATTTAAAAGGATAAAAATGGGAATAGTAATGTTGATTAAAGGGAGGGAAAGCCATTCCCATGACAGTAAAGGTGCTAATTTCACATCATCTTAAAACTTTCCGAATCAACTGCATTTATAGAAATGCTTAAAATACATACGTTGCCAATAAAATTTATGGAATAGTGATGTTGCCAAAATCTTTGTAAAAGGCGTTTATAACATTGCTGTGTGGTGTATTATAGTAGTGTTTGATGTAGCTCACAGGATAATGCTGTCGTAAGGCCTCCTGGAGGAATTTTCTGTCAAAATTGAAGCGATCACGTTTATAAGTATGCATTCTCAAGTTGCGAAGAAAATGATTTTTGATGATATTGCGAAATGTGGTAGAGCTCAAATTCGAATTCCAGTCAACAATGTAATTAATATTGGTGTCGAATGAGTTTCTCTTATCATATAGTTTTATATATAATTATTCATTTTCACAAAAATTGATACTAATATCAAGATAATTGATCTCGTTATCATGATTCCTATTAGTTTCTATAAGTTCTAAGTTGGATGGGTAAAAACTAAAGTCAAAATCGCTGGGATTTTTTTGTTTGACGAATAAGGACCAAGAATCTGAAGTAATGCATGTCGTTCAGGGTATGGGTACCTATTTCGTAGTAGTTTAGGTAGAGGTCCGCCAACATAGAGGAGCATCCCCCTCCCATAGGAATTCCTTTTTTCTGTTGATAGAAATTAATACCAATTTATAGAATATTTTCATACAAGGCTATATTCAATATGGTTTTATATTTGTACATTGCTATGTATCTTTGCATATCATAGGTGTTATAAAGCTCAATCATATCAAAGAGGTCGTCCAGATTTATATTATTGAATAGATCTTTGAAGTCAAAGCTTTTGTAGATCATATGTTCGGACATATTACATAAACTATTTATTACATCATAACTATTTTTAACCATGATTGATCCATTTCTCATTATCTGTAACATAGTTGGTGTTAACAGCAATAATAGTTTTCTATTAGCAATGGTCAAATATGTTCGGAATCCCATTGTTACGGGACGGTACGTAATAGGAGTATTGTGTAGTTTGGGAAACATCACCAAGTAAGGAAATCGGATATGCTTGATTTCGATTCCGATTCGTTTATACATAGCATGAGTTTTATTTTCAATTTCCCTTTTTGGTATTTTTAATAGGGTATACATAGTTGTATTATTGTAATCATTTTACCAAAGAGCTCAATATAAATCAATAAAGAGCTCATTATATAATTGTGAAAGTGATGAATTATATATAAAACTATATGATAACAGAAACTCATTCGACATCAATATTAATTACGTTGTTGACTGCAATTCGAATCTGAGCTCTACCATATTTCGCAATATCATCAAAAATCATTTCCTTCGAACTTGAGAATGCATACTTACTAACGTGATCGCATCATTTGTGACAGAAAATTCATCCAGGAGGCCTTACGACAGCATTATCCTGTAAGCTACATCAAACACTACTATAATGCACTACACAGCCATGTTATAAACGCCTTTTACAAAGATTTTGGCAACATCACTATTCCATAAATTTTATTGGCAACGTATGTATTTTAAGCATCTCTATAAATGCAGTTGATTCGGAAACTTTTCAGATGATGTGAAATTAGCACCTTCACTGTCATCGGGAATTGCTTTCCCTCCCTTTAATCAACATTACTTTTTCCATTTTTATCCTTTTAAATTTAAACGTGGTCTTTGCTTCCATTCTTGGATTACGCCTTTTGCTTGGACGTTTCATGCAGATTAGACCACAGGAAGGTATCGGCTCCGGGAGTGTTTCCTAGGAGTAAATAGCTGGTTATAACCGGGAACAAGGGGTCACAATCCCCCTTGAATTATTAGTATCTTATCTGTTGGCACTTTCCCATCTTATACTTTTGACTTTCTTATATATATATATATACATATATATATATATATATATATATATATATATATATATATATATATATATATATATATATATATATATATATATATATATATATATATATATATATATATATATATATATATATATATGCTGTTTTTAACACTTTACAACAAAGTTGAAAAGTGAATTCTGTCTGTTTGTCTGTCCGTTAGCACGATAACTGCCGTAAAAATGACTTTATCAAAATGAAAATGAAATTTTAGTATTTTGTTCAGACGGTCTGTGGGACCTATGGGAAAATAAATGAAATATATCAACCAATTAGTTTTGGATTGAATCCGGGTTGAAGAAATGAAATGCATTGAACGCTATATGACCTAAATTTTCCAACATTTTTAAGCGGATTTAAATTCCCAAATTACTTCGAAAGTTTTATGAAATATTCAAGTTATCCCATAAAATATATAAAAAAAATTCAGCTAAATATATTCAGTAGTTTTTTAATTAAAAATTAAAATAATAATTACACCTTCTATATAAAACGATCATGTGACCATTGGAGAGATCACGGGATCCACTTCAAAATAATATACGGCTTTCGTCCTGTGTCAAAATCGTGAGTTCTTTTTAATCGCAAGTTCTTTTTAATTCATATTTAGTGTTGTATCCGTCCTAAAACCGCTTCATTCTTATTTAAATTCTGTGCGTCTAAGTACTGAAACAACGCAACTACAACATATTTGTGTTTAAATGATCATCCAAATTTGATTACTTCTACAACGAAGCCTAGTTTTCATCTATGAAACATGTAAACAGCAAAATAAGTAGAATGAGTTGTATAAGAATTACTACATTTCTTTATCAAAATTAGCTAGCTCATGGAGTCTGCAATATAGCTGATGTGAATGAAACATTCATTGATTTTACAGAGAGAAGGACGATTTTCTGGATGAAGTTTAAAGCAGAGTTTAATTACATGTAGCTCCATGGTCTTAAGTTTTTAAATAAAATAATTTATTATAGTATTGTGATGAATGAAATGAATTGAAAAATGTATCTGAATGAAATGCTGCTTTTATTTAAAGAATCTGCCGCTTTATAATTCATTATGCCGCTTTGTATATTCCTTTGAAAACGTTCATTTGTTTTCGATGACGTTTTCAAATATAGTAAATTATTGTAGTATTGTGATTATTTTAAAAAATATTACCGAGGAATGTATTACATTTTATAGATGTTTAAACCAGGTAATTTATATTTCCATGCCGTAATTTGGAAATATAAATTACCTGGTTCTAACTATTAAGTTCATTTTTTTTTCGGTGAAGTTTTTAGTTTTCAAATATAGTACATTAATGTATTATTGTGATAATTTTACAAATATTACCGCTGAATGTATTGCATTTTAGAGATTTTTAAATAAAATTGCATTGTAATTGGAAAGTGTTTCATAATCAATGCTTTATGCATGATTGATCTTTCTTGTTAGCACTTTACAACAATGTTGAAAAGTGTTTATGACTCTGTTCATTCTTTCTGTCTGTCTGTCCGTTAGCACGATAACTGCCGTAAAAATGACTTTATTAAAATGAAATTTTAGTATGTTGTTCAGACTGTTGGTGGGACCTATGGTAATATAAATGAATAATAGCACCCAATTTGTTTTGGACTGAACCCTTTTTGAAAAAATGAAATGCATTGAATCCTATGGGACGTAATTTTTCAAACATTTTTTAAGCGAATTTAAAATTAGAAATTGCTTCGAAAGTTTTAGGAAATATTCAAATTATCCCATAAAAATATAAAAAAAAATCAGCAAAATACATTCGGTAGTTTTTTAAACAAAAATTAAAATAATAATTACACCCATTATATGAAGAGACCAGGTGACCATTATATGAAGAGATCACTTAACCCGCTTCAAAATAAAATATGGCATCGATCTTGTGTCAAAATCTTGATTTTTAAAATACTTTTTAATTTATATTTAATGTTGTACCAGTTCAAAAACCGCTTTATTTTTGCTTAATTTCTGTGCAACTACATACTGAAACAGCGCAATTACATTGTATTTGAGTTTAAATGATCAATGCCATCCATGTTGTGTCAAAAGTGTGATTTTTCAAGTTCTTTTAAATTTATCTTTGGTGTTATATCCGTTTTAAAACCGCTTTAATTTTTCTTAATTTCTGTGCATCTGTATCCTCAAACAACACAATTACAATATATTTGAGTTTAAATGATCATCAAACTTTGATTATTTCTACAATGAAAACTAATTTTCACTTATGTAGAATGTAAACAGTTTAGGCTGTAAGATGAGTTGTTTAAGAATTGCTGAGTTTCTTTAAAGCAACATTATTTTTTTCTGGAATTGCAATTTAGATGTTATGAATGAAACATTCATTGATTTTACATAGAGAAGTAGACGATGCAATGGCAAACTCTTTAGATGAAGTTTTAGTTAAATTACTTTTACCTCCATGGTTTAAAGTTTTTATGTTGAATAAATTACTATAGTACTGTGATGAATGAAATAAAAATGTAAGAATGAAATATTTACTGCTTTTACATACAGAGCCTGGCGATTTATATTTCTATGACGTCATTTGAAACAAGTTCGTTTTATTCGATGAAGTTTTAAATCTTCAAAAATAATTATTTATTGCAGTATTGTGATAATTTTAAAAATATGACCACTGAATGTATTGCATTTTAGAGATATTTAAATAAAATTAGATTTGTAAAATGCTTCATAATCAATGCTTTATGCATGATTGAGCTTTCTTGTTATTGAAATTAAATATGCGTACAGCTCATACACAGATAACGAAATGATTACAAAATCAAGGCCGCAGGATCCACCAATCCATCAATTATTAACAGTTGCACATTGAATTTTCAAATCAGTATTTGGTGAAACCCCCCTTGGCGGCCATGCATGCTTGTATAGGTATGGGTAAAGGTTGATAAAGTTTCCTAATGTCATCTTACATTCAGCCAGGCATTCCTCAATTGTTGTTCCAGGTGTGTTACATTTCGGGCAGCCCGAATTTGGCGGTCTAGTATGTTCCATACATGCTCGTTTGGCGAAAGGTCTGGTGACTTTGCTGACCAAGGAACAGTAACAATAAAACCAAGACTATCCACAGATTTGTGAGTCGTATGTGGGGTGGTATTATCTGGTTCGAAAACGGGCACATATTGACGTGTCATGAAGAGTAACAGAAACGGCCGCAGGATTTCATCAACATATCGTTGATCTGTTAAAGTTGTACGCATGATGACTAGAGGCGACATGCTGCCGTAAGAGATAGGACCCCACTACATCACACCAGGGGTAATGGATGTGTGCCTGTGTAAAAGAAGCATGATTGGGACCTCTGGTCCTGGCGCCTCCACAACAAGGCGGAATTAAGAGCCTTAATTCTGCCTATAAGTTCCTTGTAGCAACCATTGCTTCCAGAACCTTTACACAGCAGTGTTCAATAGGTGGCTGCCTATTGTTCGATATAACCAGACAGCTTCATGCATCCCGAAGTACGACCACGTTCTAACTCGTCTAATAGCTTATAAGGTCTGCGGCAAGGTCGTAAAGGCATTCATTATTGGTTGTGGATCCACGGAACTGCAACGCCGATAAGGAGCAATGATAAACCGTCCACATTTTAACCTCTTTTATAGGATGCTGGTTGCGTAGTAGAAACTCGCTATGACCAAAGTTAACACTCATTAGTCTTGCAAATTTAATCCTTTGCATACTTGGTATACAGGAATTTGCATGCAAAATATCAAGATGATCGGATTAATTTTAGGATTGCTTCGTTTATTTTGTAAAAGAATATATATACCCACCTAATGTATATATATATATATATTCACATAATGAATATAATAAATATGTTTCACATATACCTCAGAACGAGTTATTTCATCCAGCCTTTCTCTTTTCTCGCAGTTTTAATGACTATTGATCATTAAACGTAACATCTAGACACTGAATCAAATTGTTGATTGCCAGTTTTAATTGCCAGTGACAAAAGAATATCAAATTTTATATTTATTAGTTTTGAGAGTAAAAGTGGTGTGATTTCTTAAAAAAGCATTTTCTATCGTCACACCTAATTCGAATTTCCCAGCGCTTTCGCTGTCGTCATTGATTTGGAAGCTTAGGAGGGGAAAATGAGACCAAAACTGTGAATTTTGTTTGAAAGAACGTGATAGATCATTTTGAGAAGCAGTTTTTAATTTTTAATTATTCCTTTGCATCGTAACCCTAAATTGAATTTTCCAAGCATTAGATTTTTTTCGTTGACCTGGAAACTGAGCCAGGATGAATGCAATTATGAAAAACAAGTCTCTGGCTGGGATGAAAACGATCGATAACTCAACAAATAGTTTTGAGTTGTTATTATTCCATTGTCTCGAAGTTAAGAAGGATCAAATAACACAGAAATCGTGAGTTTAGCTATAGCTCTAGAAAGTGCTCGATAATTTTGATACAGCTCCCCTCACTGAATTAGTGGTTTTGAATGGTGCCTAGTTGAAAATAAATTGTGACAACTGAACATTATAGGTACCAAGAAATAGTTCGAAATGTTTATTAAAACTCAAATATTTAGGGTTTTTCGAAGCAATACTTTGATTGAGAAAAACATCTTACATTCTTATTTGAGAATGTTTAATTTTTCTTTAAAATATTGGTACAAAAATGTATAGTAATTGACATCTCAATAGTAAAATTCCGTACTAGTTCCTGTTAAAAGACAAAGCAACCATGATTGAATCCATTTACCGCTGGCAGGTTGTCGTACGGCGTGCACGACATTTTGTAATTTCAATTACGGATGCCAACCAAAATAATGAATTATCTAAATGCTGCAGAGGGAGCCAATGACAACAAATGCATACATAAACAGTGGTCATCCCCGTCTGCATCAACAACGAATGGTAGATGTGGTAGGGAATGAATGGGGGAAAGAAAAAAGCGCCCCAAAGCTGTATTCCAAAAAGTCAGTCGACTTCAAATTTGCGAACGAGCTAACATCATGTTTCTTGGTTTTTGTGAAAAAAGGTATATCGAACGTAAGCGTTAAAATGGAAGCTTGTTGCAGTTATGAGATGTGCAACAGTTTCGTACATCATCGAGATTGCACGAATACGTACTTAACACAAAGAGTAGAGGTAAAGCAACTTTCAATTTGTCACTAATTAGCACTGAAGGCACACTTTTAACGATTATTCAAATAATGAACAATCAGTTCGTAAGAGTAGATCCTAGTAACGAGTTCTTAGATATTGAATTAAAAGAACTATTTTGAGTATGGATTGATTAAGAGAAATTGTTTTAAAAATATATGTCAATTTTAATATGTGTGTAAATATGTATTAATGAAATATTGTCAGTGTTATATGTCTTTTAATAATAGATTTAATAATAGTATCATTACTCAAGATACAATGGATATCTATAACTTAAAACATTAAAATAAATTGATCAATTAAGTCAAGTGTAATTATTTATATTTTGTGTGTTCGTCTCTCCAGTTTGAGAACCTGGGGCTTACATGCTCCACCCCTAGCGACGACATCATAGGTAAGTCCTATAGTGGTAATTTTGATAAGGACAATTTTACCTTATGACACAGGTCATACAATGACTTCTACAATGTTTGAGTTAAACGAAATCTATTATTTTGTACCCTTTGGTTAAAATGCCAGATAATACGTAGGAAAAACGTAAAATTAAGTCTCTATATTGATGATTTTCATGGCTGATTTATGTGTTTTAATGGATTTCTGTAAGGAGATATACAAAAAATATTATCTAGATTCAAAAATTAGATACATAAATATTGGTCATAAAATAACTTCTCAATTTTACGAGCCTCTAGCGACAGAACTCCATGTGGAATTGAAAATATATGTGAGACTTAGACGTTTGAAAATATGCGCTTGCCATTCATGCAGGTACAATGTCTCGAAGTACTATTTTTGCGATTTCAAAACACAAATTATGGAAAGTTCTAAAAGCAACAACTTTTTTTTTATACCTCTGTATGGTAAACACTGTGTAAAACCATACAGAGGGTTAGAGTGCTATTGCTAGCCCTAAAAGCGACGTATAAATAGTACTTACAAGCATTCAGAGAATTAACAACAGAAGAGACAACATTCAAATGTTGATTTACTTGTTTTCATATTTTGTTTCTGTTTCTCAAAACATGTGTCGTCGTTTTTCTGGTTTTATTTACTCTTGTGTTGTTAATTCTCAAAGTATTTGAAAATGTTATTTCAGTGTCGTGTTCAGTTGTGGCAATAAAATGTATGAATTACTTTATAGAATCTATTAATGGATTTCGACTGTGTTGATCACGATGAGATATATGAAAAATAGTGTTGTCAATGGAACTTTTCGTAACCCGTTTGTTAAACACCGTGTCTGCGAGAAACTGCAAAAATTTTAAATGAATAAATCTCGACAGAATTATTCAAACATCTAAATCTTATATGTCATCACTATTTGGCGAAAAGTGAAGTCGCTAGAGGCTCGCAAACAGGAAGTTATTTTATAATCTCACTGTTTGTACATGACTAGTATTTAAAGTCAAAGACAAGAAAACAAATATCTAATGATCTGTTTAATGGTCAATACTGCGGCAAACGTGTAATATTTCCTTACTGGTATTTTTAATTTGTCCCTTTCGCAAACAGCACGAGCGGGGTGTTTCCGCCAGAATACATTTTTATGAGAATTCTTTCTATTGACGTCTTTTTAGGGTAACCTTGGCAATTTATTGCCGATTTGGCGACATTTAGGGACTTCCGGAATATTTGAGAAAGACATCGAAATAACCAATAGACTTCGAAATACACTCTTTCGCAAAAAAAACGACGCACCCCTACAAAATAATGCGATCAACTCAAAATATCGCATGCAAATTCCTTTATACCAAGTTTGCAAATGATTAAATTAGCAAGGCCAATGAGTGTTCTCTGCGGTCATACCGGACGTTTCTATTGAGCAACTTGCGTCCCGTAAAACAGATTAAAGATGTGGACGGTTTATCTTTGCTCGTTATCGGCGTTAAAGTTCCGTGGAGACGCAACCACAATGACGCCGTTACGACGTTGCCGAACACCTTATAAGCAATTAGACGATTTCGAAAGTAATCGTATAGTCGAGATACATGAAGCTGGTTGGTCATACCTAGCAATAGTTCGCCGCATGCACCGAACGGACACTGTTGTGCAAAGGTGCTGGCAGCAATGGTTGCTGCAAGGAATGTATTGACAAAATTAAGGCTTTGGAAGGCCAAGGTGCAGGAATGCGATGCAATATCGGATGATTGTGTGACAGGCCCGAAGTGGCCCAACGGCATTATTGTCCGCCATCCAACTTGCTACAGCCTCATCCATACTACCCGTGATACGATCTACCATCTCACAGACTCACTTGACTGAGATGGGGTTACTCTCACGGCGGCCTTTAAGACGTCTGTCTATAACCCCACAATATCAAGTCGTTTGGAGTGGTATCGTAGCCGAGCACCAAGGCGGCCAGAAGACTGGCATCGCATATTGTCCAGTGATGAATCACGCTGCTGTCTTTCAGCAGATGACCATCGTGTACATGTGTGGAGGCGCCAGTGCCAGCGGTCCAAATCAGCCTTTGTTTTACACAGGGACACAACCATTACCCTTGGTGTGATGATGTGGGATGCTATCTCTTGCGACAGCAGTTCAACCATAGTCATCCTGCGTACAACTTTAACAACTCAACGATATGTTGATGAATCCTGCGTCCGTTTGCATTACCTATCATGGCACGTCATTCTGTGGTCATTTTCCAAGAAGATAATGCCACTCCACATACGGCTCGGCCTTGATTTTGTAATCGTTTAATTATCTTTGTATGAGCTGCAAGTATATTTAATTTCAATAAAAACAGTCACTTTCTTCATGGTGCTTCGTTTTTTGCAAAAGAATGTATTCGATAACTCCAGAAGTTTCTATAGAGAGATTCTATTAAAATGAGCCATCACTCATTTGGGAAAATTGATGACGCGATATAATTGATATAAGCTACTATAGACTGAAGTTTTTGTCAATGTTTTGAGAATAGCAGCTGGTGGTTTGTAAAATTAATTTCGTCAATATTTTGAGAACAATATCAGCTATTTTGTGAAATTAGTCGAACATTTAAGTGCTGTTTGGTTGTAACTTGTTCCTGTTTATGTTGTGGTTGTGAATAAACCTGTTTGTTTCCAGAAATTTGGACACATTCTGGTATCCTGCGTGAACACCCGCGATTCCAGAGGATACGCCGTAACAATACTATATATATGCAAAGAATCATCTTTCTAGGTCTAAGGTTGAATTTCTCGAGGATCTAAAAATATTTTTATCCAACCACCCTTTTCTTCGTTCCTGAAGAGAAATATAAATATCTATCTTATGTTCGTTCCTGTGTTTAATACTTTAAGTATGCTAAGCTCTATGTCACCAGGGGATTTCTGGAGGGTTTCAAAAGACACACGTTACAATTACATTTATATACCAGATTCAAAATTTACACATTTTTGTGTATTCATACTTTTCTGCAGACACGTGCAAAATAATTATATTATATTTTATAATTATATTTTGACCACTACGTCTAGCAAAACTTCTCAGAATAATTGAATAACATAAACTGCATTACCTGACTTTTAGGAAAGAGAGGAAATTCCCATTAAAGGGCGTTTTATTTAATTAACGTAGTGTTGCGTCCTTGGTTAATTTGCTTTTACGTATGTGCAGCTATGAAAGCAAAACTTGGGCATTATTTTGATGGCTATTTTACGTGTTTGGAGCAGGTTAAACTGTTTTTGATGAAACGTTATATTAAGAAAGTAATTTCACTTTATAACTATTTTTTTCTTAGAAAATTAAGCTGCTCTAGATAATGTAAAAATTAAGTAAAAATATTTACTCGAAGTTGATTTTTTATTTTGATATATAGATCCATTTGTATAATTTATATTATTTATACTATTATGACTTCCATAGTAACATTTTTCGCAAATGAATGAACTATGACCTTCTATAATCTGATTTAATCACTTACATTCTTGTTGTCGATAGACGTTTGTGGATCATTGGTTGTTGAACCATAGCATCATCCCTGCACTGCATAAGAACCTTGACGCATCTATTCAAGCACCTGTGCCGACTTTTATGCTTATATGCTTCCCGACTCTAACTGCACTCTCCAACTATATTCTCATCTATTTTGTTCATCTCTTTGGAATACTTTGCATGTCTATCCGACTCTAACTACTATTTTTCGTTTTAGTAGTGGCTTCTTACTGTGGTAGCCAGTTACTGTCTTTTTGTCTCAGTAATAGCTATATAGAACCTTCTACCAGTTGCGACCTAAGCAAGTAAACAATTGAAAAAAGAAGGAAGGCTTAGCGAGAAGCTTACTAAGAAGGCGGTAAGGGGTTGTGACTTTACACCCCAGTTGTCAACATGCATGTGCCGCGGCATTGCACTCCTGGACGCCAGCTCTGGCTGAAGCGAACCCCCGAAGTGACAATAACAATTATCACAAGACCTTTGAAAAAGAAAAGTCCAATGAAAATGCTCAATCTATCATATTATTGTAAACAAGTCCGTCAGACGGCTTGTTACTTCCTAAATATATCTGCGTGGTATCGTTCATCAGTCCTGTTATTATGATAAATCATATTCATTACATGCGAATCATCATCATCCAAGTTGATATAATATTGATTTTAATTTTAAACAATATTCATTATTTTTACCATAAAATTTATTTATATAATGTTTCATAAAATGTATGGGGTATCGCTCTTTGTATGCTTGTTGAAGAAATGCTTTGTCATAATTTATACGGATGACGTCGTTGTTTATGATTCTCTGTATTCAAGCCAATATTCAAGTGAAAATTGGAATTCCAATGTATCATGCCTGAGATAGGTATATCAAAACTATTTCTTTTTTCATAGATAGTAAAACTGACAAGCATTTCACTAAAGTCGATGCTTAAATCCAGAAATTCCACTACATTTTTAAGTGTAGTTGGATTTTCTTTTAAGATTAAGTTGGATGGGTAAAAATCAAAATTCATTTTATAATTCTCATCTTCATATCCAATTATCAAATCATCCACATAACGCAGGTATAAGATTTCATTATTAATATGAGATTGGTTTTCATAAAAGTTGAGCTATAAATCTGCAAGTATAGACAAGCAACCCCTCCCATGGGGATGCCATTAATTTGCTGATAGAAGGAAATGCCATTAAAATGTAGTTTTCTTTTATGACAATATTGATTAAAGGCTTGTATTTAATGAATTCTATAGTTTGCTTCAGGTCAAATTCTTCATATAATAAGTTTAGGATTTGGGATAGGTCTTCAAGATCAATGTTGTTGAAGAGTTCCTAAAATTCAAATGTTTTGAAGTATAATTGATTTTTTTGATATTTTAGACTTAATAACTTCTTGACTGTTCTTGATGATGTAGCTTCCTTTGTTATTAATTTGTTTCAATAGAGGTTTTAAAAGTTTGATTAGAAATGAATTGGCCTTGGTGAGGTATGTATTAAAACCGACTGTAACAGAAGGGGTGCTCGTGAGAGGGGGTGCTCGTCTATACTTGCAGATTTATACCTTAACTTTTATGAAAACTAATATTAATAATGAAATCTTATACCTGCGTTATGTGGATGATTCGATAATTGGATATGAAGATGAGAATTATAAAATGAATTTTGATTTGTACCAATCCAACTTAATCCTAAAAGAAAATCCAACTACAGTTAAAAATGTAGTGGAATTTCTGGATTTAAGCATCGACTTTAATGAAATGCCTGTCAGTTTTACTATCTATGATTAAAGAAATAGTTTTGATATACCTATTTCAGGCATGATACATTGGAATTCCAATCTTCACTTGAATATCATTAGAAATGGATTCTTGGGGGGATTGGCTAGAATGCAGAGAATCATAAATAACGACGTCATCCGTATAAATTATGACAAAGCATTTCTTCAACAAGCGTAAAAACAGCGATACCCCTTATCTTTTATGAAACATTATATAAATAATTTTTATGGTAAAAATAATGAATATTGTTTAAAATTAAAATCAATATTATATCAACTTGGTTGATGATGGTTCGCATATAATGAATATGATTTATCATAATAACAGGACCGAAGAACGACACCACGCAGATATATTTAGGAAGTAACAAGTCGTGTGACGGACTTGTATACAATAATGTGGTAGATTGAGCATTTTCATTGGACTTTTCTTTTACAAAGGTCTTAAGATAATTGTTATTGTCACTTCGGAGGTTGGCTTCAGCCAGAGCTGGCGTCCAGTTGTGCAATGCCGCGGCAATTATGACATGCATGTTGACAACTGGTGTGTAAGGTCACTACCCCTTACCGCCTTAAAGTAAGCTTCTCTCTAAGCCTTACTTCTTTTTTCCTATTTTTACTTGCTCTTTTTACATTTTATATTTATATCGTTCATAGTGTTTGTAGCTGCTTTGCGTATAAATGCTATATCACTACAATATCTTTAATAATTTCCACTTTTATTCCTCTATATATTATATATATATATATATATATTTATATATATATATATATATATATATATATATATATATATATATATATATATATATATATATATATATATATATATATATATATGTATAATTGAAAAATGTTTATTTTACTTGTATTATAATATACCTGTGATTGATCATTAATAGTAAATGTCCTGTAATATCAAAGATACTATATTACAAGCTATTGAATATTTAAAAAAGACTTGATAAGTAAACATTATAAATAAAACAGGTACTAAATTGGTATAAAGTACCCTTTTTCCCTGTTCCATATATAAGTAAAAGTATGGAATAAGATATACATATGGTGAACAAGGGTGAACAAAATTTTTACTACACATTTAGATGGAAGTATTTTTATAGATCATATATGTATTGCAGGTATAAGGTACTAATCCCATTGTTCCCTGCATAACCATACATCGTGTAAATGCAAGAATTGTGTGTAAGATAAAAAATTGCAAAACAGAAATATTGTTTTGCACGATGAGCTAGGCCTTTTCTAGCTTCCAACACAAAATTTGAAATCGAATAGATTGAGTAATTTGAATAAAGGGAAAAGCGATTCCGAAAGTATGTACGTTATCAAGGGCCATACATGTTTCGCTAATGCGGATTTTACGTTTCTGTGTGCATTACTGTAAATTGTAGTATAGAAACAATGCACGTGGTCCCACGTATTAGAAAATATAATTTGGATCAGATATATAAGAAATCAAATATAATAATCAAATATACCAGCGTGTGGCTAAGTATTTATAGAAGAATACAATGTGATGAAAACTATATTATATATACATATGTATGTATGTATGTATGTATGAGAGCAAATATTATAGACTAATGAATTTAAAATGGTAATTATTTTGCGCTTTCTTCATAACCATTTTCTCTGCTCAGAATGGGTAAAATTAAAGTGATCACATGAGTATTAAAAGCAGGCTTTGTTCTCTCAACTGTGCAGATTATTGCAAAGATAAATCAACTTGTCACAACGGCATTTTGTTAATTGAGCAAAAATCATTTTGGGAAAACTTTCTGCAATTTCAAAAATCCACACGGAATTCAATGTCCGATGAATTTATTTAATTTTAAGTAAATTGGAAATAATTTTAATTGATAGACATTGTGGATATTTTCCAAAATTTATATCGTTCGCTGAAGTTTTATTTAATATAGATTGCACGCTAATTGAATTTGAATTGAAATATATTAATACCAACATTTTTTATATAACATATATATATATATATATATATATATATATATATATATATTAAAAAGTCCTTTAATTCTCCTAATGAAGACCATAATATTTATAATTCCTTCAACAATCATAAAAGTAAACCAAAAAGAACTAAAAGAGCAAGTAAATATAATAAAAAATTGCCATCATTATCTGAACTAAAAAATGCCATCCTTCAGCAACATGCAAATTTTAAAATTACTTTTGATTGGAAACAATGTAAAAACTGGATTTTCGCAATTAAAAAACAGCAATTAAATATGGTATATAATCTTTTTCTAAGTACTGCATTTGATAACGTACATTTTAAACATTTATTCTATGATTTGCTCATTACCAGAAGTAAAAATCTTAATAGTTATTTTTATGTCACAGACTTAAACTTTAATGACGAATCAAAACAAAATACTAAAATAAATGAATATTGTACCTTGAATTTTACTAATTCTGTATTAAATAATCTGAAGATAAATAATTTTTTAAAATCGGTTTCCAATTACTTTCCAGTCAAACATGTAAATCCTAAAATTGCATATAAATATGATAAACCGCTAGGACGTTATATTTTCAACTATAATCAAATTGCCAAATCAGTAGATATTAATCAAAACTATGAATTGGATAAAGAGTCATATTGCCACTGTCATTTAGAAAAATACAAAGACTTCGTAGATAAACACCATGGGCATGTTATAACGGGAAATCTAAATATTATTAATTATGATGCACTAAGATCACTGATGTTACTGGGTACTAAGTACCGTATACCTACTAAATTTAAACATAAATTAATATGTAAAGGTTTATTTCTTGACTTAAATAAATTTATTTATAAAATCAGTTATAAATATCAAATCCCTGTAGAAGCCTTTAAACCTTGGAGAGTCTTAATAGAGCAATACTTAAATCATTATATATATAATCAGAAAATTAATAATTCATATAAACTTAATTCAATTAAAAATGATATTAAAGAAATACAAAAGGATTTTGTCATTACATATGTCGATAAGGCAAGTGGAAACTACTCAATTATATGTAAATATTATTATAAAAATACCCTTCAGTCACACTTACTTAATAATCATATCTATAATTTACATAAAACTAACCTTAAAATCTTATACAATAGAATATCAGCCAAATATAAGCAAATCCATCTAAAAAATAGTTGTAATAACATTCCATATATTGTTTTAGTACCCAAGTTTCATAAATCCCCTGTTGCTTTTCGAACCATTACCAGTGGGCATAATTCTTACATTACTAATGCTGGAAAATTATTATTAAAGATACTACATCAAGTATCCTTGTCAGATGAAATCTCAAATAATTGTCATATTGTAAAAAACAGTTTTGAAGTAGTTAAGAAATTGAAAACTCTTACTAATATTCGTAGTATTTACACCTTTGATTTCAAAGATTTGTTTAATAATATTAATATAAATGATCTGTATAGAATTATTTTAGGAATTTTTGAAAAATATAATATCAACCTAAAATATTCAAATTTTCTTTTTAAAACATTACTTAACTTCACTCTTTATGAGAATTATATTCAACATGGTGGTACTATTTTTAAACAACAGGTTGGTATCCCACAAGGGGGGTGTGCCTCGTCATTGTTAGCTAATCTGTATTTATTCTTCTATGAAAAAAACATTAATCCAAGCTTGCATAATATGCACATGTTTAGATATATAGATGACATTTTATGTGTATCCCCAAATAATAATATCCCTATAGTATTAAACTTTTATCCAAAAAATTTACAATTAAATGCAAGTAATAATGACACTAATGTTGCAAACTTTTTAGATTTAAATTTAAATTTACAAAATTGTAATATGGTTATAAACTTGTATGATAAAAGACAGGATTTTAAATTTAATACATCAAAAATTCAACATTTTGACTCTTGTCTGCATATATCTGTATTTAGAAATATTATAATAAACCAGGCTCTTAGAATCAACAAAATTTGTGATGAATATTATAAATTAGCGCACTTTATGGAATTATTGAGTACAGCGACTAATAATGCATATCCCCCCAATTTTGTTATTAAAATTATCAACTCAGTGTATCAAATTTCACTCGATAACATCCTAGAAAACATTCCCATTTTTAGTGACTAACATACAGGAGAGAGAGAGAGAGAAAAAAAAAATAAATAAATAAATAAATAAATATATATATATATATATGTTTGTATGTTATATATAGTTATTTATTAATTATATAAATAGATAAAAATGAAAAATAATAAACTAAGTCAAAAACATTAGAAAAATCAAAAAATCAGAAAATAAGATGCATTAACATTAATGTTTTGAATTTTATTTTCGCAAAAAAATGTAACTTTTGTCAGTATTGAAACTACGTTTTGTGCGCCCTTATAATGGCGTATAGTGGCATTCTCGATTATCCAGTTTTCCTATGAATTCTTGTTTAGTAGGAATTTTCATCTATGATTCATATTCATATTCTGTTCTGCATGTTTGGGAAGTTGTATTCTGAATTGCTTGTCCAGTCTTCAGCTTAGACACACTGGACGGGTTTGGGATTATTTCCGTGAACGTTCGTACTGCCTCCCTGGTAGAATTCCGACTTGTTCATTCCGGTGCTTCTAGATTAAGTTGTTGAGGTTGATCGTGTATACACGTGGTAGAAGAGGAATGATTCATGCCGCATGGTAATACAATTTTCGTAATGTATCCTTTTTTCATTTTTTCATTTTTTGATGCCTGTAGTCTGAGTTTAAGCATTTATAGTAATGTACTATTGCTTAATCTGAAACAGGCATTTTTCTGGGTTAATTAGAATTAAATACTCAGACCTGAAGAGGAATTTAATTCTGATTAATCATCGAATTTGGGAAGGTTCTGTTCTTTTCTCTTATCGGCATTATGGCCGTGAATTTGCTTCTATGGTGATGTTAATATTACTTGAATTGTATTTTTATTATTTTTTATTTTTACATAATTCTTATTATTACATTTCAAATATATATATATATATATATATATATATATATATATATATATATATATATATATATATATATATATATATATATATATATATATATATATATATATATATATATATATATATATATATATATATATATATTATATAAAAATATGTTACTTTAATGTTGCAGATTGATAGCTTTAATGAATAGGAAATCCTAATATATTTATCATGTTATTTGCCTAATTGCTGTACAAAATCGGTTATAATTATAAGAGCTAATGAGCAGAGAATTAGAATCCTTTAGAATCTATGTCAAGAAAGAATAATGTATGCAGTAACTTTATACAGTAGATACAAGTAATATTTTATTATTTACTTCTTTTTCTGTGGAGACCATAAAAAATGTTAATTTTTTCCCAGGGAAACCATGTACAGTGTCTTCACATTATTTTAATAATTAGTATATATGTGTATTATCAATATTCAAATAAATAAGGTTCATTACCATATTTTTAGTATATCCTATATACTAAACGATGTTTTATTTTGGTATTTAACGAGCTCTGAAAACAAAGAATAATTATTAATTTGTATTACTGGAAGTAGATTCTAGAAAATACCGACCTAAAATATTCTTCCGAATACATATCATACGTTAACACTGCAAAATATGATGCATCACATGCTTAACAAAGTGCATCGCAGCTGCCTTTATCTACGTTGCACTCTACTTCTGCACCTCATCTATCAAAATGCAGAAACATCAGTCATGCAGATGGTGCATTTTTTTTTTATTTAAATATGCATAAATCAAAAAATGAGTATTTTCTTACTCTCCAAGCTGATAAGAAAAACTGATGCAATGCAACACTCGTCTTTCCTTAAATGTAGTTATAAACTTTAATTTAACAAAATAATGAAATAATAAAAAGGTTCAGTAGCGAACGTTAAAAATATGATGTGTATAATGTCGTCCTCCCTAATAGAACTGTACACACAAAATATATCTAAACGCACTTTCTTCAATAAATATGATGTTATAACAAGCAATACAATTTCAGAATTTTTCACAACAACATTTGTCCACCGGTTCTTAGTTATCTGCTTTTATAACTGTGCTATTAAAATTGAATTACATGTCACGAACCACTATACCGCAACCCAAGCTTTTATACTAATTCGTAGCAATCGTGTAGCAATAACCCACCAATTTGATACCCAAGTGCGAGCTCACTGACCATATACAAAATAAACACAATAATCATTAAAAATCATTTTAACTTTAAAATTAATAATTAATTAACACATAATTATAAGTACAAATATAAATAGACCTAACTCCATAAATAACTATTGGTTTACGACGTTCTCAAGGAGGTTTGCATATGAGACCGTTTTTTGGATTTAAAACAGTTTCGAAGAAATATGACTCGACCGTTTGTTCATAAAATCAGCACGTACCTTTATTATAGTTGCACTGTCTTGTCTATGAGAGCTTGCATATCGTTTGCGTATCTTGTCACTACCGATCTTTACAAAGTTTCCTTTTACCTTATCACTATTCAATATCTATTTAACTTTAGGTTTCTGGTGATACTTGTCTGATACACTATTCTACCTTATCTTATCATCGTCTTATTTCTAAGCGTGCATACCTCGTCTTATTTTATGCTAAGAAAACCATATTCTTATAATTTGGGGAAAAGGGAAACACGCCCTCAGAGACTTCCATTGGCCTATTTATTTATGAGAAGTTGAGGGAAATATTGATTGCATCCTAAGTAGTATATGGAAATTGTGTAAGTTTTCCCGGAAAATCCTGTTTAAGCCCAAGTTGTCATTTTAATTTGGATGTCATGGATCTATAGGGCGCAAACTTCTAAGGGCCGAGACTATCAAACTGGAAACACCTGTCTGACTTCTTTGTTCATTTGAAACATACCAAAATTATGCAGAACCACTTTATCTATTGAGTAACGAGCTGTGGCACTGAAAAAGCAATCAAATCAATGACAAAATTGCATAAATGTACAAAATTGAAACATGTTTTTAAATTAACGTTAAGTCATATTTTAAAATTAATCCAGTAACATGTATTCTTATATTGGTATTTTTTAAACACTCAAATGGATATAGCATCTAAATTTCAAACACAAATATTTCATTACATTTTTCAAAAATATAATACATTTCCTGTTTATGCCCAACGTATTAATGCATTTGATTGCTGACTTTTTAAATAGCACATTCGATTCAAATATTATTTCTTACATTTAGGAAATCATAAAAGCTGAACGTGTTATGGATATGTAAGTATGTGAATGATAAAGGGATTATTGACACAAGAAGCCCAATATATTTGCATTATTATCAATGATTTAACGTATGTTAATTCGATATTTTCTAATGGTCTTAGTACTAATATCCTTACACATTTATATTGGTAAATAAATGCTCTTATGTCAACATTATTACTGTAGACGTTTCTCTGTTAATACTAGAAGTTCCTGAATGTGTAAAAATTGAAAAATATATAAAGATATTGGTTTATTTGACCCTTGCTTTAATATAATGTTATGTATATAAAAACAAATTAAATATTTCATTTTTCTAAATCAAAGATTATTTACATGGCCAAATAAATGTCTTCTTAATCATAACGGACAAAAGTGTATACATATATCTACAGATGCATCTATGAACAATGCACTATGGATATTATAATTATTCATCAAAAATGTAACAGCTGGATACTTGCTTAAGTTATTCAAATAACCGTACCATCCTATATATGTCCAATCATTATATAATATTAAAACACTGATAATAGAATCATTGCTGGTAATTAAAGTAACCCGGAAACTGTATTCCTCAGCTGTGTCAATTGAAATTTTTCAGTAAATTGTAGTAATCGAGTCCTTTCTGGTATTTTATCTAGCTGAATTTATTGCTGTTCTATTAGTTGAGACATAAATATAATGGAAATATTTTCATGACTTGGAAAACCAGGCATTCGCACTATTTTTGACTCACCCCTTTTCTGAAGCAGGTTGTTTGCAAGCAGTGGAACTGTATTTATCCGTACTTAAATGTGTTCATTGGATGTGTAAAGAGCCTTGCTACCCACCCGGGAATAGCATCCTGTATCTCCGAACTGGCCTGCCGACCTTCGACCGTTGAGCTACTGTTGTTGATTGTTGAGACCCAGACCGTCCGACCTACCAGAAAGGTGTAAGGTAACTGTTTGGACGGCCGGGAAGTGCCACCCAATTTAGACCGGAACCCAGTGGGGGAGGCATCCACAGGGACCGTACTCTCCTTCCCCTACCACCAACCTCTCGGAAGGACTTTCGGACCCACATGTTTAGCGTGATCGTACTCCGCATGAACACGGCGGCAGTTTTGGCAGCGGCCGGAATCGAACCCGGGCTTACCGAGTGCAACTCCAGCGCGCTAACCAATGGGCTTACTGTGAAGAAATTGTAAGCTCTTATTGTAAAAGTGGACTCTGCATTCTCCATCCTCAAATTTCGCCTTGGCGAACAACTGACAATCTGACTGACCACCTGCGGATATTTATACATCAGGTTAACCTCCTGCTATTACTAATTTTACTCAGGTTAGTATCCTGATTGGTCGTTTTCCTCTAAATTAAAAATCGGGGCTGAATTTTCCAGAGTCCACAAAATCCTTACAATAGTACGTGAGTCAATTTCAGACCTCCTACATATTTGCACTAATCTACAGGGTTCATTCGTTTGGGAGCCATTGTAAAGAACCTTGCTACTCCAACACTGGATCGAACCCTGGATCGAACTCTGGATCTCCGAAGTGGCCAGCCAAAGCTTTACCGATGGGCTACTGGGACGAAACTGCAAGCTCTTATTATCGAAGTGGACTCTGCAGATGTTAAGTGCTGTTTATAATTGAGTAGATTTGCTACGAAAACACAGAATATCAAAAGAGTAATTATTCTGAATTTGATCCAACTAGATTTTGATCCGGATGATCGACCAACATATGAAAATAATGCAAAAAAGTGGATTCTCCAATCATCACACTAAAAATTGCCTACATTTTCTATTGATAAGAAATCGGTTTTCACACGAAAACAATATTTTCCATTTAGAAAGAAAGAACACATTTTATATATTTAGTAGCAATTTCAACAATATTTGCAATTTAAAAGTGAAGTGCTTCTGATTGAAACATAAAATATGGTAATTTCCTTTAAATAAATGGCCAAAATAAATTTTCTGGTATCATGAATGGTACTTAGTTAATACTTAAAAGTACTTGGCTGGCGGAGTTCTATGATTCACAGAATGAATGATCGACATAGAATCAGGTGCTTGACATTGACGTCTGTTTCTGTATCAGTGATGGATAGCCAAGCCCTTGCCAACGAGCAGTCTTCTCTCCAATGATAATTGTTTATTCAGGAACATAATTTTTCTTATACTGTAGAATAAAAATTTGACTGCTTTAACGAAAACTTTTAAATTTAAGATTTTGATGGGAAAATATATTTTAAGACCTTTTTTAAACTCATTTCGGACATATTTAGAAAAATATCCATTTGGGGGTATGTATTTAGACGTATATGTTTAACTGTATAGAGGTGAACACAATGACTCAACTACTACCTACCGGTGAAAAATCAAGGAGAAAAATTTATTGACTGAAAATTAATAAATGTAAAACATCTACAGGCTTTATACTATTACGGCAAAGCTATTTTCAAAAGGATAACTTTAGCAAAAGTAATATATAATATTATTTACCTTATTAAAAAGACTCAAAATCATTTTGTTCGATGGATTTTGAAAATTTTAGTTTCAAAATCACAAATCGTTTGCGTGGCTGCTTGAGATAATATTTTCAAGCAAAAGTTATATATTTTGAAGTTTTGCTGAAATATTTGCGATGTCTGGGAAAGATAACTTTGAATCCTTTCATTGGAAATCGTTTTAATTTTCTTTATTTTTACTTTTATTTCAATAAATCAGTTTTCATATTATCTTTATTAAATGTCTGGGGAATAGTGGCAAAAATGGTAAGTGTCATTTTGGTATGACTGTACACTTACACGGATATTTTGATGAATATGTGGAATTCTACCCCAGTAAAATTCAGATAATAGCTATAAAATAAGACGTTTCTGTATAGTATTTTATTGAAAATAGCTATTTTAAAATACCATCATTTTCAACTTTATTCAAATTAATCGATATAAACAAACTATTTTCTCCATTACCGAATATGTGCTGAATCTGGACCTGACTGTGCATTAGCTTGATTCCATTTGGAAGAAGATAATAACGTGAGTAAATTAAATTACTCACACCTGAAATTACATTGTGTGGTAGCAAAAGCCCGATAAGCTATAAAGTTTTATATGTGGATGCATTGTGTGAAGAACTAGAAGAAAAAATGTTTTCTAATAATTCTTATTATTAGAATATGATTTATATAAAATTTAAGATTTTCGTAGCATTATTTCTTGTAAGAAATTCTGGAAATGAGAATTGATAAGTAAATTTAGCTATCCTATGGATGAAAATGGTAATAAAACAGTATATATTAATACCAATCAGATAAATTCTTATGAATTAAAGACGTAAAAGAATTTGCTAAATTAAATTTTAATTATAATTTAATTATAATTTTTATAAATTTATCCAAACTCCTAAATCTTAAATAATTAATTATATATATATATATATATATATATATATATATATATATATATATATATATATATATATATATATATATATATATATATATATATATATATATATATATATATGTATATATATAAACATCATCATAGAAGCATAACTACGGTCATATTGTCGATAAGAGAAAAAAACAGCACCGGACCACATTCGATTATTAATTAGAGTTAAATTTATCTTCAGGTCTGAGTATTTAGTTCTAATTAACACAAACAATTGACTGTTTTAGATTGAGCTATAGTTCATTATTATAAATGCTTAAACTCAGACGACAGGCATGAAAAGATGAAAAAATGAAGAAACTTTAAGGAAATTTGTATTACCATGTAGCGTTAACACGTCTTCTTTCACCACGTGTATACGCGATCAACTTCAGCAGAATAAATAATCTAGAAGCACCGGAATGAACATGTCGAAGAGAAAAATGTAATAATAAAAAAAATTAATTCAAGTAAACGTGAAATATATATATATATTCAATTTAGTTTATTAAGTTTTCACTGTAGGTTATATAAGAATTTATGATTTAAAATCTCATGAAATATTGAGATCTTGTATCGTCAAAAATTTCAATTACCGATCTCCAGCTGATCCTTACACTTGTTTTGAGCATCACGAAATAGTTATTTTAAAATAAACTTCAATGTATGTTGTCAAACTTAACCCATGTGAAATATCTATTTTTAGTTCCATGCATCAATGGAGTAAGACAGACATGTTTTCCAAACAACTTGCTTGTCAAATTTTGTATGTACCTGGGATATTATTGTCTAGTGTTTTTAAAATTATAAATAGAAGGTTTTATCTGAATTAAAACCATACTTCATATATGCGACACTCTTTTCTCGGAAAATGAGTGATTCAATTTAGATTTAATTTCAAGGTGAATCAATTCCCTTTGTACCTTTATGTGAAATATCTCGGAGCATGGAGAAGAAAGAATCTTAAAGAAAAGTCTTTTAAATGAAGCGAAACTGTATATTGGAGTGGACGTATTGTTACGAATTTTTTAACAGACAACCATTATTATAATTTGAAGGTCTGGGTTGCTTGATTTTTGTGACACCTTCTGAGGATCTTGAGGACGAATTTGGCAAATTATAGCTTAAACTGGCGACTTTGGTAAGTTCTAGAAACTTCTTGAATTTTGTAGATTAGCCAAGAACTTCAAAAGTTACGTGCTTTTTCCTAAACTATTCTAAGAAGGTATGGTTTATAAATTCGTCATCGTTTAGTTGGGATATTGACTTGGAACGCGTAAAAGTATCTGCCAAAATAGATACAGAACCTAATGTACAATTTATTAGCGTTATGCTGTATTATAAAGCAATACTGTTTGAAAAGTATAAAAAACATAAAATTTTAGATCTGCGTCAACTGTGTAATGACACCTGCTTGTTACGCAATCATTTGATTATCGTTTGCCACTATCGGTTGCTCTTACCGCACATTCACTCCGTGGATTGCCTGCAAACATTACCTCCTTTCATCACAGGTAACTTCATCCTTTGTGGCCAGATTCGGGCGAAATAAACTGAATTTCATTAAATTATCAAAATTGTATAATTGAAAACACAGATAAAACATTTAAAAGAAAAAAAATATCGAAACATTTCTCTAGGTACTTCGTCACACAGAACACATATCAGCATTTTCACATTCGAAATATGCAAAGGAGGGAGTGTTTCACTTCAGTATATAACGAGTAATAGATCTATAACTCACTATTTCTTCCAGCTTCGGATATTGTAAAAATTTTACTACCTTTGCATACTGTACAAAATATAATAGGTTCCGGATAAGGTTTGGATATTTTAATAGTGCCTATAATTACTCGTACGGCGTTATAATGGTTAATGGCTTTGATTTAGCCGTTTAGCCGCAGTGCTGTTTTATTTTATGGTTTGATGGTGCAAATGCACTGATTTCCTTATCATGGAGAAGTCATCTTTATTTCCTTTGGAAATTTGTTTAAAAAATATATTTTTGTTAAATTCTTATTTTTAGGAAGAGAAAATCATATACAATCCAATTTTAGGCAATTTTTCAACACATGTGATTACGATATTGTAATTTAATTTAAAAAATTATAGAATTTAACGATATTTCCTTAAATCAACGTGTGACAATGTGATTCAACATAACAACAAAAAATGTTTGAGAAAAATATACATGTTTCCATGCAAATAATGGATGTATTTCTTTGTCCAAAGATATTACCTACGGAAGAATGAACCAATTTTACCTCTAAAATCTCCACAATACTACAACAACCGTGGAGAGCTGAACATTGTTTAAAATGATAATGAAATATGACATTAACTACAATTAGGATAATAAGGAATAATACAGTAGAAGTTGGAATTTTTACATTTTGTTTCTATACTTTGACAACTAATGCAATATTAACAACTAGTAAGCTACATGAGATAAATGTCGAAAAAGGAAACTATGTAAAGGCATGGAAAACAAATTATTTAAAATAAAACGAGCATTTTAAGGGATGGCTGTAGAATAATATAGTTTGGAATTTTTTCGTATTGTTAGGACATTTCCGTTGCATTCTGGGTCACTCCTATCTTGAAGTTTTCTTATATGTTTCGGTATGGCTAGGAGTTTGTTTTAGTCTCCGTTCTGATTGGCTGCTCTCTAGCGAACTCTGAATGCATGATCCCAGTATATATAGCTCGATAATTCTTCTATTTACGATCGTTTAGTCTTTTTCTTTAACTTTGAGTAAGTTGGCAGATATTTCACTGAAAAATGATATATAATATTTTAAAACAACTATATACCACATTATTTATTAATATGTATTCAATAACTTTGGTAAAGGTTTTTCTTTCCATTTAAGTGTGTGTAATGTATAAATGGTGAATAATTTTGAAAAATAATAACGTAAATTGTGTAGTGTTTATTTTATATCAAATAACAGGCGATTAAAAAATTTGTTTCAAGTTGGTTTTCATAAAATTCAACACTTTCAATGCTTAATTGACTTTAAGATGACACCCCTTAATCTAATTTTAATTTTCTCAGAGTTAGAGTCCTCATGTTCTAGAAAATACCTCTAGTTCTGCAGAGTTCCGGATGTTTGAAATCCCTACAGAATTCTTTGAACAGGATATATAATGCGCACTCGTTGTATTTAAAATTTGAATTAAGCTGTATAAATCTTATTTGATAAATAATAATTTTTTTTGTACAGGACATGTGAAGTTTGAAAAACAAATGAAAATTTCGTCTCGTAATAACAAAAAATTGTTTCAGGTTAGACTTAACTTGTCTCATGGGTGAATGCAAATGCTTTTCTTTTACAATATACCGCAAAGAAAAAATGAATTAGGAAAAGTAGACAGGTCAAAATGTTAGTAAATGATTTAAATTTAACAATGAAATTTATATGGTTAAAAAAAATATTCAATCAAAAGGGATCAACCCTAAATATAAGTAAATTATAAGATCTACTGCCAGCCTGTCTATTTCAAAAAGATCGGGTCAACGGTGGCGTCTGCACTTAGGTTTTTTATAGACAGACACAAAGAAAACCATATTTTTGGAGCAACGAAGCTTATTGGAAATATATTTCGTATAATAGAAAACACCTATATTCCATAGATGAGAGAGTTAATGCGAGTTTCAATGTCTACTTGTGGTCAAAAAGTCCGGGTTTGAACTCTAACTGCAGGTGCCATTAATTTTATATACATACGAAAATTTGTGGAAAATGCATTATTAAAAACACAAAATGTTTGTTATAAATATGACCGGTTTCAAATGTTAAAAATATGTTCTTCATGATAGAGGAACATGGCAACTAGCAAAAGGTAAGAACACTTGTGTCTTGGTGGTGTCTTTAGATTGTCTGGTGTTTGCTCTGTTTAACTTCACGAAGAATGTTATATTTTTGCTAAGTAAAACCGGTTGATGATTTTATCAACTTTTTAGGATGAAATTAATAACTCATTTTATTGCAGACTAGTTTCGGTGTAGCATAGTATACCTACAAATTTCACAGACTTACAGTTGTTCGAAATCTACTTTAAAATGTAGTTTCCAGCCAAAGTAAATCTAAATGATATATATGAATAACGTAGCCTCCTATTATTTCGGTGGCGGATAATAAAGTTGAAAATAGGACTCGAATATTTTTCAGTTTTCACAAAATTTAATTTCATTATTTTGCAGGAAAAATCTTGTAATGCAAAACAATGATTTCAAACCACATATACTTTGAAAGTATAAATTCCAGTTCTTTGTTTTAAAAACAAATTATGTGTCACTTAGTCCTTCAGTAACATATACATCTTTATCTTTAACGTACTCTACTGCCTTACCCCATTAATCAAAATTCATCAACGTCGGAAGCTCAGGAACTTATTTTTTCCTTATAAACAGAAAGTATTCTTTACTCGCTTTGTTCACATTCCTAACGGAAAGTGTATTTCTCAAAGGGATAGATATCTTTCAACATATAACAATATTCTTTTCTGTACATTATGATTTTAAAATTATGCATGCTAATTGGGATATGCTAAGATAATTTTAGTGTGTAAATTCGTTGTAGCTATATAATCTGTTGAGATATTTCTCGGAAGTTTCAAAATTAAAATACACATTAAATAGACATCGCAATAATTTAAGTCGATAATATGAGAAAAATTATAATTTTGTCAAACGTATGTTAATGTACATAAATATAAAATATTACTTTATAAATATAAAATTACATAAATTATAAATATAAAGTTATATATTTTTAAAATTATGATGTTTTATGTATGTTATCCTACATTGTAGATTTTAGCCGTGCATAATTTTCTGTAGGGTTCCATTCTACTTCCGCAAGAACTGTCCGATTTTAGTTGGTGGTTGAGAGGTAGGTGCCTTCAGCAATTAATCATTTTTTTTTTGTAAAAAATGAACAATTGCATTTTTCAATTAATCATTATTAAGAATATTTTATACAGAACAAAATTATGTAAGAAACTCTTCACATCTTAAAATATATTTAAAATTATAAACAAATGCGAATTTTTAAAATACAAATAAGCTCAAAATATTTTAGAAATATTAAGTATTAGAACATTATGGAAATTAAATTTATGTATAATCACTCAATTTTCAACGCAGAGCGTGTATAAGGCCCCACCCTACGCCAGTGGTATTACATATAATTTTTTAACGGACATGAAACGTCATCTATTGCTATATGAAATCATGACATGTCCGGAGTATGTTATGTTTGAAACACAGACGGAAGTTTCGCTTCGCAATAACATAAAAAAACATAAGGTTAGACTTTATGAATGAATATAAACACTCACCTCTTTTTTGCAAATAACCACAAAGAAAGGACGAATTTAAAAAAAAATGTGGACAGTTCATAAAGTAAGTAAATAGTTCAATTTTAAACGATCAAAATAAAAAATACAATTAAACGGGATCAAATGGGAATATAAGAGAATTATAAGAACTACCGTCAGCTCAAATCTATTATATACATATATAGTATTACAAACCTCAGTTTTATATCTAAACTCGTGAATTTCACTTATATTTTCATTTAAATATTAGTAGTTATTAGTTAGTTAGGTATTAGGTATGCTATATTTAAGTATACGTTTTACCTTATAAGTGCTTATGTCACATTTATTGCATTCAGGAAAAAATGTGTATGCTATAGAGAAAAACCAAATGACCCTTAATATGGGAAGCGACCTGTTCTAACTTTAACACAAGGGTCGAATCGACGTTTCAGCCCTTGAATAAAGTGATCCAACGTAATATAGGGCAATAACGGTCATTCCTGTAAAAGGTAAATTTTGAGTTCATGGAGAGTAGTTTTAGGTGGTAGAGTGGCAAAGACGGTTATTTTACAGAAATTCCAAATATATTTCAATTAGATTGAGGTTCAAAGAAAACGCCTCTCAATGCTTCTGCTGTCATGGTACTCGTTCAGCAGCCTCGCTTTGTGTGAACGAGCATTACCGACTACCAAATCAAAATTTGGACTCACTGCTTCAACGTAGAGTCTCACGAAAGGTTCAAATAATAGATCCAGATAATTTTCCGCCGCCACAGTATTCCATATGAACACATCTTCATGTGAAACTTATCTTCTGTTAACACGTGCGATATCCGGAAGAGAATCCAGCCCATACCCACATTACCAAAGTCGTGGTGTTCAACGATATTATTGTATTGGTTGCGTATTCCCCGTTCTCTCCAGACTATTACACATTAGTGATTCTAGGGCAATGCATGACTAATCCGAAAGAATACATTGGCAATTGCCTTTCCGTCCAAGTAATATGACACCACATTAAATTGTGTCCCTCTATTCTTCGAAATCAAAAACACACAAACTCCTGGTACTTAGGAATAGACACCTTTGACATGTATATTTTGCTTCACAGAACTGACTGATATCGAATTGTCCTTTGTTGTGGTACCCATTGATCGGAGAATTGGTACAGTCTCTCGGCAATTGAGTTTAACGAGTAATGCGGTGTACTGGTCATAAGAAGATGTTGTAACACTAGAATAACTGTCCTATGTGACTGTAACTGTTTCCATAAGCATAAAATGACAGAATGGTCGACAAAAAAGAAATTGGCGATTATTTTATTGGTTGTGCTACTTCAAGCCACCCAAATTAACGCTAGTTTCGATAATTTTCCACACGTATTCTTTATGTCACAATAAAGATAATTAAATTCCAAATTAAGGTAACATTCTTCGAAAACTTTCTAAGCATTGAAACTCCGAAGCACAAACAAGTAGTTTTCACCTCACACCTAATTTTTAAATTATTTAAACATACTAGATACATCATTATGGCACACCATTCGAATACTACACACATCATTAGTAGAGACAGAGAATAATAGACACACATAATACTAGACACATCATTTGATACTTACACATTACCATTGACGACAGTGATAAGATTTATACAATAAAATCTACAGATGCTTTCGCTATTTGAAAATTTGCGTCGCATGCTTAGCGGTTAGAAGTCAATATATATTCCTTTAACAATACTAATTTAGATCTAATATAAACATTTTGCTCTGTTTCTGCTAAATAATCTAATTTATCCTTTAGATACATTTATATGTGTAATAACTAAACAGTAATGTAATTTTCCATAATTAAATCTCGACTAATTTATTATTAGATTATCATAAACATGAAATAAAAAATATGGAAAAGGTTTGAGAATAATTTTGAGATATACGAAAACATTCTAGTTCTACTTACATGCTATCATATTTAGTATATATTTATATTAAAAATAATGAATTTAACAACAGAAAAATATTTGTGATTGTTCATAATTGTTAATGAAATGTTAGGATAAAAATAACTAATTATTTCTCTCTACTCACATAGATTTAAAATCATAATTCTTTTACCCTTAATATAAAATTATTTGTAATCACGTACACTTCATTTTCAACGAAAGTATTAAAACATGGTTTCCTTGCTTGCTCACTCTTTTCGTACAGTAATATGAAATTTCGAAAAGCCCGGAAGTGACATTTTAAGACTAGAAAGTGTGCATTCTTAGTGAATCCCCAACTCTCTCCGGAATTCAATACCGAATCCTTATCAGTCAATATTTTTTTATTTCTGCAGTCAATTGGAAGAAATGAGGGTTGTGAGGAAAATATATTTTTTAAATCGACATTAATATCTCTAGAACAAGAAGTGGAAATTATTAATGATACATCTACTCCCAGTAGAATTTAATAAATGCTGAATCCATATCATCATCCTCTAAGCTTTTTCTATAGCAGATCATATGAAAAAAAGTTGTTTCAAGGAAAATATTTTAACCGAAAGTAGAAAGGAATCAAAAGTTGAAATCCTTAGTGTGTTACCGAACTCCCTCAGACATTTTCGTTGAATCCATGTCAGTCATTATCTAAATTTTATTTATAATCTTTTCCTAGAAATAGATGCTCCAAATAAAATGAACATATTTGAGCCGAAATTAGGGAAACACTGGAAATGTAAATCCTTAGTAACCCTCTACAGCATCTGAAATTTGATGCTGAAATCATATTAGTAATTATCTACGCTCAATCTATTGCCAGTCATGAGAAATAGATGTTTCCTTATAAATTTTTGAACCAGTAGTGAAAACACTGGAAGGAAAAATCCTTTTTGAACATTTCTACCCTCTTTGAAATTTGATACTGAAGCTATATCAATTGTCACTTAATCAATTTCTACATCCGATCCTGAAATATAGTTGTTATAAAAAATGTAATTTTTGAAGTTTTATTATTTACCATGACGATATTAACTTTAGAAAGAGAGACATATTCGATATTAATGCTAATCTTCATTATCCAATCATTTAATCTGATTTTATACAGATCGATAATAACATTAAATTTGTTTAGAAAATATGCTCTTAAAATGGCTTCATTAACTTTTGCAATTATAAATAACCATTGAAATTATCGAAAGAGCTTTAAGTCCAGAGTAATAACTTTAATTACATAAGCTTCTATTTGTAAACCATTTGCAGCATAAAGTTATAATCAGCTAACTGTTTGTTTTGATCTGTAGCTGGAAGGACTGTATAATGAAGGAAATAAATTAAAACGACCGACGTCTTTCGTGTTGTGACAAAATGATGGTTATACACAACTAAATAAGAATATCAAACACTTCAGTTTATTGCTTACAGTACTAGTATAAGTAATTACAATCAACGGAATCTTATGAAGCACAGCTGATATTGGACAATCAGTACCTACTACATATATTTTTATGAAAACAAACGTATTAAACAATCGTTAGAAATTGCCAACAATTCACTTTGACAATAAGAACTTGTAAATCCGTCCCCAAATAGCATTGGTTTGGTTATATGAATTAGTTATTTGATTATATATATTTGGTTCCCGTTTGGGACAGCAATGCTATTTAAACAGCATAATTATACGAGTAAATATGTCTAGCCAAAAAGCAACAGCAGTCTGAGTTAAATATGTTATAACTTTTAAACTGCCAGTGTGGCATGACTAACTTCGTTGATCATCACTGGAGTTTGCAAAGCTGCTGCATACATTAAGTAGTTTTGCTTCCATAAAAGTTATTCTTGATCAGTATAGAAATGCTCTAACGAGCGTGACACAAGTGGATTGATGTATGTTGATGCACGGCAGAGTACATATCAAAAGTTGTATTGTGTCATTTATTTTTTTCGGGGTTGAAAAATAAGGTGCATCAAATAATCTATGATTTTAAACTACAATAAAATACTATTATATTCAATTTTTAATAACTTTTCCTGAAGCAATAGTTTTTGTGAGACCAGAAATAGATCTCACACTTGTTTATAGTGAGACAGTTTTATGCTCAATATTTATGGCTGGCTGCCGTAGCCAACAATGCTTCAGACGAAACGACGGCAGTTTTTACAACACCCTGACCCAAAGGTCAGCAGAAACCATAACTTTAGGTGAATTAAGACAGGTGGGTCGAAGAACTGACTCTAACCATAAGGTGAGGCCACGAAAGTGGTCAAAGATTTTGACCAATGTGCAAGATGTCTGGGCTCAGTGCCCAAACAGACGTGTCAGATCTCAGGCAAAAAGAGGCGGCAACCAAGAGATGATATTACACAACTTCTACGAGAATAAATAGTTAGCATGTTATGAAACAGAGATGAAGTAAGATAGAATATTAGCAGACGTAGTTGGAGAGTTCGAGAAGTCGAAGCGATAGAGTTGGGGTAGTACAAGAATGACAGTGCAGTCAGAGTTCGAAGAATGTTAAGTGCGCAATGACTACCGTACGAGACGACATACCACACTGCAAGTTGGTATTGTACGGCGTACACTGATGAAACACGTACGACTATACGAGCTGTGTATTATCGTCTAAAGACAACCAGAAGGTATGTGCTCCACTTCTATTTCATGTTCATTTTACATTCATTTACGATCATGTTTAGATAAATCAATTTAATATTATGTTTGCATAATTCTCGTATGATGGTTAAAGCGGTATTATTAAATAATCAAAGCAACCGAGAATAAATAAACTTTCATGTTTTATTCCCAAAGGTACTGTATTAATTGTAATCAATTCAGTAATCAATCTAATAAAGTAATAACTCTTAGGTCCTTGTCTGTGCACAAATATTTCATTTTAGAATATAATATATTTGAATGTTTTTATTCCTTTACTACTGTTTTAAAGCAACTGTCCTATCTGTTAATTTCAAACATGTTAGTTTTTTTTTAAATATTATACAATTTTAATTACATGTAGATCCTCCCATCATTCGTAATTGATCCAATTTTGGTGAAAATTCATATCATAGGAAAATTTTACCATGGGTGCAAATAGCTAAAGCCGACAGGATTAGGTTTATACAAATAACATTTCCCCGTGCTTATAATTTGATTCATTGGTAAAAGTAATTGATCTATATAAATAATTTTGAAAATCTGATGTATGCGCGTGAGTTTGTGAATTTGACTATCATCAAGACATGATAGCTACACCAAATTTCATGAAATTTTGAGATTAGCTTTGGAATAATAGCCTCACCTAAAATTTTGTAAATATTTAGAGTTTCTTAGACAAAAGGTAGTCGAGATATTGATAACAAACGAATCGTATATACTATATGGCATTATATAGTATATCTTATCTACTATATGGCCAACATGTGGCGCATGCGCCAAACGTGGTGCTTTGGATGATTACAAGTGGCGCATTGCATCCTTTTGCCTACTCATTGTTTTGAAGTAGGCTCCATAACTGAATCCATCTTCATATTTTCAAAACCAGAGTGCTCTCAGTTCAATTCACACAGACTTCTTACTCATCAGTTCCTCGCAATTTTTTTAAGGTTGGCGCATAGTATGTAAAAAGTTGGCCACCCCTGATATAGACAATATATTTTCATAAATAAGTTGTTACATGTAGTTGAAGGATCATAGTACTTAGCAACGCAATTCCATATAAAAGCTAATACTGATTGACCACTGATACACGTAAAATCGTTCCGTATAAACACTGATGAATTAACATCAGTGTTTATATGGCAAACGGTTTTTATTATTTTTTTTCTGATTTAAATAATAACGAAATGTATATGAAAGTAAAGTTTATCTGAATTGTATTTTTGAATGAATTATAAAAATTACAGTCTGCAGGTTTAAAGATTACGGTAATTATTAATATTTTTAATTTGATACAGCACTCGGTTTTATTTTAGCGAAGAGTTTTTAAATTATTATATGGTGTTTAGCCAATAACTCATATATTGTGATTAGTCAATTGTTGAAACAGAACAGAAGTAGTTCGAATGCGTCTTCTAATACTATTTTAGCACTTTTATTTTGGTATATATTGATAATATTTTATATAGCTTTTACTTTTGCACATATTAATGAAATTTCATATTTTTATAAATATGTTTACAAACTGGGCCTAGATGTTTCATTTCTCAGATATATCCGTCGAAGATAATTTTATAGTGAGAACCTAGATTTACATACTTATTTTTAGGATAAGGAAAGTAATCGTTTTAATATAATGATTTGAATATTAATAGCAATTAAAATATTTTAGGAATTTGCCCATTGTTAAGAATGTTAAGTTTCTTTATATATTCCCTACGAAGAACCGGCATACCGCAATTATCAACTAAATCTGTCAAACAAATCTTAGAGAAACTTACGAACGTTTCAACTTCCGATTCAAAAGAATGCAGGAATGACCAAAAATGAAAAAATAACCGGCCAGTAAGAAGAAAAGGACAAAATAAGTTTCTGGAACTTATGTCACCTTCAAACAAACGGAAAATATTAAAGATTAATGGCGACTGAATAGTGACATTTTTGTCAAGCCAGCAAATTCATCTTCTCAGCAAATCTTATTTCGATCAACGTGGGAAAACAGACTTCTCCCTTCCAGACAAATCTTTTCTGTCAACTTTTGGTTTTGATATATTTCTCATTGCAGTCCATCAGTTTATCAGATTTTTGTTCTTCGATACGAAGAAAAAGCTTATAATGTATAAAACTAATGCTCATAAAAATAAGTATGCTGTATAAAAACAGACTAACGTGGATGATTTACTTAACTGCAGATCTAATACAAATACAGAATGTAATATTTAAAAAAAATCGCACGATACCAATTAATTAAACTGGGAAAGTATTGTGAAGACGTGAAATAACAGGCGTTCATTTTATGGCACAATTATGTTGATATGAACATCAGTCGAACATTTTGTAATGGATTTCTCATTGGTAGTCTTTTGATATTGAATATGACATATTTTGAATGAAATGAAATATTAAAATTAAATTTAGTAGACTTACTTAAGTCGGAATACATAAAATATTATGGGTTTCTGACAGATCGAATAAGGAAAGTTAAGTTAATACGTATAAAGGAAAATGAAATAGGGAAAGTACATTTTCAACATTAAAAAAATAAATGTTAGCAAATTTAAAACAGTATATTAAATGTTAAAAAATGCATTATACTTAACATGCAGAAAAGTAACATTTAAATGATTTAATTTTAATATTAATATTTCTATATTATTAATAATACTTTTCATATGTAAACAGCTGATACTATAAAACGAAATATCATGACTAAGTCTGCATTGTCCATTTGTTATATAGGGGAAGTCATGAAGAGGCCAGATTAATTTTTTATTTAATGATTTACCAGGTTTTACTACAAATAAAAAAATGTGTAAAATGAGTTACTTCTTTTGTTTTTGTAAACTGAAGAACGACTTCTCAATCCAAGTTTTTTACTAAACTTTCTTCTAATGAATTTCAAGCATGAGGAAATATTTTTGAAATTCATTGAAATGAAAACTCCTTCAGTTAAAAATGAATATTTAAGAACGCATTTTGAAAAAAAAATGTGTGATGCTGATTTTTATTGCAATGAAAAAGATAAGATGTTCGCATAACAAACGTAAAGTAATGTACATTTTTTTTATTTTCTTTTTCAAATAGCTGTAGTTTTACTTCTGTTATATTTAAAATCTGATTATATAAATAGTTTGCGATTTTTGACTGTTTAATAAGCGCTTAAATTATTCAAGAATATATTTTGTAATATATTAAAAAATCCTGAATCTTGATAATATGTTTCAGCTGAGAAATTTTGCTCTAAACAATAGAAATTTTAATTGTATATTCAAGAACAACCACGACGATTATTGTCAACTTTTCAACTTATAGTTTCATAGCTATTTTATGTCGTGATTTGAGAGATAATTATTTGACATATATTTTAAGATATATTCAATTAAAATATACTTCTAAGTCCGCGAGTCCGTGATAAAGATTAAAAGAAAATCTGTTTTATATAGCATTGATATATTTTTTATTAAATATCAAAAGTGACTGCACAGAAATTTTGAAATACGTTTAGAGATAGTATTTTCTCTTCGAAACGTCTATTATTGCTGTTTCTAGATTAAAATTGCTTGGGACTTTATAATCGTGTCACTTCAATCGTGGTACCTTATACTCGGACACTTCAAGAGAAACCAGGCTAACAATACGTTTAAGAAGGATTGCAATGTTAGCAACAACAAAATCATATCTGAGGCATTAAATAAACATTATCCTTTATATTTCCTAAAGAATTGTTATAAATCTTTTGACAAAGATCACTCGGATTTTAATGGTTTCCTTCGTCCATCTGCATGTATATAAGTTTATGCGTTCCTATTGTGTTTGCGCGCATGTGTGCAAGGTTCATATATAAGATACAGTGTTGGGATGATTTTTTATTTGGTCTTGTGTCTTTCTGTTTTGTCGTTCCTGTTTCTCCGTTTCCGGATGCCTTCGAGTTAGCACGCATGGGGGACCTACCTTTGCTTTGTATTGGTGCCGTGAGCGTTGCCTAGGCAGTAAAGCTGCTTTAAACGGAAGGGGGAGTCGAAATCCTCCGCAACCATTATATGGAAAGCATTTGGTTGTCCACTTTTCTTCGTATTTCCTTAATTATATATATATATATATATATATATATATATATATATATATATAATTGAAAGATAAAGAATTTAAAATGAATCTTAAGAAAGAAAGTATTTTAGTATTTATACGCAAGGCAGCAATAGACACTAATTACAAAATATAATACATAAAATATTAAGGATACAAAAGAATTAAGAGAAAGAAGGCAGTGTAAGGTGCGTACATAATGGCGGTAAGGGGTAGCGACCTTACACCCCAGTTAACAACGTGCACGTCCTTGATGCCGCGGCATTGCACTCCTTGACGCCAGCACCGACTGTTGCCGACCCCTTCGGAGTGACAATGAAAATTATCACAAGACCATTATATATGGAGTAGTAAAATAAACTGAAGTATCAATAGATGGAATGAAATCACTGGGTTGTCAACAGTTTAAATACTTCCTCAAGAAACAAATATATTGCTCAAAGCAATGTTGCCAGTATTATTAAAAATTTCCAATGCAAAACTTACAAAAAGATTTCAAAAGGAATTTAAAAAGGATTATAGAAAGTTTTCAAAAAGGAACACAATCGTGATCCATAATTATCATTTTTTCCGAAGATATTAATTATATAACTTCTCATATAAGGTATTGGGTATTTTTGTTTAAAAGCTTCCTTTATAAAAGCTTTATCGGTCTTCAGTCTGATGACGTCACTGTTAACAATACATTTCGTTCTGGTTAATCCTCCAATGAAAACATTTCTGATTATATTCCTGTGCAAATTAGAATTTCAATGTATTATTCCTGTAATAGGTATTTTATAGGTTTTTCTTTTGTCATAAATGCTAATTAAAAGATTGTGATCGCTGTAATTATAATGGTCGATTGTAATGATCTTGTGATAATTTTGATTGTCACTCCGGATTTGTCTAGGTCGGCAACAGTCGGTGCTGGCGTTTTTGCATGAATTTATATATATATATATATATGTAAATATAAAAGATAGATTTCAAAAGAAAAATGTTGAAATTAATTTTATTGTACTTCCGCACAGTAGCATAAAACACTAAAAATATATAAAGGGTTTATATATAAAAATATAAATGGAAATAAAAATGAAGAAGGAAGGCAACGTAAAGTGCTTTTAAAGGGGTAGTGATCTTACTCCCCAGTTATCAACATGCATGTCTTAAATGCCGCGGCACTGCACTCCTGGACGCCAGCACTGACTGTAGCCAACCTCCGGAGTGATAACCAAAATTATCACAAGACCTTTTATAAAGGAAAGTGATATTAAAAAGTATTGGTCCAAGCCTCAGAGACAGCGAAGCTCATGCCTATGCTTCCTCTTTATAACATCAAATTAATCATATTCAGCAGTTTAGATGTTTATGATGTCATTATTCTCAAAGACGTATAATTAATGTTCATAATGACTTCAAATATTCACACAAACTTAACCCATATTTTTCATTTATTTCATAGTAATTTTTGATGTAATGGATCAAAATTGCATT
Source organism: Amaurobius ferox (assembly GCA_951213105.1). Lineage (NCBI taxonomy): Eukaryota > Metazoa > Arthropoda > Arachnida > Araneae > Amaurobiidae > Amaurobius > Amaurobius ferox. The sequence goes on along the minus strand of OX578140.1, from coordinate 55,045,356 downwards.
GGATATCGTTGCCTGAATGCCTGTAGTAAGAATTTTCTGTCACTTTCCAATCTGGTGACGTTACTGCTTAAATTCTTTTCGTTCTCGCTAGATCACCAATAAATACATTTCTAAATATATTCAAGTGTAAATTAGATGTCCAATGCATGATTACTGTTGTAGGAAAATTATAAGTTATTCTTTTATCATAAATATAGAATGACAGTATATTATGGCTGAAATCAATACTGGGATCTAGAAAATTTACGACATTATTCTGGGTTGGTGGATTTTCTTCCAATATTAAATTTGAGTGATAAAATTCAAAATTAATTTGAAAACTTTCGTTTTCATAACCTATTAACAAATCATCAACCTAACGTATGTAAATTATTTCATTGTTAATTATTTCATTGTTTTTCAAAGTGATCAAGATAGATGTCTGCTAAAATTGACGAGCATCCCCCACCCATGGGGATGCCTTTGATTTGCTTATAGAAATTCAGTCCGTTATATAGGTAGTTTTATTCAATAACTATCTTAATCAGATATCTATATTTGTTGATTTCTATATATTTCTGCATTTCAATTTCCCCGTACAACAAGTTCAGTATTCCATATAATACCTTGAGTTCAATATGGTTAAATAGTTCTTGAAAATCATAGGTTCTGAAAAATAATTTTGTTTGATGATTCCTCAAGATCTCTATGACCTCGTAGCTGTTCCCAACAATATAAGATCCCCGATCTTTAATTTTCTTTAATATAGGTTTCAATATTGCGAGAAGCAATTTGTTAGCTTTAGTGAGGTAAGTTTTGAATCCAACTGTTACTGGTCTGAAGGTTTTTGGAGTTTTATGAAGCTTGGGTATATTTATTAAATATGGGTATTTTATTCTTTCTATATACTCAATTCCTGCCTTAAGATATAAAGCTTTGATTCTGTTATTAATCACTTGGTGCGTCATGGTTATCCTGCTGCATACAGCTTGATTTTCATAATTTGCCATAAGTGTTTTTATATAAAGGTATTTGCAAGTGAATGCATAAATACCAGGTACTTTATCGGTGTAAGTTATTATATATTGTTCTTGCAATAACCTTAGATTCTTTATATCCAGTTTACATATCGTTTGATAAGTATAATACTTTTTGTAATAATACTCAAAATCATTCAATACTTTGGATCTCCATTTGTTGACTGTAAAATCTGGGGTGCTGAATTTTATAGACATCTTATATATAAATGCCTCTATGTTCTTTGTGAGAGTATCAAGATGATTTCCTTGATGTGGATTACGGTAATTTGTGCCTAATTTGAAAGCTCTTATTAAGGCATTATTATTGATTACTTCAAGTTTACCTGTAACTATATGACCTATAACAGGATCTTTATAAGGATTGGTGTTACAATTACATATTACATTATTTCCCGTCAATAGATTTTTACTTAAATAGTTATAATTGTAAATTTGTCTTTGTGTAATATATATATATATATATATATATATGTATATACATAGGGGATTTCAGGGCTACGACGACAATGTTAACGAATTTGATTTTTCTTAATTTGTAAAACTTATAATACATATTTTTTACAACATAAATAAATTATTCATACGTTCCATTATTAATAAAAAATATATATCTGATAATCTCCCAAATTAAATCCTACAAAAGCATGTTTTAATATATTATAAAAAAAATCATCTTGCCCTAATGCTGGGGCAAGATGACAACTCGCAAATTTTGACCTAACAAGACTTTTGAGGTATATAAAATACGCACAAAATACTAATATAGTCTGAAGGTGTAGGATCATTAATTAATTATGTTACTTACAAAAGTCACAGATGAAATTCTTTCCTTCGTATCCACAGTACAGATTTCATGCTGCCAAGTTACGCATTGAGAGCAAGCACAGTATCCAGTCTTCGTCGGGTGGATCAATATAAAGTTCATCACAAGCTGGGCAGTTAATATCATTGGTCTTTTGATCTGCGCTTACCTCGAAACGCAATTATTTAGCAATTTTTTTATTATTTCTCTGTGATTTCTTTTTTTTCCATTTTATCCTTTGAATTTTGATTCTCCAGCAACAAATTTCTTATTAATGAACTTGTTAAAACACTGATTGACATTTTCCTTCTCTTCTTTGTTGATCTTTTAACTTGTGGTAAAGGTTTAAATTTAAATATTGATGTAAGAAGGGAGCATCTTGATCCCGGAATTTGTTCACAGTTGGGATTATCTCCACTTTCAGTGTCGCTGTCATTGGCATTTAAAGTAATAGGCGTGCTTTCCTTTGTGGCAGTTGAGGAAATTCGTCACTTTGTCCCCGCCGAACTTTGTTATCTTGTCCCGAATGACTAAAAGAAACAACATGGCTCGTATACAGTAAACTATGCATCAGATTAAAACTATGATAGATTAGTTGAGTACTTAATACTATAAAGTGTAACCATAAATTATATCAGAATTTTATGACTTATCTTAGTAGCCCAAGCTTATTTAGTACAAGTCGAAAATAGTTTCACGACCCTTAATAAAAATTGACTAAGATTATAAATTGTACGTGTAGCAAGAATTGGGCCTTCCGCATGCGATTAGTTGCTCTGATACAGGGGATTGTACCTATGCTCGACACGTGTTGCCACCTAAGAAAAAATCTTTTAATCTTTAATGTATGCATGTATATATAGTATGTACGTATAAATAATATACTAATATACTATATTCCAACATGGATACTGCTTCATCCTATATGGAAGATAATCTATACCCAACCCTATTCAGGTACTTAATTTTGGGCCAAGATGCAGGCTAGTAGGATATGATGCTGAACCAAATCACACATGGTTAATAAACTGCATGAATATATCTCAGGACGGTACTTAACTGCGGCCAGGATGCAGTCATGCAGTCAAGCAGAATATGATGCTTAACAATTAGAATTCCTCTCATATATAAGAGCATTATTCCCGACAATTGTTCAAGTATTTATTCCTCAAAGATTTTAGCAGTATTTGCATGTATTGATTCTGAGGGAAGAATAGCACTCGACAGAGGAAATATATTAGTCATTATAAATTAAAAGTATGCATTATATTATGGCTCGCGAAGTTACCGATTTGTGTAAAAGTTCATCAAAGTTGACCAAAATTCAGCTTCAACATTGAATGAATTTAACGATCTTCATAATATTTAATAAAGTAAGCCCAGGTACATCGTCTTCTGGGATCAGATACGCCTTTCAGAATATTGTGTAAGCCCGACTTAGATTTTCAACTATGTCGCTCACAAACGAAAATACATGTAGTCACATGAACAAAGAAATAATTATACACGACCGTTTATTATACGTATAGCAGTAAATTATAGATATTGTAACATTACGAGTCTTTTTATGAGGTGTCGTATGGGATAACTTCTAATGGGTTACATTATGTTATAAAATGCAAATGTTTGCACTTTATATATATATATATATATATATATATATATATATATATATATATATATATATATATATATATATATATATATATATGTACATATATATATATATATATATATATATATATATATATTTATATATATATATATTTATCGTATATCACTATCAGAAGGTATGCAGGAAAGAGTTCTTTTTAATGGGATAAGTTACAATCAAAAAATAAGTGGTATACCAATGTGGTATATTATAAGTGGTATATTATTTTATTAATTACATATTACATATATAATTAATGAAATTACAAATATATTCCAAATGCTTTGATATATAAAAGTTATGATTTTAGCCATCTGTACAATAATATAGACATCCACGTTTTATTTCAGATTGTTTTGGAAATTTACCATGCATGCGATTTACAAACTTCGATGGTGTTGGGGAGGTATATTGCACTTGTAAAATCGGTATTGTTTGAAGCCGTTCTATATAATGGAATGAATTTTTGCCAGCAAATAAAGGGAATCCTAATAGGTGGCAGCTGCTCATCCGCATTGGCAGATATATATTTGGACAGTACGAGACAGGGATCCACATTTTGAACGAGATAGTATACTTGCGTTATGCTGATGATGTGCTTTTGTGTTGTGAGAGTTCAGATTTCGTAATGGATTTCAGGTTTTATCCGCAAACATAGAATCAAATTGGGACGCCTAGCAATAGTAGCAATCGTTTAAACCAGTCAGATATCTATATAGAGAAATTAGAGGAGAATACTGCAATATTTACTATTTTTGATTAAAAAAATAAGTTTAAAATTAATTACATCACAGCATGGCTTACAATTTACATAAAAACGTTCTCAGAAATATTATAATTAATCAACTAGAGATACAGATAAAGTTTAAAGCGATAGGGAATTTTTAAATGAGGCAAGGAAACGAGGTTACCCCAAAGCTTTTTTGATTAAAATAAGTTTGGATGTTTTTGGATTGACTGTAACTGCAAGTATAAACAAATATCTGAACGGTTGATTCCAGGGTATATAAGAAATTAGGAAGACAGTGGTGATTGATTGTATTGGTGAATTCGAATTGAACGAAAAGTGTGAGGAAGAGCCTTTTAAAAGATTTGGAATAATCAAGAAAATGTAAAATGTACAGATTGTGATTGATAAACGGTATTACAGTTCATATTTTTAAAGGTCATATAGTATGATTACTCGGGATTAGAAGTATCATAGTTTAAGTGGAATGATGACATTGAGTAAAATAGGTGCTAATTGAGGATATGGGATATATTGTTTTCCTTGTATTCTTTGCAAGGGTTTTTGATATTTTCTGAAGGTGTAGTTGTTGGTTTGAAGACCATTCAACGAAAAAGTATCGGTTACCGGGAGTGTTGCCATTTCATAAAGCACGCTCAACCCAAGCGTGTGGGTCATAACTTCCCCGTCCAATTAGTGGTACTTTTCACTTGTTGCATTCAATTCCATGTGTTTATCTTTTTACAATTTAGATATTAGGTATGTGAACTAGATACATGAGCTGCATTGCGCCAAGTAGTATTGTTTGCATTAGGATTTTTGTGTCATCAACCTATATAAAACAATTTTTAAAAAATAAACTTTTGTATAATATATGTATATATATACATACATATGTATATATATACATACATATATATATATATATATATATATATATATATATATATATATATATTATGTTAAATGATAAACACACATATTTATATATGCTGTAAAACAGTAGGCATTTTAAAAATAACTAAAATAACATCTCTGCACTAAATTATTACTTGTCAAAAGTATCTCGAATTCTGCCATCGGTGGTCATATAAGATAAGTTTTTGTGTGTATACTATATATGTTTGAAACAATGTTCTGGTAGATATCGAAATCGTGTAATATATTATTTGCTAATTTCAATTTGCATTTATGGTTTCCAAGCGCTCCACTAAATTCTAAATTAATACATACTGGCATTCTAGCCATTTAATACTTGTATCCAATTACGTAACCCACATACAGTACCTGATATTCATGGACAGTTTCCTATGTGAATATTATCACTAGAAAGCTTTCCTCTCTCTTTATGCACCTACTACGAATAGATATAATTTATAAGTTACTCATCATTACAAGTTTCGTCATTTATATTAAATATTTTATTTTTGATGGACATGTATGAATAATTAAAAATTTTGTATTTTTCAATTTTCTATAAGTTCTGCAATACTTTATAAAAATTAATAGTTCATTTTTTGTTTCTGAAAAATCACAGCCACATATTTATATGACACTGAAGTATGTACAGCCGCGGAAAAACCAAACGCCCCATCCTCTGTTAATCGAACATCGTTCATCGTAGAGAAAATTAAATGATGCCATTCGATTAGGAATAAAATCCTCTACACATTAATGTGCGTAAAATTTGCATAAGGGGCCGTCTTCATATCTAAATGCGCACAAACATTGAAATTTCCAAAGGCAACACCCAATTTTGACGTCACCCACATGTTCTAGACCCCCAAATTAGTCCAAATTCAAATTTTCACGACGTTTCTATCTTTATATCCCAAGATATTCAATATTCCGGAATGTGAAATTTTCGGGGATCAGCTCCATATTGAAAAGCGCATTTTGACGAGCGATGTTTCGTTGATTGACCACAGCACTGTTGTAAATTATTGAACTGCCCTCTTGACATTCAGCATTATGGCTTACCTCACAGCCAAAGGGTCGCAGGTTCGATTCATGAATGAGAGGGTGAGCATTTTCATGGCAGGGTGTGGTGTTGTCTTGTGTGTGTGTGTGTGTGTGTTTCTATGGCAGTGGGCCTGTAATGGGTAGGATTATGTTAAAAAACCGTACTGGGTACATTGCTAAAAACTAATGGGGCATCCGTACCAGGGTCAATAAAAGAAAGAACAAATAAAGAAGAATGAAATATTTATTTTCAAATGTTATTTTATAATGCTGTTTCAAAAACAATTTATGAGACTAACAAATATCTGCAGATCACGCAACAAAACAACTGCGTTGGAACTTGGTGACCAATTTAAAAGTATACGGTGTGCAACCTCCAACATTATCAATCACCGCTTGAAGTCTTGTTGTTGTTTAGTATTACATAATTTTATATTTTGTTATTGTTTTATATAAATATTTTTTATTATAAATTATCACATTTTGTGGGCGATTACAACTCACAGTAGATCCCGAACTATTAATCGACAGTAACATAAGTAGATCCCATTATAACAATACAAGTTTTCACCCTTCAATACAGTAGCAGAATTATGTTGATTAGGTTGCATCTATACAACACTGTTTATACAAAGTTTTTATTAAAACTTAGTAAAAATAAGTACCCTTTTTCTTAAACAAAGATTAATTTGCAATTAATATAACATTTCCAAATTAGTCATTTTCTAAAACTAATATTTTTTAACCCTAAAGTCATGGTGATGATGAATATTTAAATATTTCGAAAGAACTAGAGGGAGGAAATACCTGCAATTTTACATAAACATATAAAAAGTCTTTGTGAATCGATTTTATCAAAACATATCCAGGTTTGTATTAATATTTTTTCGATTACTGATTTCGTAATTAATATTCCATAAAACAATTATGTCCACAAAAGCAAAAATCAGGTAAATGTGCTTGGGATGTTTAATAGTAACGTCATACAAATAATCAGCGTGAGCATATAATTATTACAGAAGATATGAATAGAAGTCTTAGAAACTAATTTAACATAAGGAGCTCCAAATTTTACATACTCACAACTCAGAGACGCTTCACCCAAATAACTTGAAATTTGGTATCACAGGTAGAATTTTGCTCTAGATACGAACTATGTGGTCAACCTTGGGTTTTGCCATTGAAAATTTCAAAGTTTGTGCGCGTTTAGATATGAAGACGGCCCCTTATGCAAATTTTACGCACAGTAATTTGTAGAGGATGTTATTCCTAATCGAATGATATCATTCAATTTTCTCTACGATGAACGATGCTCGATTAACAGAGGGTGGGGCGTATTTCTTTTTCCGCGGCTGTACACCGATTAAGTTGAACAGAGATAAAAATTCAACATTGAATACATAAAAAATCATATAAAGGAACACACATAAGATATTAGTGTACATAATATATAAAAAAGATAATATATAAAAATATGTAATATAAAGAATGCAATATATAAAAGACATAATATATAATAAAATATATAATATATCTTCCATTACACTATGTGACACTTCATATCATGATTAGCAATATGGACATAAATTTTGAAAGTGTAGTTATAGTAACCTACTATGAAACATTAGTTGTATATTTAATAAATATTGCATTTATTAAATATTTTATTTATTTTTAACTTCAACTAACATAATACGTAAATCCAATTTCTTGAATATAGGATGATGCATTAAAACTATGACTATTATGTAGCCTAAAATTCATTTTTGATCACGAGTTCTAAAATCAGCTACGCCTCAGTAAATTTATATTTATAAAAGTTTCAAATAATTCATATTATATGACATTAAAATTTTTTGAAAATGAAAATTATGGGAAAATATTTTATTTGAGGGAACAAAAAAGAATTCGAACTCAGAAAACACTCAACAAGACACTTCATAGAGTCACATTCTACAGTTACACATGCCACAGATAGGGTTCTGTCATTAAGCTTCATATGTGACCAGATAGTTCACTTTCTAGATTTTGATCCATGTGCGAAGTGAAGCTGTGATATGGGTGTTATGTATGCATATGTGCTTACATGATTTTATAATAGGTAGAAATACACTTTGAAAGGTATCTCTGGGACGCGGTAACTTGATGAATGGACATTATGCTGGTGTTTAATAGTTAGGCACGATGAAAAGTTTGGTATACCTATCAAAAGGCATCCAGTTTCTTTCGGTTATAAATGGTGTAAATGCTCATGAGGTTGTGCAGTTGCGTCATATTCCTGTCTCCCTCATCACTGCAGTCGGCCACTCTGTGGAGACATTGCTGTAAAGACTACCATAGCGTGCATAACCGTGCTTCTTACAATGTATAAAGTAACTTGGTGATTTATATAGAGTATATAATGGCTTCTAATCAGAGTGCGAAACTTTCAAACTCTAAGAATGTATGAAAGTTAGCAACACGACTCCGACCACTTGACAAGAGACTGCTGGTGTGTGAATCCAATATATTTATAAAATATACAGAGTGCAATAGCCTGTTAAATGATAGAGAAATTATGAATCTGCATGTGGTGAACATTTAAAAATTTATTTATATTGGAGTTTATAATTAAGAAATTACCCAGATTTAACGTAGTCGTAGTCGAAAAGCCGTACATTACGTTGTTGCCGCAATTATAACCCGGCATTATTTCTTTGTGAGAGCTCCTAAAATAAAATTATTAATTATACTAAACAATTAACTTCCCCCGTTTTAACTTTAAAATATATATCATTTATTCATCATATTGTTAATGATTTAATTACTATAATTATACACATATATTTAAGAAGGAGACTGTATGTGGGAGACCACGCATATTAATTTCGTAAACTCATTATGACATTTTATAACAGCATATTTGTACATACCTCTGTTATTGCTTTTAGACGCTGAACTGCATTTAGATTTTAATTGCTGCCTTTAGGCATTGTACCCAAACACTCTCTCTATCTGTACATACTGGACTCAATTTGTCCACGAACGATTCTTCGTCGATCATTGCCTCACCTCCGGAGAAGCACACCACTGAAACAGTGACTCATGGCTGAATGCTTATCTTGAAGATTTATATATTCATTTATCAACAGCGGAACACTCATATTCTTTTGTGAATGCTGGCTGAATCATTACTTCATCATGTCCGTCTTCATGAATATTCGAATCTTGTCTGTAAATCGTTCTGTCTGTTGCCACATCTTTTTGCCTGAGGTCCAGATATGCCTGCCGTTTCTCATTGGTTGTCCTCGGGGAGACGTAGCAACACCTCCACATTGGTTTTATATTTAACCAAGCTGCTGGCTTCATCTTTAGCCTCCAGTAACTTTTCTGGCTCGACTAAACCTGTAATTGAAGCGATCTTATTTATAACTTCCCTAACCTGCCAGGGTTGCTCTAAACTGGCGCCTATGAGTCTGGACCTTTGTCTGACCTGTTAGATATCCCACATCCATGTATAATAACGTGCCTAAATGTATCTTGGTCTCCACACTGCATATTTTCAATTCGTGGAACTTATGAATCTGAAAATGTTTTTATGGTTGGGCATATCTCGGCTGAAAGTGTTACGAAAAATGTAAACAATTTTAACGGTTATAATATCCTAGATTAGTAGATAAAATCGTAAAATAGTTTTTTCGAAAATATAGTACTACATATGATTGTATGAAAATAATTTTAATTTCATATTTAGAACTTTAAAAAAAAATAAATAAATGAATAAAACATTTTATTCGAGCCCGTTTTGCTTCACTTTTCTTATTTTCATTCGAAATATTTTCTAAGATATAAAAGATGGATGGATACAAACAGTAATAAATCTTGTTTCTATATAAACAAAATTTATTTACAAAGTTCTTATAGTTTTCAAAGAATCGTCTGGCCAAGTTCAAGAAGATTGAAGTTTTTTCGTTTTTAAAGATTGTAATGCGTATGTCAAAAACAAAAGTGATAAATCTAAACAGTGGGAATGTAATTTGTAGCCCAATGAAAGCCCTACAAGGAGATATAATTAAATTTTAAATTTAAGTTTTAGCTTTCGAAATACATATAAAATTTCGATATTTTTATAATTTTTCCTGTGTAATTATTTTTACCAGTTAAAAAGTAACTTAGAGACCTTCGAAGGCACTACAAGGAAATTTAATTAAATTTTAAATTTAAGTTGTAGTTTTCGAAATAGTTACAATATAGATGTTTTTATACTTATTTCCTGTTAAACATTTCAATGGGAGAGGGAATAGTACAAGCACCAATATTTCAATAATATTTTAAAATTTAAATATTAGTATCTTGGATAATATTTTGATATTTTGAGTTCTTAAAATGTTTTGAAAGATATTCGTATTCCGAGATTTCAATACTTTAAAAGGTTTTAAATATGTCTAAGAAAGATAAACCGCCCACAAAGGAAATTTCTATTTACGCATATACCACTTTGGATCGATTAAACTGGAGCTATCGCCGATTTTTTTTTGTCCATGCAGTATAGTGTAATTAATTTTGTATAGCATTTTAAGCAAATGCATATCAAATACATTAACTACTAGCAATATAGCAATTCTTCGCACTGAATATATAATATAAAAAAAAACTTAAAATTCACAATCATTTGCGAATTCCTATAACTATCTAAATTACATTATTATTCAAAGCATTCTATTAAAATATATTTAAATTATTGTTCCTAAAAGGAAGTTTAAGAATATCTGTTCTCGCTATACAAAAATCATCTTCACAGGAAGATCTGAAGAATGATGAATAACCTGGTCCCGTATGTAAACAAATTTACAAAAATTATGAAATTGAATGAATATGTGCTAAGATAAAAGGGCTAAAATTGTAAGGGAAGATATTAGTGAATACTTTAAGAAGATATATCCGGTTATTAGTAGAAAATTGCTTGAACTACAATATACAATTTTAATAATTTTTGCCAAAATGAAATAGAGAGGACGTAATAAAGTGAAAATATCAATTATTCCTACAATCTTTAAATTTGAAGGCGTAATTGATTCCAATATATGCCAAAATAAAAGCCCTAACATTATATAAAATATAACATTATACAATTTGTAACATTATGTCAGATATAACATTATGTAAATCATAATATTATATAAAATAAAAACAGAATATTCGATATAATCGCACTACTTATAATGTCGCAGATTAGAACATAATATACCGATGTACTAATAGAAGATTACCCGTAATACAATATATGAGTTTTAAGCAATTTTGGCAAATTAAAACCGATAACGTATTAAATTGAAAATATCAATAATCGCAGTAATCTTTAAGTCTGGAAGTCGTAATTGATATAATCCCGGGTTCAATCCAAAACTAATTGGGCGATATTATTCATTTATATTCCCATAGGTCCTACAGACCGTCTGGACAACATACTAAAATTTCATTTTGATTAAGTTATTTTTACGGCAGTTATCGTGCTAACGGACAGACAGACAGACAGCCAGACAGACTGAATGAACAAAGTCATAAACACTTTTCAACTTTGTTGTAAAGTGTTAAAAATACCGTCTGCATAATGCTATGTCTAAGGAAGTTTTAAGTATGGGTTTTTAATTAAGTTTTGGACAACCTCTGGTTCTAAAAAATTGGAAAATGGACTAAATTTTAAGTGCGGCTAATCTAAGGCTACCTACAAAATTTCATGAAATTCAGTTTAGCCGTTCTCCGGTGATGATGAGACAAACAGACAGAAAATCAGGCAGATTTTTAATTTTATTTATATAGATTAAATTGTTTAAAATTAATTTGTACAATTATTTTTACTGCATGTTAGATGAAATTTACGGTAAATTTGTTAATCCCGCACCGCTAAAATCCTCAATTTCCCTTATTATCTGTAGTATACTGCAGTTTTAAATTAATGCCATCCAGTGAAACCAAGTGATGCAGACATCGTAAGAATAAAGTTTGCATAGCAAATTCAATACTGAAGAATTATATTTTTTAACACTTTACAACAAAGTTGAAAAGTCTTTATGACTTTGTTCATTCATTCTGTCTGTCTGTCTGTCCGTTAGCACGATAACTGCTGTAAAAATGACTTAATCAAAATTAAATTTTAGTATGTTGTTCAGACGGTCTGTAGGACCTATGAGAATATAAATTAATAATATCACCCAATTAGTTCTGGATTGAACCCGGGTTGAAAAAATGAAATACATTGAGCCCTATGGGACCTAATTTTTCAAACACTTCTTAAGCGGATTTAAAATTCACAAATTGCTTCGAAAATTTTAGGTAATATTCAAATTGTTCCATAAAATATATAAAAAAAAATTCAGCGAAATATATTCAGTAGTTTTAAAGAAAAATTAAAATAATAATTACACCTCTTATATGAAACGATCACGTGACCATGATATGAAACGATCACATGACCCCCTTCAAAATATATGACATCCATCTTGCTTCAAAATCGTGATTTTGTGAGTTATTTTTAATTCATATTGAGTGTTGTATCCGTCCTAAGACTACTTTATTTTTGCTTAAATTCTGTGCATCTACATACTGAAACAACGCAATGACAATATATTTGAGTTTAAATGATTATCCAAATTTGATTATTTCTACTACAAAGCCTATTTTTCACTTACGTAAAATGTAAACAGCAAAATGTGTAGAATTAGTTGTATTAGAATTGCTGTATTTCTTTAACACAAAATCATTTAATTCATGGAGTCTGCATAGCTGATATGAATGAAATATTCACTGATTTTACAATCAGAAGGACAATTATTTTCGATGAAGTTTTACGCATACAGTTTGATTACTTGTAGCTCCATGGTCTTAATTCTTAAATAAAATAAATTATTATAGTAATGTGATGAATGACATGAATGGGAAATTATTTATGAATGAAATGCTGCTTTTATAGAGATAGCCAGGCGTGTTATTTTTTCTATGACGTCATTTGAATTAATTTCAGTTGTTTTCGATGAAGTTTTTAAATATAATAAATTATCGTAGTATTATGATAGTTTTAAAAATATTACCGTGGAATGTATCGCATTTTAGAGTTATTTAAACCAGGCAATTTATATTTCAATGCCGTCATTTGAATGAAGTTCATTTTTTTCAATGAAGGTTTAAGTTTTCAAATATAATAAATTAATGTAGTATTGTGATATGTTTTAAAATATTTCCGATGAATGTATTGCATTTTCGACTTTTTTAAATAAAATTGCATTGAAGTTGGAAAGTATTTCATAATCAATGCTTTAAGCATGATTGATCTTTCTTGTTTATTCTTAAGGATGATATGTTTTAATAAGGAAGCTGAATATTTCCATTGTATACGATGTTTATGTGTCTGCTCTCATTGCGATTTATCAAAAAGTCGGCTGTGACTCCACTACGATAGAGACGAAATGATTTAGCTTGAATAACATTTCAGAAAACAAATTCAACTTTCGCAATATCGAAAAAAAAAAACAGAATGCGATCCAAAATTTGATTATATACACTTATAAGGCTTTTAAATAACTACAGATTATTGCCTACTTTTTATTGATATCCCATTTAGTTTTTAAGATATACGCATTATAATCTTGAGAAACAGATAACTTTCATACTTCTTTGGTTTGACAAGACAATTAGTCGAAAACTGAAAAAGCTTCTTTAAAAACTAAATATATATTTAGAAACTAAATTCCCTCATACATATTTTAGTCGCGTATTATGTATATCCGTATTTTATAGTTTCTAAGATATTTCAAACAAAATATGAAAAATAAAAATAAAAACTCGTTTGTTAAGTAAATGTTTTCGGTTTTTTGAAAAAATAGAGCTAACTCCAAACTCCAATTATATCCACTGGTAGGGTTTTTAAAAGCGCTACAAATTATTGCTTCTTGTTCGAATTAAATCTTTCAGTTTTTTAGTTAGGCTCCTAAATACACAGGTAAAAGATCAACCCCCGTGGCAACCTATTGTGGTTTACGACACTACGAGGAATGGAAGAGGTATATGCACCATGAAGCGATGCGAAAAAACAGGATAATAAGAGTTGGTGGAATCATTCACCGGACCGGTCGAATCCGTCGAGTCTTGACCCCAGTCGTCGACGGGTCTGGAAACATATCATAAATGGTCTTCTCCTCTCGCGTATGCCCTGAGAAACAACGCCACGACAGCATCCGGCCTCCCCACAGATTAATTTCCCAAGTAAAGATGATCATCCTGAATATACAGGCTGACGCCAGCTATTTTGAACCCAACCGGCAAGCAACGCATCGCTTGCCTGTTCTATTTCAATGGCACGTATATTACATGGTTAATATTTCATAAACAATTTATCTTTAACATATGTGCATCCAAAAATTGTACTAATCAGTCAAGTTTTATCAGTATATTTTGTCAAGTACCAGTGTATTCTGATTTTCTCGAAATCAAAAGAAAAATACGAGAAAGTAACCTCCTTTTCGAAATGTATAACCATCGCTTCAACTGGGAGTCAAGATAGCTACTTTTAGACCCGTATCTACATATATAGCAGCCTTAGTATGTAGAGTTCAATCCAATTATATTTAGATTTTCATACTAAATTTTCTATTACATATATTTGTCGGTTAATATTTATATCTATATTGTATGCATTCATTTAATCTTCTGGGGGATACACAACGGAGTAAGTCCAATTACAATGATCTTAGTACATGGAATCATGCATCGAAGAAAAATCCTCAAATATACATTTCTATAAAACAATTCAGAGATAGCAAACAATCAATGGTATTGGAAAGTAAATAAAATAACGCACAAAATTTAAAAACAGAAAAGTTTCTCCAAAAAATTAGATGGAATGTGAAATAACCTATTAAACCTTAAACTAAGATTGCTAGCATAAATACCGATTAAATTTAAAAGTGCTCCACAATCTGATTATTGAGTAATTTCCAAGAAAAGACCTTCCACAACCTCCGCCAAGATTTTAAATTAACAGTAATTTACAGTTTAATATATATAAGTCGAGTGAAATTTGGAGTAATGGAAAAAAAAAATAAAAAAACCTCGCTCAACGATCTACTTTTAAAGTTTTTTCGAGAAAAATGTTCAACATATTAAACTATTGAAATTAATTTTTATATTCATATTATAGACCCTATTTATTTTCTACGAATTAAACAAACGTTTTTGTATTTTATCTATGAGGTTTGAGGTTACAAACGTACAAATTGTTTCCATATTTCGTAACGATTTTCCGCCAGATTGACCCCAACCATAGATCTTATTGTGAGCAAAACAATGGAAAATATACTTTCTGAAAATAGCGTTATAACGTAATTCAAACTCATTTTCGGATCGTGCATATTTGAAGTAAAATATATATCCAACAGCAAAATGAAAAAGAGTATAAAATTAATTTTCCTGCATCGAAATTATATATTTTTCATGGAAGAGATATAAGATCACCAAAGCTAAAATAAATCACATCGATGTGAAGAAATAAAATCATGAATATTGTTGTAATAAATAAATATATATTACATATAAATTACATACATGAACGTTATAGTTTTTACTTTGTTTAATGTATAAGGAAAGTATTGTGAAGGGGCCGAAAATTCGATTTCGAGTTTTCGACAGGAGAACACGTTTCAAGCTTCCCTGATCACTAATCGAACATTTTGTAGGTGATGTTTGTCTGTGTGTGTGTGAAAGTGTGTGTGTGTGTGTGTGAAAGTGTGTGTGTGTGTGTGTGTGTGTGTGTGTGTGTATGTGTGTGTGTGTGTGTGTGTGTGTGTGTGTGTGTGTGTGTGTGTGTGTGTGTGTGTGTGTGTGTGTGTGTCAGTGAGTCTGTGGAGACGATAACTGACGAACGAATGGACCGATTCGAACAAAATGTGGTACAAAAATCACAATCCGTGAATACTGGAAGCCTGTTGGTTTAAAACACAATCGAATGTTCAGAAGCGTCCTAAATTTTCGAGTGAAATTTTGAAAAAATCATCAAAAAATCAAAACCTTTAATAAAGTTACGCAAATAGGCATTTCTTCGTTTTTTCCTTAGAAAACGATTGACATAAAGTTTAGAACGCTAGCATGAACCATTCTCGAAATATTGCACATTTTTCAAATACATTTATCAAAAAATCCCATAAATAAAAAAAATATTAACTGCTAAGAAACATGCAATATCATGTGCTAAATTTGGTGGCATCATTCTCGTGGATCTAACTCGTTCCATTTATGAGAAAATATACTTTGAGTAATACTTTTGTATTTGAACGCCAATAGGCATTTATCAGCTGTAATAATAACTTATTTCTCCGTCCATAACGCTTGGAGAGATTTTGGCGACAAATTCAGCGGAATGTCGCCAACTTGCCGTCGTTTTTAAATGTTGTCAAATTAACGAAAATCTCGCCAAATCGATAAAAATGACGCTAAATCAATAAAAATGACTACTAATTCAAGACAATTCAATATCTTTGAAAGAATATAAGTATCTACTATAAGAACAAAATTTTTTTAACTGTAAAAGTAGTAAATTCATTACATTATATAAGGAAAGTCATGTGTTGGCCGCATCAAATTTTTTTTACTGGAGTATGGTAATTACGGTCTTCGGGTTTTAAGTTTGCGTTAATCATTACTATTTTCATTTTCTTACTTCTGCTGTTTTATTTTGACAAATATTTTTCAAACTCATATGTTGTAGTACGGATATATCTTATAATATGCAGGAATATAAGTAGTATGGGCATATCTTCCAATACAATTTTAGCGCTATCATTTTGGCATATATTGATATAATTTAATTTGTTTAATTTGTTTACAAACCGGACCAGGTTGATTTATTCTTTAGATCTGGATGCGAAGATAATTGTGTATAGGGAGAATAGAGATTCTGAAACTTCTTTTTAGGAACGTTAATTTAAATATTTTAATAGAATGTTTTAAATAACAATGTCGTTTAAAATACTATAGGTGTCTGCACATGATTGTGAATTTTAAGTTTCTTTATATTGTATATTCCGTACGAGAGACGGATATACAGCCAGTATAGCAATATATTTTAATACATATTGGTTTCGTAACCACTAGGGATGTGCGGTAAAATGCCCGTCTACTGGCAATGCCGGTTAATTCAATAAGATTATTTTTTTTCAAAAATTAAAATTAAAAGATTAGACAACGTAGCACATCTGTTCTTAGGTAAAACATACGTCATAGGACAAGCGGTTGAATATTCAATTACAGTTTGTATCTCATTAAAGGTAAGATTTTATAGGTTATGTAAATTTAGAAACATAATTAGTTAGAATATTCAAGTTTTTAAAATATTCTATGCCAAGCCAGACTAACATGCATTAAAGAAATGCAGTTTAACCGGTAATTATTAATCACAGATGCTTTTGCATGCAATTACTTTTGAAAATTTGTATTTTATATTATAATATTTTGGACGATTAGAAATTACAATTGAAAAACCGACTTTTCAACTTTGTTGTAAAGTGTTAAAAATACCGTCTGCATAATGCTATGTCTAAGGAAGTTTTAAGTATGGGTTTTTAATTAAGTTTTGGACAACCTCTGGTTCTAAAAAATTGGAAAATGGACTAAATTTTAAGTGCGGCTAATCTAAGGCTACCTACAAAATTTCATGAAATTCAGTTTAGCCGTTCTCCGGTGATGATGAGACAAACAGACAGAAAATCAGGCAGATTTTTAATTTTATTTATATAGATTAAATTGTTTAAAATTAATTTGTACAATTATTTTTACTGCATGTTAGATGAAATTTACGGTAAATTTGTTAATCCCGCACCGCTAAAATCCTCAATTTCCCTTATTATCTGTAGTATACTGCAGTTTTAAATGAATGCCATCCAGTGAAACCAAGTGATGCAGACATCGTAAGAATAAAGTTTGCATAGTAAATTCAATACTGAAGAATTATATTTTTTAACACTTTACAACAAAGTTGAAAAGTCTTTATGACTTTGTTCATTCTGTCTGTCTGTCTGTCTGTCCGTTAGCACGATAACTGCTGTAAAAATGACTTAATCAAAATTAAATTTTAGTATGTTGTTCAGACGGTCTGTAGGACCTATGAGAATATAAATGAATAATATCACCCAATTAGTTCTGGATTGAACCCGGGTTGAAATAATGAAATACATTGAGCCCTATGGGACCTAATTTTTCAAACACTCCTTAAGCAAGCGGATTTAAAATTCACAAATTGCTTCGAAAATTTTAGGTAATATTCAAATTGTTCCATAAAATATATAAAAAAAATTCAGCGAAATATATTCAGTAGTTTTAAAGAAAAATTAAAATAATAATTACACCTCTTATATGAAACGATCACGTGACCATGATATAAAACGATCACATGACCCACTTCAAAATGATATATGGCATCCATCTTGTTTCAAAATCGTGATTTTTTAAGTTCTTTTTAATTCATATTGAGTGTTGTATCCGTCCTAAAACTACTTTATTTTTGCTTAAATTCTGTGCATCTACATACTGAAACAACGCCAATACAATATATTTGAGTTTAAATGGTTATCCAAATTTGATTATTTCTACAACGAAGCCTATTTTTCACTTACATAAAATGTAAACAGCAAAATATGTAGAATGAGTTGTATTAGAATTGCTCTTATTTCTTTAACACAAAATAATTTAGTTCATGGAGTCTGCATGGCTGATATGAATGAAATATTAATTGATTTTGTAAGAGAAGGACGATTTTTTTCGATAAAGTTTTAAGCATAGAGTTTAATTACTTGTAGCTCCATGGTCTCAATTTTTAAATAAAATAAATTATTATAGTATTGTGATGAATGAAATGAATGGGAGAAAGTTAAGAATGAAATCCTGTTTTTATAGAGAGATCCAGGCCTGTTATTTTTTCTATGACGTCATTTGAATTAATTTCAGTTGTTTTCGATGAAGTTTTCAAATATAATAAATTATCGTAGTATTATGATAGTTTTAAAAATATTACCGTGGAATGTATCGAATTTTAGAGATATTTAAACCAGGCAATTTATATTTCAATGCCGTCATTTGAATGAAGTTCATTTTTTTCAATGAAGGTTTAAGTTTTCAAATATAATAAATTAATGTAGTATTGTGATAAGTTTTAAAATATTACCGATGAATGTATTGCATTTTCGACTTTTTAAAATAAAATTGCATTGAAGATGGAAAGTGTTTCATAATCAATTCTTTAAGCATGATTGATCTTTCTTGTTTATTCTTAAGGATGATATGTTTTGATAAGGAAGCTGAATATTTCCATTCTATACGATGTTTAAGTGTCTGCTCTCATTGCGATATATAAAAAAATCGGCTGTGACTCCACTACGATAGAGACGAAATGATTTAGCTTGAATAACATTTCAGAAAATAAAATTCAACTTTCGCAATATCGAAAAAAAAACAGAATGCAATCCAAAATTTGATTATATACATATATAAGGCTTTTAAATAACTGCAGATTATTGCCTACTTTTTATTGATATCCCATTTAGTTTTTAAGATATACGCATTATAATCTTGAAAAACAGATAACTTTCATACTTCTTTGGTTTGACAAGACAATTACTCGAAAACTGAAAAAGCTTCTTTAAAAACTAAATATATATTTAGAAACTAAATTCCCTCATACATATTTTATTCGCGTATTATGTATATCCGTATTTTATAGTTTCTAAGATATTTCAAACAAAATATGAAAAATAAAAATAAAAACTCGTTTGTTAAGTAAATGTTTTCGGTTTTTTGAAAAAATAGAGCTAACTCCAAACTCCAATTATATCCACTGGTAGGGTTTTTAAAAGCGCTACAAATTATTGCTTCTTGTTCGAATTAAATCTTTCAGTTTTTTAGTTAGGCTCCTAAATACACAGGTAAAAGATCAACCCCCGTGGCAACCTATTGTGGTTTACGACACTACGAGGAATGGAAGAGGTATATGCACCATGAAGCGATGCGAAAAAACAGGATAATAAGAGTTGGTGGAATCATTCACCGGACCGGTCGAATCCGTCGAGTCTTGACCCCAGTCGTCGACGGGTCTGGAAATATATCATAAATGGTCTTCTCCTCTCGCGTATGCCCTGAGAAACAACGCCACGACAGCATCCGGCCTCCCCACAGATTAATTTCCCAAGTAAAGATGATCATCCTGAATATACAGGCTGACGCCAGCTATTTTGAACCCAACCGGCAAGCAACGCATCGCTTGCCTGTTCTATTTCAATGGCACGTATATTACATGGTTAATATTTCATAAACAATTTATCTTTAACATATGTGCATCCAAAAATTGTACTAATCAGTCAAGTTTTATCAGTATATTTTGCCAAGTACCAGTGTATTCTGATTTTCTCGAAATCAAAAGAAAAATACGAGAAAGTAACCTCCTTTTCGAAATGTATAACCATCGCTTCAACTGGGAGTCAAGATAGCTACTTTTAGACCCGTATCTACATATATAGCAGCCTTAGTATGTAGAGTTCAATCCAATTATATTTAGATTTTCATACTAAATTTTCTATTACATATATTTGTCGGTTAATATTTATATCTATATTGTATGCATTCATTTAATCTTCTGGGGGATACACAACGGAGTAAGTCCAATTACAATGATCTTAGTACATGGAATCATGCATCGAAGAAAAATCCTCAAATATACATTTCTATAAAACAATTCAGAGATAGCAAACAATCAATGGTATTGGAAAGTAAATAAAATAACGCACAAAATTTAAAAACAGAAAAGTTTCTCCAAAAAATTAGATGGAATGTGAAATAACCTATTAAACCTTAAACTAAGATTGCTAGCATAAATACCGATTAAATTTAAAAGTGCTCCACAATCTGATTATTGAGTAATTTCCAAGAAAAGACCTTCCACAACCTCCGCCAAGATTTTAAATTCACAGTAATTTACAGTTTAATATATATAAGTCGAGTGAAATTTGGAGTAATGAAAAAAAAAAAATAAAAAAACCTCGCTCAACGATCTACTTTTAAAGTTTTTTCGAGAAAAATGTTCAACATATTAAACTATTGAAATTAATTTTTATATTCATATTATAGACCCTATTTATTTTCTACGAATTAAACAAACGTTTTTATATTTTATCTATGAGGTTTGAGGTTACAAACGTACAAATTGTTTCCATATTTCGTAACGATTTTCCGCCAGATTGACCCCAACCATAGATCTTATTGTGAGCAAAACAATGGAAAATATACTTTCTGAAAATAGCGTTATAACGTAATTCAAACTCATTTTCGGATCGTGCATATTTGAAGTAAAATATATATCCAACAGCAAAATGAAAAAGAGTATAAAATTAATTTTCCTGCATCGAAATTATATATTTTTCATGGAAGAGATATAAGATCACCAAAGCTAAAATAAATCACCTCGATGTGAAGAAATAAAATCATGAATATTGTTGTAATAAATAAATATATATTACATATAAATTACATACATGAACGTTATAGTTTTTACTTTGTTTAATGTATAAGGAAAGTATTGTGAAGGGGCCGAAAATTCGATTTCGAGTTTTCGACAGGAGAACACGTTTCAAGCTTCCCTGATCACTAATCGAACATTTTGTAGGTGATGTTTGTCTGTGTGTGTGTGAAAGTGTGTGTGTGTGTGTGTGAAAGTGTGTGTGTGTGTGTGTGTGTGTATATATATGTGTGTGTGTGTGTGTGTGTGTGTGTGTGTGTGTGTGTGTGTGTGTGTGTGTGTGTGTGTGTGTCAGTGAGTCTGTGGAGACGATAACTGACGAACGAATGGACCGATTCGAACAAAATGTGGTACAAAAATCACAATCCGTGAATACTGGAAGCCTGTTGGTTTAAAACACAATCGAATGTTCAGAAGCGTCCTAAATTTTCGAGTGAAATTTTGAAAAAATCATCAAAAAATCAAAACCTTTAATAAAGTTACGCAAATAGGCATTTCTTCGTTTTTTCCTTAGAAAACGATTGACATAAAGTTTAGAACGCTAGCATGAACCATTCTCGAAATATTGCACATTTTTCAAATACATTTATCAAAAAATCCCATAAATAAAAAAAATATTAACTGCTAAGAAACATGCAATATCATGTGCTAAATTTGGTGGCATCATTCTCGTGGATCTAACTCGTTCCATTTATGAGAAAATATACTTTGAGTAATACTTTTGTATTTGAACGCCAATAGGCATTTATCAGCTGTAATAATAACTTATTTCTCCGTCCATAACGCTTGGAGAGATTTTGGCGACAAATTCAGCGGAATGTCGCCAACTTGCCGTCGTTTTTAAATGTTGTCAAATTAACGAAAATCTCGCCAAATCGATAAAAATGACGCTAAATCAATAAAAATGACTACTAATTCAAGACAATTCAATATCTTTGAAAGAATATAAGTATCTACTATAAGAACAAAATTTTTTTAACTGTAAAAGTAGTAAATTCATTACATTATATAAGGAAAGTCATGTGTTGGCCGCATCAAATTTTTTTTACTGGAGTATGGTAATTACGGTCTTCGGGTTTTAAGTTTGCGTTAATCATTACTATTTTCATTTTCTTACTTCTGCTGTTTTATTTTGACAAATATTTTTCAAACTCATATGTTGTAGTACGGATATATCTTATAATATGCAGGAATATAAGTAGTATGGGCATATCTTCCAATACAATTTTAGCGCTATCATTTTGGCATATATTGATATAATTTAATTTGTTTAATTTGTTTACAAACCGGACCAGGTTGATTTATTCTTTAGATCTGGATGCGAAGATAATTGTGTATAGGGAGAATAGAGATTCTGAAACTTCTTTTTAGGAACGTTAATTTAAATATTTTAATAGAATGTTTTAAATAACAATGTCGTTTAAAATACTATAGGTGTCTGCACATGATTGTGAATTTTAAGTTTCTTTATATTGTATATTCCGTACGAGAGACGGATATACAGCCAGTATGGCAATATATTTTAATACATATTGGTTTCGTAACCACTAGGGATGTGCGGTAAAATGCCCGTCTACTGGTAATGCCGGTTAATTCAATAAGATTATTTTTTTTCAAAAATTAAAATTAAAAGATTAGACAACGTAGCACATCTGTTCTTAGGTAAAACATACGTCATAGGACAAGCGGTTGAATATTCAATTACAGTTTGTATCTCATTAAAGGTAAGATTTTATAGGTTATGTAAATTTAGAAACATAATTAGTTAGAATATTCAAGTTTTTAAAATATTCTATGCCAAGCCAGACTAACATGCATTAAAGAAATGCAGTTTAACCGGTAATTATTAATCACAGATGCTTTTGCATGCAATTACTTTTGAAAATTTGTATTTTATATTATAATATTTTGGACGATTAGAAATTACAATTGAAAAACCGACTTTTCAACTTTGTTGTAAAGTGTTAAAAATACCGTCTGCATAATGCTATGTCTAAGGAAGTTTTAAGTATGGGTTTTTAATTAAGTTTTGGACAACCTCTGGTTCTAAAAAATTGGAAAATGGACTAAATTTTAAGTGCGGCTAATCTAAGGCTACCTACAAAATTTCATGAAATTCAGTTTAGCCGTTCTCCGGTGATGATGAGACAAACAGACAGAAAATCAGGCAGATTTTTAATTTTATTTATATAGATTAAATTGTTTAAAATTAATTTGTACAATTATTTTTACTGCATGTTAGATGAAATTTACGGTAAATTTGTTAATCCCGCACCGCTAAAATCCTCAATTTCCCTTATTATCTGTAGTATACTGCAGTTTTAAATGAATGCCATCCAGTGAAACCAAGTGATGCAGACATCGTAAGAATAAAGTTTGCATAGTAAATTCAATACTGAAGAATTATATTTTTTAACACTTTACAACAAAGTTGAAAAGTCTTTATGACTTTGTTCATTCTGTCTGTCTGTCTGTCTGTCCGTTAGCACGATAACTGCTGTAAAAATGACTTAATCAAAATTAAATTTTAGTATGTTGTTCAGACGGTCTGTAGGACCTATGAGAATATAAATGAATAATATCACCCAATTAGTTCTGGATTGAACCCGGGTTGAAATAATGAAATACATTGAGCCCTATGGGACCTAATTTTTCAAACACTCCTTAAGCGGATTTAAAATTCACAAATTGCTTCGAAAATTTTAGGTAATATTCAAATTGTTCCATAAAATATATAAAAAAAATTCAGCGAAATATATTCAGTAGTTTTAAAGAAAAATTAAAATAATAATTACACCTCTTATATGAAACGATCACGTGACCATGATATAAAACGATCACATGACCCACTTCAAAATGATATATGGCATCCATCTTGTTTCAAAATCGTGATTTTTTAAGTTCTTTTTAATTCATATTGAGTGTTGTATCCGTCCTAAAACTACTTTATTTTTGCTTAAATTCTGTGCATCTACATACTGAAACAACGCCAATACAATATATTTGAGTTTAAATGGTTATCCAAATTTGATTATTTCTACAACGAAGCCTATTTTTCACTTACATAAAATGTAAACAGCAAAATATGTAGAATGAGTTGTATTAGAATTGCTCTTATTTCTTTAACACAAAATAATTTAGTTCATGGAGTCTGCATGGCTGATATGAATGAAATATTAATTGATTTTGTAAGAGAAGGACGATTTTTTTCGATAAAGTTTTAAGCATAGAGTTTAATTACTTGTAGCTCCATGGTCTCAATTTTTAAATAAAATAAATTATTATAGTATTGTGATGAATGAAATGAATGGGAGAAAGTTAAGAATGAAATCCTGTTTTTATAGAGAGATCCAGGCCTGTTATTTTTTCTATGACGTCATTTGAATTAATTTCAGTTGTTTTCGATGAAGTCTTCAAATATAATAAATTATCGTAGTATTATGATAGTTTTAAATATATTACCGTGGAATGTATCGAATTTTAGAGATATTTAAACCAGGCAATTTATATTTCAATGCCGTCATTTGAATGAAGTTCATTTTTTTCAATGAAGGTTTAAGTTTTCAAATATAATAAATTAATGTAGTATTGTGATAAGTTTTAAAATATTACCGATGAATGTATTGCATTTTCGACTTTTTAAAATAAAATTGCATTGAAGATGGAAAGTGTTTCATAATCAATTCTTTAAGCATGATTGATCTTTCTTGTTTATTCTTAAGGATGATATGTTTTGATAAGGAAGCTGAATATTTCCATTCTATACGATGTTTAAGTGTCTGCTCTCATTGCGATATATAAAAAAATCGGCTGTGACTCCACTACGATAGAGACGAAATGATTTAGCTTGAATAACATTTCAGAAAATAAAATTCAACTTTCGCAATATCGAAAAAAAAACAGAATGCAATCCAAAATTTGATTATATACATATATAAGGCTTTTAAATAACTGCAGATTATTGCCTACTTTTTATTGATATCCCATTTAGTTTTTAAGATATACGCATTATAATCTTGAAAAACAGATAACTTTCATACTTCTTTGGTTTGACAAGACAATTACTCGAAAACTGAAAAAGCTTCTTTAAAAACTAAATATATATTTAGAAACTAAATTCCCTCATACATATTTTAGTCGCGTATTATGTATATCCGTATTTTATAGTTTCTAAGATATTTCAAACAAAATATGAAAAATAAAAATAAAAACTCGTTTGTTAAGTAAATGTTTTCGGTTTTTTGAAAAAATAGAGCTAACTCCAAACTCCAATTATATCCACTGGTAGGGTTTTTAAAAGCGCTACAAATTATTGCTTCTTGTTCGAATTAAATCTTTCAGTTTTTTAGTTAGGCTCCTAAATACACAGGTAAAAGATCAACCCCCGTGGCAACCTATTGTGGTTTACGACACTACGAGGAATGGAAGAGGTATATGCACCATGAAGCGATGCGAAAAAACAGGATAATAAGAGTTGGTGGAATCATTCACCGGACCGGTCGAATCCGTCGAGTCTTGACCCCAGTCGTCGACGGGTCTGGAAACATATCATAAATGGTCTTCTCCTCTCGCGTATGCCCTGAGAAACAACGCCACGACAGCATCCGGCCTCCCCACAGATTAATTTCCCAAGTAAAGATGATCATCCTGAATATACAGGCTGACGCCAGCTATTTTGAACCCAACCGGCAAGCAACGCATCGCTTGCCTGTTCTATTTCAATGGCACGTATATTACATGGTTAATATTTCATAAACAATTTATCTTTAACATATGTGCATCCAAAAATTGTACTAATCAGTCAAGTTTTATCAGTATATTTTGTCAAGTACCAGTGTATTCTGATTTTCTCGAAATCAAAAGAAAAATACGAGAAAGTAACCTCCTTTTCGAAATGTATAACCATCGCTTCAACTGGGAGTCAAGATAGCTACTTTTAGACCCGTATCTACATATATAGCAGCCTTAGTATGTAGTGTTCAATCCAATTATATTTAGATTTTCATACTAAATTTTCTATTACATATATTTGTCGGTTAATATTTATATCTATATTGTATGCATTCATTTAATCTTCTGGGGGATACACAACGGAGTAAGTCCAATTACAATGATCTTAGTACATGGAATCATGCATCGAAGAAAAATCCTCAAATATACATTTCTATAAAACAATTCAGAGATAGCAAACAATCAATGGTATTGGAAAGTAAATAAAATAACGCACAAAATTTAAAAACAGAAAAGTTTCTCCAAAAAATTAGATGGAATGTGAAATAACCTATTAAACCTTAAACTAAGATTGCTAGCATAAATACCGATTAAATTTAAAAGTGCTCCACAATCTGATTATTGAGTAATTTCCAAGAAAAGACCTTCCACAACCTCCGCCAAGATTTTAAATTAACAGTAATTTACAGTTTAATATATATAAGTCGAGTGAAATTTGGAGTAATGAAAAAAAAAAATAAAAAAACCTCGCTCAACGATCTACTTTTAAAGTTTTTTCGAGAAAAATGTTCAACATATTAAACTATTGAAATTAATTTTTATATTCATATTATAGACCCTATTTATTTTCTACGAATTAAACAAACGTTTTTATATTTTATCTATGAGGTTTGAGGTTACAAACGTACAAATTGTTTCCATATTTCGTAACGATTTTCCGCCAGATTGACCCCAACCATAGATCTTATTGTGAGCAAAACAATGGAAAATATACTTTCTGAAAATAGCGTTATAACGTAATTCAAACTCATTTTCGGATCGTGCATATTTGAAGTAAAATATATATCCAACAGCAAAATGAAAAAGAGTATAAAATTAATTTTCCTGCATCGAAATTATATATTTTTCATGGAAGAGATATAAGATCACCAAAGCTAAAATAAATCACCTCGATGTGAAGAAATAAAATCATGAATATTGTTGTAATAAATAAATATATATTACATATAAATTACATACATGAACGTTATAGTTTTTACTTTGTTTAATGTATAAGGAAAGTATTGTGAAGGGGCCGAAAATTCGATTTCGAGTTTTCGACAGGAGAACACGTTTCAAGCTTCCCTGATCACTAATCGAACATTTTGTAGGTGATGTTTGTCTGTGTGTGTGTGAAAGTGTGTGTGTGTGTGTGTGAAAGTGTGTGTGTGTGTGTGTGTGTGTGTGTATGTGTGTGTGTGTGTGTGTGTGTGTGTGTGTGTGTGTGTGTGTGTGTGTGTGTGTGTGTGTGTGTGTGTGTGTGTCAGTGAGTCTGTGGAGACGATAACTGACGAACGAATGGACCGATTCGAACAAAATGTGGTACAAAAATCACAATCCGTGAATACTGGAAGCCTGTTGGTTTAAAACACAATCGAATGTTCAGAAGCGTCCGAAATTTTCGAGTGAAATTTTGAAAAAATCATCAAAAAATCAAAACCTTTAATAAAGTTACGCAAATAGGCATTTCTTCGTTTTTTCCTTAGAAAACGATTGACATAAAGTTTAGAACGCTAGCATGAACCATTCTCGAAATATTGCACATTTTTCAAATACATTTATCAAAAAATCCCATAAATAAAAAAAATATTAACTGCTAAGAAACATGCAATATCATGTGCTAAATTTGGTGGCATCATTCTCGTGGATCTAACTCGTTCCATTTATGAGAAAATATACTTTGAGTAATACTTTTGTATTTGAACGCCAATAGGCATTTATCAGCTGTAATAATAACTTATTTCTCCGTCCATAACGCTTGGAGAGATTTTGGCGACAAATTCAGCGGAATGTCGCCAACTTGCCGTCGTTTTTAAATGTTGTCAAATTAACGAAAATCTCGCCAAATCGATAAAAATGACGCTAAATCAATAAAAATGACTACTAATTCAAGACAATTCAATATCTTTGAAAGAATATAAGTATCTACTATAAGAACAAAATTTTTTTAACTGTAAAAGTAGTAAATTCATTACATTATATAAGGAAAGTCATGTGTTGGCCGCATCAAATTTTTTTTACTGGAGTATGGTAATTACGGTCTTCGGGTTTTAAGTTTGCGTTAATCATTACTATTTTCATTTTCTTACTTCTGCTGTTTTATTTTGACAAATATTTTTCAAACTCATATGTTGTAGTACGGATATATCTTATAATATGCAGGAATATAAGTAGTATGGGCATATCTTCCAATACAATTTTAGCGCTATCATTTTGGCATATATTGATATAATTTAATTTGTTTAATTTGTTTAGAAACCGGACCAGGTTGATTTATTCTTTAAATCTGGATGCGAAGATAATTGTGTATAGGGAGAATAGAGATTCTGAAACTTCTTTTTAGGAACGTTAATTTAAATATTTTAATAGAATGTTTTAAATAACAATGTCGTTTAAAATACTATAGGTGTATGCACATGATTGTGAATTTTAAGTTTCTTTATATTGTATATTCCGTACGAGAGACGGATATACAGCCAGTATGGCAATATATTTTAATACATATTGGTTTCGTAACCACTAGGGATGTGCGGTAAAATGCCCGTCTACTGGCAATGCCGGTTAATTCAATAAGATTATTTTTTTTCAAAAATTAAAATTAAAAGATTAGACAACGTAGCACATCTGTTCTTAGGTAAAACATACGTCATAGGACAAGCGGTTGAATATTCAATTACAGTTTGTATCTCATTAAAGGTAAGATTTTATAGGTTATGTAAATTTAGAAACATAATTAGTTAGAATATTCAAGTTTTTAAAATATTCTATGCCAAGCCAGACTAACATGCATTAAAGAAATGCAGTTTAACCGGTAATTATTAATCACAGATGCTTTTGCATGCAATTACTTTTGAAAATTTGTATTTTATATTATAATATTTTGGACGATTAGAAATTACAATTGAAAAACCGACTTTTCAACTTTGTTGTAAAGTGTTAAAAATACCGTCTGCATAATGCTATGTCTAAGGAAGTTTTAAGTATGGGTTTTTAATTAAGTTTTGGACAACCTCTGGTTCTAAAAAATTGGAAAATGGACTAAATTTTAAGTGCGGCTAATCTAAGGCTACCTACAAAATTTCATGAAATTCAGTTTAGCCGTTCTCCGGTGATGATGAGACAAACAGACAGAAAATCAGGCAGATTTTTAATTTTATTTATATAGATTAAATTGTTTAAAATTAATTTGTACAATTATTTTTACTGCATGTTAGATGAAATTTACGGTAAATTTGTTAATCCCGCACCGCTAAAATCCTCAATTTCCCTTATTATCTGTAGTATACTGCAGTTTTAAATGAATGCCATCCAGTGAAACCAAGTGATGCAGACATCGTAAGAATAAAGTTTGCATAGTAAATTCAATACTGAAGAATTATATTTTTAACACTTTACAACAAAGTTGAAAAGTCTTTATGACTTTGTTCATTCTGTCTGTCTGTCTGTCTGTCCGTTAGCACGATAACTGCTGTAAAAATGACTTAATCAAAATTAAATTTTAGTATGTTGTTCAGACGGTCTGTAGGACCTATGAGAATATAAATGAATAATATCACCCAATTAGTTCTGGATTGAACCCGGGTTGAAATAATGAAATGCATTGAGCCCTATGGGACCTAATTTTTCAAACACTTCTTAAGCGGATTTAAAATTCACAAATTGCTTCGAAAATTTTAGGTAATATTCAAATTGTTCCATAAAATATATAAAAAAAATTCAGCGAAATATATTCAGTAGTTTTAAAGAAAAATTAAAATAATAATTACACCTCTTATATGAAACGATCACGTGACCATGATATAAAACGATCACATGACCCACTTCAAAATGATATATGGCATCCATCTTGTTTCAAAATCGTGATTTTTTAAGTTCTTTTTAATTCATATTGAGTGTTGTATCCGTCCTAAAACTACTTTATTTTTGCTTAAATTCTGTGCATCTACATACTGAAACAACGCCAATACAATATATTTGAGTTTAAATGGTTATCCAAATTTGATTATTTCTACAACGAAGCCTATTTTTCACTTACATAAAATGTAAACAGCAAAATATGTAGAATGAGTTGTATTAGAATTGCTCTTATTTCTTTAACACAAAATAATTTAGTTCATGGAGTCTGCATGGCTGATATGAATGAAATATTAATTGATTTTGTAAGAGAAGGACGATTTTTTTCGATAAAGTTTTAAGCATAGAGTTTAATTACTTGTAGCTCCATGGTCTCAATTTTTAAATAAAATAAATTATTATAGTATTGTGATGAATGAAATGAATGGGAGAAAGTTAAGAATGAAATCCTGTTTTTATAGAGAGATCCAGGCCTGTTATTTTTTCTATGACGTCATTTGAATTAATTTCAGTTGTTTTCGATGAAGTTTTCAAATATAATAAATTATCGTAGTATTATGATAGTTTTAAAAATATTACCGTGGAATGTATCGAATTTTAGAGATATTTAAACCAGGCAATTTATATTTCAATGCCGTCATTTGAATGAAGTTCATTTTTTTCAATGAAGGTTTAAGTTTTCAAATATAATAAATTAATGTAGTATTGTGATAAGTTTTAAAATATTACCGATGAATGTATTGCATTTTCGACTTTTTAAAATAAAATTGCATTGAAGATGGAAAGTGTTTCATAATCAATTCTTTAAGCATGATTGATCTTTCTTGTTTATTCTTAAGGATGATATGTTTTGATAAGGAAGCTGAATATTTCCATTCTATACGATGTTTAAGTGTCTGCTCTCATTGCGATATATAAAAAAATCGGCTGTGACTCCACTACGATAGAGACGAAATGATTTAGCTTGAATAACATTTCAGAAAATAAAATTCAACTTTCGCAATATCGAAAAAAAAACAGAATGCAATCCAAAATTTGATTATATACATATATAAGGCTTTTAAATAACTGCAGATTATTGCCTACTTTTTATTGATATCCCATTTAGTTTTTAAGATATACGCATTATAATCTTGAAAAACAGATAACTTTCATACTTCTTTGGTTTGACAAGACAATTACTCGAAAACTGAAAAAGCTTCTTTAAAAACTAAATATATATTTAGAAACTAAATTCCCTCATACATATTTTAGTCGCGTATTATGTATATCCGTATTTTATAGTTTCTAAGATATTTCAAACAAAATATGAAAAATAAAAATAAAAACTCGTTTGTTAAGTAAATGTTTTCGGTTTTTTGAAAAAATAGAGCTAACTCCAAACTCCAATTATATCCACTGGTAGGGTTTTTAAAAGCGCTACAAATTATTGCTTCTTGTTCGAATTAAATCTTTCAGTTTTTTAGTTAGGCTCCTAAATACACAGGTAAAAGATCAACCCCCGTGGCAACCTATTGTGGTTTACGACACTACGAGGAATGGAAGAGGTATATGCACCATGAAGCGATGCGAAAAAACAGGATAATAAGAGTTGGTGGAATCATTCACCGGACCGGTCGAATCCGTCGAGTCTTGACCCCAGTCGTCGACGGGTCTGGAAACATATCATAAATGGTCTTCTCCTCTCGCGTATGCCCTGAGAAACAACGCCACGACAGCATCCGGCCTCCCCACAGATTAATTTCCCAAGTAAAGATGATCATCCTGAATATACAGGCTGACGCCAGCTATTTTGAACCCAACCGGCAAGCAACGCATCGCTTGCCTGTTCTATTTCAATGGCACGTATATTACATGGTTAATATTTCATAAACAATTTATCTTTAACATATGTGCATCCAAAAATTGTACTAATCAGTCAAGTTTTATCAGTATATTTTGTCAAGTACCAGTGTATTCTGATTTTCTCGAAATCAAAAGAAAAATACGAGAAAGTAACCTCCTTTTCGAAATGTATAACCATCGCTTCAACTGGGAGTCAAGATAGCTACTTTTAGACCCGTATCTACATATATAGCAGCCTTAGTATGTAGAGTTCAATCCAATTATATTTAGATTTTCATACTAAATTTTCTATTACATATATTTGTCGGTTAATATTTATATCTATATTGTATGCATTCATTTAATCTTCTGGGGGATACACAACGGAGTAAGTCCAATTACAATGATCTTAGTACATGGAATCATGCATCGAAGAAAAATCCTCAAATATACATTTCTATAAAACAATTCAGAGATAGCAAACAATCAATGGTATTGGAAAGTAAATAAAATAACGCACAAAATTTAAAAACAGAAAAGTTTCTCCAAAAAATTAGATGGAATGTGAAATAACCTATTAAACCTTAAACTAAGATTGCTAGCATAAATACCGATTAAATTTAAAAGTGCTCCACAATCTGATTATTGAGTAATTTCCAAGAAAAGACCTTCCACAACCTCCGCCAAGATTTTAAATTAACAGTAATTTACAGTTTAATATATATAAGTCGAGTGAAATTTGGAGTAATGAAAAAAAAAAATAAAAAAACCTCGCTCAACGATCTACTTTTAAAGTTTTTTCGAGAAAAATGTTCAACATATTAAACTATTGAAATTAATTTTTATATTCATATTATAGACCCTATTTATTTTCTACGAATTAAACAAACGTTTTTATATTTTATCTATGAGGTTTGAGGTTACAAACGTACAAATTGTTTCCATATTTCGTAACGATTTTCCGCCAGATTGACCCCAACCATAGATCTTATTGTGAGCAAAACAATGGAAAATATACTTTCTGAAAATAGCGTTATAACGTAATTCAAACTCATTTTCGGATCGTGCATATTTGAAGTAAAATATATATCCAACAGCAAAATGAAAAAGAGTATAAAATTAATTTTCCTGCATCGAAATTATATATTTTTCATGGAAGAGATATAAGATCACCAAAGCTAAAATAAATCACCTCGATGTGAAGAAATAAAATCATGAATATTGTTGTAATAAATAAATATATATTACATATAAATTACATACATGAACGTTATAGTTTTTACTTTGTTTAATGTATAAGGAAAGTATTGTGAAGGGGCCGAAAATTCGATTTCGAGTTTTCGACAGGAGAACACGTTTCAAGCTTCCCTGATCACTAATCGAACATTTTGTAGGTGATGTTTGTCTGTGTGTGTGTGAAAGTGTGTGTGTGTGTGTGTGAAAGTGTGTGTGTGTGTGTGTGTGTGTGTGTATGTGTGTGTGTGTGTGTGTGTGTGTGTGTGTGTGTGTGTGTGTGTGTGTGTGTGTGTGTGTGTGTGTCAGTGAGTCTGTGGAGACGATAACTGACGAACGAATGGACCGATTCGAACAAAATGTGGTACAAAAATCACAATCCGTGAATACTGGAAGCCTGTTGGTTTAAAACACAATCGAATGTTCAGAAGCGTCCGAAATTTTCGAGTGAAATTTTGAAAAAATCATCAAAAAATCAAAACCTTTAATAAAGTTACGCAAATAGGCATTTCTTCGTTTTTTCCTTAGAAAACGATTGACATAAAGTTTAGAACGCTAGCATGAACCATTCTCGAAATATTGCACATTTTTCAAATACATTTATCAAAAAATCCCATAAATAAAAAAAATATTAACTGCTAAGAAACATGCAATATCATGTGCTAAATTTGGTGGCATCATTCTCGTGGATCTAACTCGTTCCATTTATGAGAAAATATACTTTGAGTAATACTTTTGTATTTGAACGCCAATAGGCATTTATCAGCTGTAATAATAACTTATTTCTCCGTCCATAACGCTTGGAGAGATTTTGGCGACAAATTCAGCGGAATGTCGCCAACTTGCCGTCGTTTTTAAATGTTGTCAAATTAACGAAAATCTCGCCAAATCGATAAAAATGACGCTAAATCAATAAAAATGACTACTAATTCAAGACAATTCAATATCTTTGAAAGAATATAAGTATCTACTATAAGAACAAAATTTTTTTAACTGTAAAAGTAGTAAATTCATTACATTATATAAGGAAAGTCATGTGTTGGCCGCATCAAATTTTTTTTACTGGAGTATGGTAATTACGGTCTTCGGGTTTTAAGTTTGCGTTAATCATTACTATTTTCATTTTCTTACTTCTGCTGTTTTATTTTGACAAATATTTTTCAAACTCATATGTTGTAGTACGGATATATCTTATAATATGCAGGAATATAAGTAGTATGGGCATATCTTCCAATACAATTTTAGCGCTATCATTTTGGCATATATTGATATAATTTAATTTGTTTAATTTGTTTACAAACCGGACCAGGTTGATTTATTCTTTAAATCTGGATGCGAAGATAATTGTGTATAGGGAGAATAGAGATTCTGAAACTTCTTTTTAGGAACGTTAATTTAAATATTTTAATAGAATGTTTTAAATAACAATGTCGTTTAAAATACTATAGGTGTCTGCACATGATTGTGAATTTTAAGTTTCTTTATATTGTATATTCCGTACGAGAGACGGATATACAGCCAGTATGGCAATATATTTTAATACATATTGGTTTCGTAACCACTAGGGATGTGCGGTAAAATGCCCGTCTACTGGCAATGCCGGTTAATTCAATAAGATTATTTTTTTTCAAAAATTAAAATTAAAAGATTAGACAACGTAGCACATCTGTTCTTAGGTAAAACATACGTCATAGGACAAGCGGTTGAATATTCAATTACAGTTTGTATCTCATTAAAGGTAAGATTTTATAGGTTATGTAAATTTAGAAACATAATTAGTTAGAATATTCAAGTTTTTAAAATATTCTATGCCAAGCCAGACTAACATGCATTAAAGAAATGCAGTTTAACCGGTAATTATTAATCACAGATGCTTTTGCATGCAATTACTTTTGAAAATTTGTATTTTATATTATAATATTTTGGACGATTAGAAATTACAATTGAAAAACCGACTTTTCAACTTTGTTGTAAAGTGTTAAAAATACCGTCTGCATAATGCTATGTCTAAGGAAGTTTTAAGTATGGGTTTTTAATTAAGTTTTGGACAACCTCTGGTTCTAAAAAATTGGAAAATGGACTAAATTTTAAGTGCGGCTAATCTAAGGCTACCTACAAAATTTCATGAAATTCAGTTTAGCCGTTCTCCGGTGATGATGAGACAAACAGACAGAAAATCAGGCAGATTTTTAATTTTATTTATATAGATTAAATTGTTTAAAATTAATTTGTACAATTATTTTTACTGCATGTTAGATGAAATTTACGGTAAATTTGTTAATCCCGCACCGCTAAAATCCTCAATTTCCCTTATTATCTGTAGTATACTGCAGTTTTAAATGAATGCCATCCAGTGAAACCAAGTGATGCAGACATCGTAAGAATAAAGTTTGCATAGTAAATTCAATACTGAAGAATTATATTTTTTAACACTTTACAACAAAGTTGAAAAGTCTTTATGACTTTGTTCATTCTGTCTGTCTGTCTGTCTGTCCGTTAGCACGATAACTGCTGTAAAAATGACTTAATCAAAATTAAATTTTAGTATGTTGTTCAGACGGTCTGTAGGACCTATGAGAATATAAATGAATAATATCACCCAATTAGTTCTGGATTGAACCCGGGTTGAAATAATGAAATGCATTGAGCCCTATGGGACCTAATTTTTCAAACACTTCTTAAGCGGATTTAAAATTCACAAATTGCTTCGAAAATTTTAGGTAATATTCAAATTGTTCCATAAAATATATAAAAAAAATTCAGCGAAATATATTCAGTAGTTTTAAAGAAAAATTAAAATAATAATTACACCTCTTATATGAAACGATCACGTGACCATGATATAAAACGATCACATGACCCACTTCAAAATGATATATGGCATCCATCTTGTTTCAAAATCGTGATTTTTTAAGTTCTTTTTAATTCATATTGAGTGTTGTATCCGTCCTAAAACTACTTTATTTTTGCTTAAATTCTGTGCATCTACATACTGAAACAACGCCAATACAATATATTTGAGTTTAAATGGTTATCCAAATTTGATTATTTCTACAACGAAGCCTATTTTTCACTTACATAAAATGTAAACAGCAAAATATGTAGAATGAGTTGTATTAGAATTGCTCTTATTTCTTTAACACAAAATAATTTAGTTCATGGAGTCTGCATGGCTGATATGAATGAAATATTAATTGATTTTGTAAGAGAAGGACGATTTTTTTCGATAAAGTTTTAAGCATAGAGTTTAATTACTTGTAGCTCCATGGTCTCAATTTTTAAATAAAATAAATTATTATAGTATTGTGATGAATGAAATGAATGGGAGAAAGTTAAGAATGAAATCCTGTTTTTATAGAGAGATCCAGGCCTGTTATTTTTTCTATGACGTCATTTGAATTAATTTCAGTAGTTTTCGATGAAGTTTTCAAATATAATAAATTATCGTAGTATTATGATAGTTTTAAAAATATTACCGTGGAATGTATCGAATTTTAGAGATATTTAAACCAGGCAATTTATATTTCAATGCCGTCATTTGAATGAAGTTCATTTTTTTCAATGAAGGTTTAAGTTTTCAAATATAATAAATTAATGTAGTATTGTGATAAGTTTTAAAATATTACCGATGAATGTATTGCATTTTCGACTTTTTAAAATAAAATTGCATTGAAGATGGAAAGTGTTTCATAATCAATGCTTTAAGCATGATTGATCTTTCTTGTTTATTCTTAAGGATGATATGTTTTAATAAGGAAGCTGAATATTTCCATTGTATACGATGTTTATGTGTCTGCTCTCATTGCGATATATAAAAAAATCGGCTGTGACTCCACTACGATAGAGACGAAATGATTTAGCTTGAATAACATTTCAGAAAATAAAATTCAACTTTCGCAATATCGAAAAAAAAACAGAATGCAATCCAAAATTTGATTAGATACATATATAAGGCTTTTAAATAACTGCAGATTATTGCCTACTTTTTATTGATATCCCATTTAGTTTTTAAGATATACGCATTATAATCTTGAAAAACAGATAACTTTCATACTTCTTTGGTTTGACAAGACAATTACTCGAAAACTGAAAAAGCTTCTTTAAAAACTAAATATATATTTAGAAACTAAATTCCCTCATACATATTTTAGTCGCGTATTATGTATATCCGTATTTTATAGTTTCTAAGATATTTCAAACAAAATATGAAAAATAAAAATAAAAACTCGTTTGTTAAGTAAATGTTTTCGGTTTTTTGAAAAAATAGAGCTAACTCCAAACTCCAATTATATCCACTGGTAGGGTTTTTAAAAGCGCTACAAATTATTGCTTCTTGTTCGAATTAAATCTTTCAGTTTTTTAGTTAGGCTCCTAAATACACAGGTAAAAGATCAACCCCCGTGGCAACCTATTGTGGTTTACGACACTACGAGGAATGGAAGAGGTATATGCACCATGAAGCGATGCGAAAAAACAGGATAATAAGAGTTGGTGGAATCATTCACCGGACCGGTCGAATCCGTCGAGTCTTGACCCCAGTCGTCGACGGGTCTGGAAACATATCATAAATGGTCTTCTCCTCTCGCGTATGCCCTGAGAAACAACGCCACGACAGCATCCGGCCTCCCCACAGATTAATTTCCCAAGTAAAGATGATCATCCTGAATATACAGGCTGACGCCAGCTATTTTGAACCCAACCGGCAAGCAACGCATCGCTTGCCTGTTCTATTTCAATGGCACGTATATTACATGGTTAATATTTCATAAACAATTTATCTTTAACATATGTGCATCCAAAAATTGTACTAATCAGTCAAGTTTTATCAGTATATTTTGTCAAGTACCAGTGTATTCTGATTTTCTCGAAATCAAAAGAAAAATACGAGAAAGTAACCTCCTTTTCGAAATGTATAACCATCGCTTCAACTGGGAGTCAAGATAGCTACTTTTAGACCCGTATCTACATATATAGCAGCCTTAGTACGTAGAGTTCAATCCAATTATATTTAGATTTTCATACTAAATTTTCTATTACATATATTTGTCGGTTAATATTTATATCTATATTGTATGCATTCATTTAATCTTCTGGGGGATACACAACGGAGTAAGTCCAATTACAATGATCTTAGTACATGGAATCATGCATCGAAGAAAAATCCTCAAATATACATTTCTATAAAACAATTCAGAGATAGCAAACAATCAATGGTATTGGAAAGTAAATAAAATAACGCACAAAATTTAAAAACAGAAAAGTTTCTCCAAAAAATTAGATGGAATGTGAAATAACCTATTAAACCTTAAACTAAGATTGCTAGCATAAATACCGATTAAATTTAAAAGTGCTCCACAATCTGATTATTGAGTAATTTCCAAGAAAAGACCTTCCACAACCTCCGCCAAGATTTTAAATTAACAGTAATTTACAGTTTAATATATATAAGTCGAGTGAAATTTGGAGTAATGAAAAAAAAAAATAAAAAAACCTCGCTCAACGATCTACTTTTAAAGTTTTTTCGAGAAAAATGTTCAACATATTAAACTATTGAAATTAATTTTTATATTCATATTATAGACCCTATTTATTTTCTACGAATTAAACAAACGTTTTTATATTTTATCTATGAGGTTTGAGGTTACAAACGTACAAATTGTTTCCATATTTCGTAACGATTTTCCGCCAGATTGACCCCAACCATAGATCTTATTGTGAGCAAAACAATGGAAAATATACTTTCTGAAAATAGCGTTATAACGTAATTCAAACTCATTTTCGGATCGTGCATATTTGAAGTAAAATATATATCCAACAGCAAAATGAAAAAGAGTATAAAATTAATTTTCCTGCATCGAAATTATATATTTTTCATGGAAGAGATATAAGATCACCAAAGCTAAAATAAATCACCTCGATGTGAAGAAATAAAATCATGAATATTGTTGTAATAAATAAATATATATTACATATAAATTACATACATGAACGTTATAGTTTTTACTTTGTTTAATGTATAAGGAAAGTATTGTGAAGGGGCCGAAAATTCGATTTCGAGTTTTCGACAGGAGAACACGTTTCAAGCTTCCCTGATCACTAATCGAACATTTTGTAGGTGATGTTTGTCTGTGTGTGTGTTGAAGACCCAGACCGTCCGACTCGTCCAGAGGACTTAGAGTAACCAGTTGGACGGCCGGGTCTGTGTGTGTGTGAAAGTGTGTGTGTGTGTGTGTGAAAATGTGTGTGTGTGTGTGTGTGTGTGTGTGTATATGTGTGTGTGTGTGTGTGTGTGTGTGTGTGTGTGTGTGTGTGTCAGTGAGTCTGTGGAGACGATAACTGACGAACGAATGGACCGATTCGAACAAAATGTGGTACAAAAATCACAATCCGTGAATACTGGAAGCCTGTTGGTTTAAAACACAATCGAATGTTCAGAAGCGTCCTAAATTTTCGAGTGAAATTTTGAAAAAATCATCAAAAAATCAAAACCTTTAATAAAGTTACGCAAATAGGCATTTCTTCGTTTTTTCCTTAGAAAACGATTGACATAAAGTTTAGAACGCTAGCATGAACCATTCTCGAAATATTGCACATTTTTCAAATACATTTATCAAAAAATCCCATAAATAAAAAAAATATTAACTGCTAAGAAACATGCAATATCATGTGCTAAATTTGGTGGCATCATTCTCGTGGATCTAACTCGTTCCATTTATGAGAAAATATACTTTGAGTAATACTTTTGTATTTGAACGCCAATAGGCATTTATCAGCTGTAATAATAACTTATTTCTCCGTCCATAACGCTTGGAGAGATTTTGGCGACAAATTCAGCGGAATGTCGCCAACTTGCCGTCGTTTTTAAATGTTGTCAAATTAACGAAAATCTCGCCAAATCGATAAAAATGACGCTAAATCAATAAAAATGACTACTAATTCAAGACAATTCAATATCTTTGAAAGAATATAAGTATCTACTATAAGAACAAAATTTTTTTAACTGTAAAAGTAGTAAATTCATTACATTATATAAGGAAAGTCATGTGTTGGCCGCATCAAATTTTTTTTACTGGAGTATGGCAATTACGGTCTTCGGGTTTTAAGTTTGCGTTAATCATTACTATTTTCATTTTCTTACTTCTGCTGTTTTATTTTGACAAATATTTTTCAAACTCATATGTTGTAGTACGGATATATCTTATAATATGCAGGAATATAAGTAGTATGGGCATATCTTCCAATACAATTTTAGCGCTATCATTTTGGCATATATTGATATAATTTAATTTGTTTAATTTGTTTACAAACCGGACCAGGTTGATTTATTCTTTAGATCTGGATGCGAAGATAATTGTGTATAGGGAGAATAGAGATTCTGAAACTTCTTTTTAGGAACGTTAATTTAAATATTTTAATAGAATGTTTTAAATAACAATGTCGTTTAAAATACTATAGGTGTCTGCACATGATTGTGAATTTTAAGTTTCTTTATATTGTATATTCCGTACGAGAGACGGATATACAGCCAGTATGGCAATATATTTTAATACATATTGGTTTCGTAACCACTAGGGATGTGCGGTAAAATGCCCGTCTACTGGCAATGCCGGTTAATTCAATAAGATTATTTTTTTTCAAAAATTAAAATTAAAAGATTAGACAACGTAG
The DNA here is from genome assembly GCA_951213105.1 of Amaurobius ferox. Classification (NCBI taxonomy): domain Eukaryota; kingdom Metazoa; phylum Arthropoda; class Arachnida; order Araneae; family Amaurobiidae; genus Amaurobius; species Amaurobius ferox. The sequence goes on along the minus strand of OX578140.1, from coordinate 55,004,094 downwards.
CACATCTGTTCTTAGGTAAAACATACGTCATAGGACAAGCGGTTGAATATTCAATTACAGTTTGTATCTCATTAAAGGTAAGATTTTATAGGTTATGTAAATTTAGAAACATAATTAGTTAGAATATTCAAGTTTTTAAAATATTCTATGCCAAGCCAGACTAACATGCATTAAAGAAATGCAGTTTAACCGGTAATTATTAATCACAGATGCTTTTGCATGCAATTACTTTTGAAAATTTGTATTTTATATTATAATATTTTGGACGATTAGAAATTACAATTGAAAAACCGACTTTTCAACTTTGTTGTAAAGTGTTAAAAATACCGTCTGCATAATGCTATGTCTAAGGAAGTTTTAAGTATGGGTTTTTAATTAAGTTTTGGACAACCTCTGGTTCTAAAAAATTGGAAAATGGACTAAATTTTAAGTGCGGCTAATCTAAGGCTACCTACAAAATTTCATGAAATTCAGTTTAGCCGTTCTCCGGTGATGATGAGACAAACAGACAGAAAATCAGGCAGATTTTTAATTTTATTTATATAGATTAAATTGTTTAAAATTAATTTGTACAATTATTTTTACTGCATGTTAGATGAAATTTACGGTAAATTTGTTAATCCCGCACCGCTAAAATCCTCAATTTCCCTTATTATCTGTAGTATACTGCAGTTTTAAATGAATGCCATCCAGTGAAACCAAGTGATGCAGACATCGTAAGAATAAAGTTTGCATAGTAAATTCAATACTGAAGAATTATATTTTTAACACTTTACAACAAAGTTGAAAAGTCTTTATGACTTTGTTCATTCTGTCTGTCTGTCTGTCTGTCCGTTAGCACGATAACTGCTGTAAAAATGACTTAATCAAAATTAAATTTTAGTATGTTGTTCAGACGGTCTGTAGGACCTATGAGAATATAAATGAATAATATCACCCAATTAGTTCTGGATTGAACCCGGGTTGAAATAATGAAATGCATTGAGCCCTATGGGACCTAATTTTTCAAACACTTCTTAAGCGGATTTAAAATTCACAAATTGCTTCGAAAATTTTAGGTAATATTCAAATTGTTCCATAAAATATATAAAAAAAATTCAGCGAAATATATTCAGTAGTTTTAAAGAAAAATTAAAATAATAATTACACCTCTTATATGAAACGATCACGTGACCATGATATAAAACGATCACATGACCCACTTCAAAATGATATATGGCATCCATCTTGTTTCAAAATCGTGATTTTTTAAGTTCTTTTTAATTCATATTGAGTGTTGTATCCGTCCTAAAACTACTTTATTTTTGCTTAAATTCTGTGCATCTACATACTGAAACAACGCCAATACAATATATTTGAGTTTAAATGGTTATCCAAATTTGATTATTTCTACAACGAAGCCTATTTTTCACTTACATAAAATGTAAACAGCAAAATATGTAGAATGAGTTGTATTAGAATTGCTCTTATTTCTTTAACACAAAATAATTTAGTTCATGGAGTCTGCATGGCTGATATGAATGAAATATTAATTGATTTTGTAAGAGAAGGACGATTTTTTTCGATAAAGTTTTAAGCATAGAGTTTAATTACTTGTAGCTCCATGGTCTCAATTTTTAAATAAAATAAATTATTATAGTATTGTGATGAATGAAATGAATGGGAGAAAGTTAAGAATGAAATCCTGTTTTTATAGAGAGATCCAGGCCTGTTATTTTTTCTATGACGTCATTTGAATTAATTTCAGTTGTTTTCGATGAAGTTTTCAAATATAATAAATTATCGTAGTATTATGATAGTTTTAAAAATATTACCGTGGAATGTATCGAATTTTAGAGATATTTAAACCAGGCAATTTATATTTCAATGCCGTCATTTGAATGAAGTTCATTTTTTTCAATGAAGGTTTAAGTTTTCAAATATAATAAATTAATGTAGTATTGTGATAAGTTTTAAAATATTACCGATGAATGTATTGCATTTTCGACTTTTTAAAATAAAATTGCATTGAAGATGGAAAGTGTTTCATAATCAATTCTTTAAGCATGATTGATCTTTCTTGTTTATTCTTAAGGATGATATGTTTTGATAAGGAAGCTGAATATTTCCATTCTATACGATGTTTAAGTGTCTGCTCTCATTGCGATATATAAAAAAATCGGCTGTGACTCCACTACGATAGAGACGAAATGATTTAGCTTGAATAACATTTCAGAAAATAAAATTCAACTTTCGCAATATCGAAAAAAAAACAGAATGCAATCCAAAATTTGATTATATACATATATAAGGCTTTTAAATAACTGCAGATTATTGCCTACTTTTTATTGATATCCCATTTAGTTTTTAAGATATACGCATTATAATCTTGAAAAACAGATAACTTTCATACTTCTTTGGTTTGACAAGACAATTACTCGAAAACTGAAAAAGCTTCTTTAAAAACTAAATATATATTTAGAAACTAAATTCCCTCATACATATTTTAGTCGCGTATTATGTATATCCGTATTTTATAGTTTCTAAGATATTTCAAACAAAATATGAAAAATAAAAATAAAAACTCGTTTGTTAAGTAAATGTTTTCGGTTTTTTGAAAAAATAGAGCTAACTCCAAACTCCAATTATATCCACTGGTAGGGTTTTTAAAAGCGCTACAAATTATTGCTTCTTGTTCGAATTAAATCTTTCAGTTTTTTAGTTAGGCTCCTAAATACACAGGTAAAAGATCAACCCCCGTGGCAACCTATTGTGGTTTACGACACTACGAGGAATGGAAGAGGTATATGCACCATGAAGCGATGCGAAAAAACAGGATAATAAGAGTTGGTGGAATCATTCACCGGACCGGTCGAATCCGTCGAGTCTTGACCCCAGTCGTCGACGGGTCTGGAAACATATCATAAATGGTCTTCTCCTCTCGCGTATGCCCTGAGAAACAACGCCACGACAGCATCCGGCCTCCCCACAGATTAATTTCCCAAGTAAAGATGATCATCCTGAATATACAGGCTGACGCCAGCTATTTTGAACCCAACCGGCAAGCAACGCATCGCTTGCCTGTTCTATTTCAATGGCACGTATATTACATGGTTAATATTTCATAAACAATTTATCTTTAACATATGTGCATCCAAAAATTGTACTAATCAGTCAAGTTTTATCAGTATATTTTGTCAAGTACCAGTGTATTCTGATTTTCTCGAAATCAAAAGAAAAATACGAGAAAGTAACCTCCTTTTCGAAATGTATAACCATCGCTTCAACTGGGAGTCAAGATAGCTACTTTTAGACCCGTATCTACATATATAGCAGCCTTAGTATGTAGAGTTCAATCCAATTATATTTAGATTTTCATACTAAATTTTCTATTACATATATTTGTCGGTTAATATTTATATCTATATTGTATGCATTCATTTAATCTTCTGGGGGATACACAACGGAGTAAGTCCAATTACAATGATCTTAGTACATGGAATCATGCATCGAAGAAAAATCCTCAAATATACATTTCTATAAAACAATTCAGAGATAGCAAACAATCAATGGTATTGGAAAGTAAATAAAATAACGCACAAAATTTAAAAACAGAAAAGTTTCTCCAAAAAATTAGATGGAATGTGAAATAACCTATTAAACCTTAAACTAAGATTGCTAGCATAAATACCGATTAAATTTAAAAGTGCTCCACAATCTGATTATTGAGTAATTTCCAAGAAAAGACCTTCCACAACCTCCGCCAAGATTTTAAATTAACAGTAATTTACAGTTTAATATATATAAGTCGAGTGAAATTTGGAGTAATGAAAAAAAAAAATAAAAAAACCTCGCTCAACGATCTACTTTTAAAGTTTTTTCGAGAAAAATGTTCAACATATTAAACTATTGAAATTAATTTTTATATTCATATTATAGACCCTATTTATTTTCTACGAATTAAACAAACGTTTTTATATTTTATCTATGAGGTTTGAGGTTACAAACGTACAAATTGTTTCCATATTTCGTAACGATTTTCCGCCAGATTGACCCCAACCATAGATCTTATTGTGAGCAAAACAATGGAAAATATACTTTCTGAAAATAGCGTTATAACGTAATTCAAACTCATTTTCGGATCGTGCATATTTGAAGTAAAATATATATCCAACAGCAAAATGAAAAAGAGTATAAAATTAATTTTCCTGCATCGAAATTATATATTTTTCATGGAAGAGATATAAGATCACCAAAGCTAAAATAAATCACCTCGATGTGAAGAAATAAAATCATGAATATTGTTGTAATAAATAAATATATATTACATATAAATTACATACATGAACGTTATAGTTTTTACTTTGTTTAATGTATAAGGAAAGTATTGTGAAGGGGCCGAAAATTCGATTTCGAGTTTTCGACAGGAGAACACGTTTCAAGCTTCCCTGATCACTAATCGAACATTTTGTAGGTGATGTTTGTCTGTGTGTGTGTGAAAGTGTGTGTGTGTGTGTGTGAAAGTGTGTGTGTGTGTGTGTGTGTGTGTGTATGTGTGTGTGTGTGTGTGTGTGTGTGTGTGTGTGTGTGTGTGTGTGTGTGTGTGTGTGTGTGTGTGTGTGTCAGTGAGTCTGTGGAGACGATAACTGACGAACGAATGGACCGATTCGAACAAAATGTGGTACAAAAATCACAATCCGTGAATACTGGAAGCCTGTTGGTTTAAAACACAATCGAATGTTCAGAAGCGTCCGAAATTTTCGAGTGAAATTTTGAAAAAATCATCAAAAAATCAAAACCTTTAATAAAGTTACGCAAATAGGCATTTCTTCGTTTTTTCCTTAGAAAACGATTGACATAAAGTTTAGAACGCTAGCATGAACCATTCTCGAAATATTGCACATTTTTCAAATACATTTATCAAAAAATCCCATAAATAAAAAAAATATTAACTGCTAAGAAACATGCAATATCATGTGCTAAATTTGGTGGCATCATTCTCGTGGATCTAACTCGTTCCATTTATGAGAAAATATACTTTGAGTAATACTTTTGTATTTGAACGCCAATAGGCATTTATCAGCTGTAATAATAACTTATTTCTCCGTCCATAACGCTTGGAGAGATTTTGGCGACAAATTCAGCGGAATGTCGCCAACTTGCCGTCGTTTTTAAATGTTGTCAAATTAACGAAAATCTCGCCAAATCGATAAAAATGACGCTAAATCAATAAAAATGACTACTAATTCAAGACAATTCAATATCTTTGAAAGAATATAAGTATCTACTATAAGAACAAAATTTTTTTAACTGTAAAAGTAGTAAATTCATTACATTATATAAGGAAAGTCATGTGTTGGCCGCATCAAATTTTTTTTACTGGAGTATGGTAATTACGGTCTTCGGGTTTTAAGTTTGCGTTAATCATTACTATTTTCATTTTCTTACTTCTGCTGTTTTATTTTGACAAATATTTTTCAAACTCATATGTTGTAGTACGGATATATCTTATAATATGCAGGAATATAAGTAGTATGGGCATATCTTCCAATACAATTTTAGCGCTATCATTTTGGCATATATTGATATAATTTAATTTGTTTAATTTGTTTACAAACCGGACCAGGTTGATTTATTCTTTAAATCTGGATGCGAAGATAATTGTGTATAGGGAGAATAGAGATTCTGAAACTTCTTTTTAGGAACGTTAATTTAAATATTTTAATAGAATGTTTTAAATAACAATGTCGTTTAAAATACTATAGGTGTCTGCACATGATTGTGAATTTTAAGTTTCTTTATATTGTATATTCCGTACGAGAGACGGATATACAGCCAGTATGGCAATATATTTTAATACATATTGGTTTCGTAACCACTAGGGATGTGCGGTAAAATGCCCGTCTACTGGCAATGCCGGTTAATTCAATAAGATTATTTTTTTTCAAAAATTAAAATTAAAAGATTAGACAACGTAGCACATCTGTTCTTAGGTAAAACATACGTCATAGGACAAGCGGTTGAATATTCAATTACAGTTTGTATCTCATTAAAGGTAAGATTTTATAGGTTATGTAAATTTAGAAACATAATTAGTTAGAATATTCAAGTTTTTAAAATATTCTATGCCAAGCCAGACTAACATGCATTAAAGAAATGCAGTTTAACCGGTAATTATTAATCACAGATGCTTTTGCATGCAATTACTTTTGAAAATTTGTATTTTATATTATAATATTTTGGACGATTAGAAATTACAATTGAAAAACCGACTTTTCAACTTTGTTGTAAAGTGTTAAAAATACCGTCTGCATAATGCTATGTCTAAGGAAGTTTTAAGTATGGGTTTTTAATTAAGTTTTGGACAACCTCTGGTTCTAAAAAATTGGAAAATGGACTAAATTTTAAGTGCGGCTAATCTAAGGCTACCTACAAAATTTCATGAAATTCAGTTTAGCCGTTCTCCGGTGATGATGAGACAAACAGACAGAAAATCAGGCAGATTTTTAATTTTATTTATATAGATTAAATTGTTTAAAATTAATTTGTACAATTATTTTTACTGCATGTTAGATGAAATTTACGGTAAATTTGTTAATCCCGCACCGCTAAAATCCTCAATTTCCCTTATTATCTGTAGTATACTGCAGTTTTAAATGAATGCCATCCAGTGAAACCAAGTGATGCAGACATCGTAAGAATAAAGTTTGCATAGTAAATTCAATACTGAAGAATTATATTTTTTAACACTTTACAACAAAGTTGAAAAGTCTTTATGACTTTGTTCATTCTGTCTGTCTGTCTGTCTGTCCGTTAGCACGATAACTGCTGTAAAAATGACTTAATCAAAATTAAATTTTAGTATGTTGTTCAGACGGTCTGTAGGACCTATGAGAATATAAATGAATAATATCACCCAATTAGTTCTGGATTGAACCCGGGTTGAAATAATGAAATGCATTGAGCCCTATGGGACCTAATTTTTCAAACACTTCTTAAGCGGATTTAAAATTCACAAATTGCTTCGAAAATTTTAGGTAATATTCAAATTGTTCCATAAAATATATAAAAAAAATTCAGCGAAATATATTCAGTAGTTTTAAAGAAAAATTAAAATAATAATTACACCTCTTATATGAAACGATCACGTGACCATGATATAAAACGATCACATGACCCACTTCAAAATGATATATGGCATCCATCTTGTTTCAAAATCGTGATTTTTTAAGTTCTTTTTAATTCATATTGAGTGTTGTATCCGTCCTAAAACTACTTTATTTTTGCTTAAATTCTGTGCATCTACATACTGAAACAACGCCAATACAATATATTTGAGTTTAAATGGTTATCCAAATTTGATTATTTCTACAACGAAGCCTATTTTTCACTTACATAAAATGTAAACAGCAAAATATGTAGAATGAGTTGTATTAGAATTGCTCTTATTTCTTTAACACAAAATAATTTAGTTCATGGAGTCTGCATGGCTGATATGAATGAAATATTAATTGATTTTGTAAGAGAAGGACGATTTTTTTCGATAAAGTTTTAAGCATAGAGTTTAATTACTTGTAGCTCCATGGTCTCAATTTTTAAATAAAATAAATTATTATAGTATTGTGATGAATGAAATGAATGGGAGAAAGTTAAGAATGAAATCCTGTTTTTATAGAGAGATCCAGGCCTGTTATTTTTTCTATGACGTCATTTGAATTAATTTCAGTAGTTTTCGATGAAGTTTTCAAATATAATAAATTATCGTAGTATTATGATAGTTTTAAAAATATTACCGTGGAATGTATCGAATTTTAGAGATATTTAAACCAGGCAATTTATATTTCAATGCCGTCATTTGAATGAAGTTCATTTTTTTCAATGAAGGTTTAAGTTTTCAAATATAATAAATTAATGTAGTATTGTGATAAGTTTTAAAATATTACCGATGAATGTATTGCATTTTCGACTTTTTAAAATAAAATTGCATTGAAGATGGAAAGTGTTTCATAATCAATTCTTTAAGCATGATAGATCTTTCTTGTTTATTCTTAAGGATGATATGTTTTGATAAGGAAGCTGAATATTTCCATTCTATACGATGTTTAAGTGTCTGCTCTCATTGCGATATATAAAAAAATCGGCTGTGACTCCACTACGATAGAGACGAAATGATTTAGCTTGAATAACATTTCAGAAAATAAAATTCAACTTTCGCAATATCGAAAAAAAAACAGAATGCAATCCAAAATTTGATTAGATACATATATAAGGCTTTTAAATAACTGCAGATTATTGCCTACTTTTTATTGATATCCCATTTAGTTTTTAAGATATACGCATTATAATCTTGAAAAACAGATAACTTTCATACTTCTTTGGTTTGACAAGACAATTACTCGAAAACTGAAAAAGCTTCTTTAAAAACTAAATATATATTTAGAAACTAAATTCCCTCATACATATTTTAGTCGCGTATTATGTATATCCGTATTTTATAGTTTCTAAGATATTTCAAACAAAATATGAAAAATAAAAATAAAAACTCGTTTGTTAAGTAAATGTTTTCGGTTTTTTGAAAAAATAGAGCTAACTCCAAACTCCAATTATATCCACTGGTAGGGTTTTTAAAAGCGCTACAAATTATTGCTTCTTGTTCGAATTAAATCTTTCAGTTTTTTAGTTAGGCTCCTAAATACACAGGTAAAAGATCAACCCCCGTGGCAACCTATTGTGGTTTACGACACTACGAGGAATGGAAGAGGTATATGCACCATGAAGCGATGCGAAAAAACAGGATAATAAGAGTTGGTGGAATCATTCACCGGACCGGTCGAATCCGTCGAGTCTTGACCCCAGTCGTCGACGGGTCTGGAAACATATCATAAATGGTCTTCTCCTCTCGCGTATGCCCTGAGAAACAACGCCACGACAGCATCCGGCCTCCCCACAGATTAATTTCCCAAGTAAAGATGATCATCCTGAATATACAGGCTGACGCCAGCTATTTTGAACCCAACCGGCAAGCAACGCATCGCTTGCCTGTTCTATTTCAATGGCACGTATATTACATGGTTAATATTTCATAAACAATTTATCTTTAACATATGTGCATCCAAAAATTGTACTAATCAGTCAAGTTTTATCAGTATATTTTGTCAAGTACCAGTGTATTCTGATTTTCTCGAAATCAAAAGAAAAATACGAGAAAGTAACCTCCTTTTCGAAATGTATAACCATCGCTTCAACTGGGAGTCAAGATAGCTACTTTTAGACCCGTATCTACATATATAGCAGCCTTAGTACGTAGAGTTCAATCCAATTATATTTAGATTTTCATACTAAATTTTCTATTACATATATTTGTCGGTTAATATTTATATCTATATTGTATGCATTCATTTAATCTTCTGGGGGATACACAACGGAGTAAGTCCAATTACAATGATCTTAGTACATGGAATCATGCATCGAAGAAAAATCCTCAAATATACATTTCTATAAAACAATTCAGAGATAGCAAACAATCAATGGTATTGGAAAGTAAATAAAATAACGCACAAAATTTAAAAACAGAAAAGTTTCTCCAAAAAATTAGATGGAATGTGAAATAACCTATTAAACCTTAAACTAAGATTGCTAGCATAAATACCGATTAAATTTAAAAGTGCTCCACAATCTGATTATTGAGTAATTTCCAAGAAAAGACCTTCCACAACCTCCGCCAAGATTTTAAATTAACAGTAATTTACAGTTTAATATATATAAGTCGAGTGAAATTTGGAGTAATGAAAAAAAAAAATAAAAAAACCTCGCTCAACGATCTACTTTTAAAGTTTTTTCGAGAAAAATGTTCAACATATTAAACTATTGAAATTAATTTTTATATTCATATTATAGACCCTATTTATTTTCTACGAATTAAACAAACGTTTTTATATTTTATCTATGAGGTTTGAGGTTACAAACGTACAAATTGTTTCCATATTTCGTAACGATTTTCCGCCAGATTGACCCCAACCATAGATCTTATTGTGAGCAAAACAATGGAAAATATACTTTCTGAAAATAGCGTTATAACGTAATTCAAACTCATTTTCGGATCGTGCATATTTGAAGTAAAATATATATCCAACAGCAAAATGAAAAAGAGTATAAAATTAATTTTCCTGCATCGAAATTATATATTTTTCATGGAAGAGATATAAGATCACCAAAGCTAAAATAAATCACCTCGATGTGAAGAAATAAAATCATGAATATTGTTGTAATAAATAAATATATATTACATATAAATTACATACATGAACGTTATAGTTTTTACTTTGTTTAATGTATAAGGAAAGTATTGTGAAGGGGCCGAAAATTCGATTTCGAGTTTTCGACAGGAGAACACGTTTCAAGCTTCCCTGATCACTAATCGAACATTTTGTAGGTGATGTTTGTCTGTGTGTGTGTTGAAGACCCAGACCGTCCGACTCGTCCAGAGGACTTAGAGTAACCAGTTGGACGGCCGGGTCTGTGTGTGTGTGAAAGTGTGTGTGTGTGTGTGTGAAAATGTGTGTGTGTGTGTGTGTGTGTGTGTGTATATGTGTGTGTGTGTGTGTGTGTGTGTGTGTGTGTGTGTGTGTGTGTGTGTGTGTGTGTGTCAGTGAGTCTGTGGAGACGATAACTGACGAACGAATGGACCGATTCGAACAAAATGTGGTACAAAAATCACAATCCCTGAATACTGGAAGCCTGTTGGTTTAAAACACAATCGAATGTTCAGAAGCGTCCTAAATTTTCGAGTGAAATTTTGAAAAAATCATCAAAAAATCAAAACCTTTAATAAAGTTACGCAAATAGGCATTTCTTCGTTTTTTCCTTAGAAAACGATTGACATAAAGTTTAGAACGCTAGCATGAACCATTCTCGAAATATTGCACATTTTTCAAATACATTTATCAAAAAATCCCATAAATAAAAAAAATATTAACTGCTAAGAAACATGCAATATCATGTGCTAAATTTGGTGGCATCATTCTCGTGGATCTAACTCGTTCCATTTATGAGAAAATATACTTTGAGTAATACTTTTGTATTTGAACGCCAATAGGCATTTATCAGCTGTAATAATAACTTATTTCTCCGTCCATAACGCTTGGAGAGATTTTGGCGACAAATTCAGCGGAATGTCGCCAACTTGCCGTCGTTTTTAAATGTTGTCAAATTAACGAAAATCTCGCCAAATCGATAAAAATGACGCTAAATCAATAAAAATGACTACTAATTCAAGACAATTCAATATCTTTGAAAGAATATAAGTATCTACTATAAGAACAAAATTTTTTTAACTGTAAAAGTAGTAAATTCATTACATTATATAAGGAAAGTCATGTGTTGGCCGCATCAAATTTTTTTTACTGGAGTATGGCAATTACGGTCTTCGGGTTTTAAGTTTGCGTTAATCATTACTATTTTCATTTTCTTACTTCTGCTGTTTTATTTTGACAAATATTTTTCAAACTCATATGTTGTAGTACGGATATATCTTATAATATGCAGGAATATAAGTAGTATGGGCATATCTTCCAATACAATTTTAGCGCTATCATTTTGGCATATATTGATATAATTTAATTTGTTTAATTTGTTTACAAACCGGACCAGGTTGATTTATTCTTTAGATCTGGATGCGAAGATAATTGTGTATAGGGAGAATAGAGATTCTGAAACTTCTTTTTAGGAACGTTAATTTAAATATTTTAATAGAATGTTTTAAATAACAATGTCGTTTAAAATACTATAGGTGTCTGCACATGATTGTGAATTTTAAGTTTCTTTATATTGTATATTCCGTACGAGAGACGGATATACAGCCAGTATGGCAATATATTTTAATACATATTGGTTTCGTAACCACTAGGGATGTGCGGTAAAATGCCCGTCTACTGGCAATGCCGGTTAATTCAATAAGATTATTTTTTTTCAAAAATTAAAATTAAAAGATTAGACAACGTAGCACATCTGTTCTTAGGTAAAACATACGTCATAGGACAAGCGGTTGAATATTCAATTACAGTTTGTATCTCATTAAAGGTAAGATTTTATAGGTTATGTAAATTTAGAAACATAATTAGTTAGAATATTCAAGTTTTTAAAATATTCTATGCCAAGCCAGACTAACATGCATTAAAGAAATGCAGTTTAACCGGTAATTATTAATCACAGATGCTTTTGCATGCAATTACTTTTGAAAATTTGTATTTTATATTATAATATTTTGGACGATTAGAAATTACAATTGAAAAACCGACTTTTCAACTTTGTTGTAAAGTGTTAAAAATACCGTCTGCATAATGCTATGTCTAAGGAAGTTTTAAGTATGGGTTTTTAATTAAGTTTTGGACAACCTCTGGTTCTAAAAAATTGGAAAATGGACTAAATTTTAAGTGCGGCTAATCTAAGGCTACCTACAAAATTTCATGAAATTCAGTTTAGCCGTTCTCCGGTGATGATGAGACAAACAGACAGAAAATCAGGCAGATTTTTAATTTTATTTATATAGATTAAATTGTTTAAAATTAATTTGTACAATTATTTTTACTGCATGTTAGATGAAATTTACGGTAAATTTGTTAATCCCGCACCGCTAAAATCCTCAATTTCCCTTATTATCTGTAGTATACTGCAGTTTTAAATGAATGCCATCCAGTGAAACCAAGTGATGCAGACATCGTAAGAATAAAGTTTGCATAGTAAATTCAATACTGAAGAATTATATTTTTTAACACTTTACAACAAAGTTGAAAAGTCTTTATGACTTTGTTCATTCTGTCTGTCTGTCTGTCTGTCCGTTAGCACGATAACTGCTGTAAAAATGACTTAATCAAAATTAAATTTTAGTATGTTGTTCAGACGGTCTGTAGGACCTATGAGAATATAAATGAATAATATCACCCAATTAGTTCTGGATTGAACCCGGGTTGAAATAATGAAATGCATTGAGCCCTATGGGACCTAATTTTTCAAACACTTCTTAAGCGGATTTAAAATTCACAAATTGCTTCGAAAATTTTAGGTAATATTCAAATTGTTCCATAAAATATATAAAAAAAATTCAGCGAAATATATTCAGTAGTTTTAAAGAAAAATTAAAATAATAATTACACCTCTTATATGAAACGATCACGTGACCATGATATAAAACGATCACATGACCCACTTCAAAATGATATATGGCATCCATCTTGTTTCAAAATCGTGATTTTTTAAGTTCTTTTTAATTCATATTGAGTGTTGTATCCGTCCTAAAACTACTTTATTTTTGCTTAAATTCTGTGCATCTACATACTGAAACAACGCCAATACAATATATTTGAGTTTAAATGGTTATCCAAATTTGATTATTTCTACAACGAAGCCTATTTTTCACTTACATAAAATGTAAACAGCAAAATATGTAGAATGAGTTGTATTAGAATTGCTCTTATTTCTTTAACACAAAATAATTTAGTTCATGGAGTCTGCATGGCTGATATGAATGAAATATTAATTGATTTTGTAAGAGAAGGACGATTTTTTTCGATAAAGTTTTAAGCATAGAGTTTAATTACTTGTAGCTCCATGGTCTCAATTTTTAAATAAAATAAATTATTATAGTATTGTGATGAATGAAATGAATGGGAGAAAGTTAAGAATGAAATCCTGTTTTTATAGAGAGATCCAGGCCTGTTATTTTTTCTATGACGTCATTTGAATTAATTTCAGTTGTTTTCGATGAAGTTTTCAAATATAATAAATTATCGTAGTATTATGATAGTTTTAAAAATATTACCGTGGAATGTATCGAATTTTAGAGATATTTAAACCAGGCAATTTATATTTCAATGCCGTCATTTGAATGAAGTTCATTTTTTTCAATGAAGGTTTAAGTTTTCAAATATAATAAATTAATGTAGTATTGTGATAAGTTTTAAAATATTACCGATGAATGTATTGCATTTTCGACTTTTTAAAATAAAATTGCATTGAAGATGGAAAGTGTTTCATAATCAATTCTTTAAGCATGATTGATCTTTCTTGTTTATTCTTAAGGATGATATGTTTTGATAAGGAAGCTGAATATTTCCATTCTATACGATGTTTAAGTGTCTGCTCTCATTGCGATATATAAAAAAATCGCCTGTGACTCCACTACGATAGAGACGAAATGATTTAGCTTGAATAACATTTCAGAAAATAAAATTCAACTTTCGCAATATCGAAAAAAAAACAGAATGCAATCCAAAATTTGATTATATACATATATAAGGCTTTTAAATAACTGCAGATTATTGCCTACTTTTTATTGATATCCCATTTAGTTTTTAAGATATACGCATTATAATCTTGAAAAACAGATAACTTTCATACTTCTTTGGTTTGACAAGACAATTACTCGAAAACTGAAAAAGCTTCTTTAAAAACTAAATATATATTTAGAAACTAAATTCCCTCATACATATTTTAGTCGCGTATTATGTATATCCGTATTTTATAGTTTCTAAGATATTTCAAACAAAATATGAAAAATAAAAATAAAAACTCGTTTGTTAAGTAAATGTTTTCGGTTTTTTGAAAAAATAGAGCTAACTCCAAACTCCAATTATATCCACTGGTAGGGTTTTTAAAAGCGCTACAAATTATTGCTTCTTGTTCGAATTAAATCTTTCAGTTTTTTAGTTAGGCTCCTAAATACACAGGTAAAAGATCAACCCCCGTGGCAACCTATTGTGGTTTACGACACTACGAGGAATGGAAGAGGTATATGCACCATGAAGCGATGCGAAAAAACAGGATAATAAGAGTTGGTGGAATCATTCACCGGACCGGTCGAATCCGTCGAGTCTTGACCCCAGTCGTCGACGGGTCTGGAAACATATCATAAATGGTCTTCTCCTCTCGCGTATGCCCTGAGAAACAACGCCACGACAGCATCCGGCCTCCCCACAGATTAATTTCCCAAGTAAAGATGATCATCCTGAATATACAGGCTGACGCCAGCTATTTTGAACCCAACCGGCAAGCAACGCATCGCTTGCCTGTTCTATTTCAATGGCACGTATATTACATGGTTAATATTTCATAAACAATTTATCTTTAACATATGTGCATCCAAAAATTGTACTAATCAGTCAAGTTTTATCAGTATATTTTGTCAAGTACCAGTGTATTCTGATTTTCTCGAAATCAAAAGAAAAATACGAGAAAGTAACCTCCTTTTCGAAATGTATAACCATCGCTTCAACTGGGAGTCAAGATAGCTACTTTTAGACCCGTATCTACATATATAGCAGCCTTAGTATGTAGAGTTCAATCCAATTATATTTAGATTTTCATACTAAATTTTCTATTACATATATTTGTCGGTTAATATTTATATCTATATTGTATGCATTCATTTAATCTTCTGGGGGATACACAACGGAGTAAGTCCAATTACAATGATCTTAGTACATGGAATCATGCATCGAAGAAAAATCCTCAAATATACATTTCTATAAAACAATTCAGAGATAGCAAACAATCAATGGTATTGGAAAGTAAATAAAATAACGCACAAAATTTAAAAATAGAAAAGTTTCTCCAAAAAATTAGATGGAATGTGAAATAACCTATTAAACCTTAAACTAAGATTGCTAGCATAAATACCGATTAAATTTAAAAGTGCTCCACAATCTGATTATTGAGTAATTTCCAAGAAAAGACCTTCCACAACCTCCGCCAAGATTTTAAATTCACAGTAATTTACAGTTTAATATATATAAGTCGAGTGAAATTTGGAGTAATGAAAAAAAAAAAAATAAAAAAACCTCGCTCAACGATCTACTTTTAAAGTTTTTTCGAGAAAAATGTTCAACATATTAAACTATTGAAATTAATTTTTATATTCATATTATAGACCCTATTTATTTTCTACGAATTAAACAAACGTTTTTATATTTTATCTATGAGGTTTGAGGTTACAAACGTACAAATTGTTTCCATATTTCGTAACGATTTTCCGCCAGATTGACCCCAACCATAGATCTTATTGTGAGCAAAACAATGGAAAATATACTTTCTGAAAATAGCGTTATAACGTAATTCAAACTCATTTTCGGATCGTGCATATTTGAAGTAAAATATATATCCAACAGCAAAATGAAAAAGAGTATAAAATTAATTTTCCTGCATCGAAATTATATATTTTTCATGGAAGAGATATAAGATCACCAAAGCTAAAATAAATCACCTCGATGTGAAGAAATAAAATCATGAATATTGTTGTAATAAATAAATATATATTACATATAAATTACATACATGAACGTTATAGTTTTTACTTTGTTTAATGTATAAGGAAAGTATTGTGAAGGGGCCGAAAATTCGATTTCGAGTTTTCGACAGGAGAACACGTTTCAAGCTTCCCTGATCACTAATCGAACATTTTGTAGGTGATGTTTGTCTGTGTGTGTGTGAAAGTGTGTGTGTGTGTGTGTGAAAGTGTGTGTGTGTGTGTGTGTGTGTGTATATGTGTGTGTGTGTGTGTGTGTGTGTGTGTGTGTGTGTGTGTGTGTGTGTGTGTGTGTGTGTCAGTGAGTCTGTGGAGACGATAACTGACGAACGAATGGACCGATTCGAACAAAATGTGGTACAAAAATCACAATCCGTGAATACTGGAAGCCTGTTGGTTTAAAACACAATCGAATGTTCAGAAGCGTCCTAAATTTTCGAGTGAAATTTTGAAAAAATCATCAAAAAATCAAAACCTTTAATAAAGTTACGCAAATAGGCATTTCTTCGTTTTTTCCTTAGAAAACGATTGACATAAAGTTTAGAACGCTAGCATGAACCATTCTCGAAATATTGCACATTTTTCAAATACATTTATCAAAAAATCCCATAAATAAAAAAAATATTAACTGCTAAGAAACATGCAATATCATGTGCTAAATTTGGTGGCATCATTCTCGTGGATCTAACTCGTTCCATTTATGAGAAAATATACTTTGAGTAATACTTTTGTATTTGAACGCCAATAGGCATTTATCAGCTGTAATAATAACTTATTTCTCCGTCCATAACGCTTGGAGAGATTTTGGCGACAAATTCAGCGGAATGTCGCCAACTTGCCGTCGTTTTTAAATGTTGTCAAATTAACGAAAATCTCGCCAAATCGATAAAAATGACGCTAAATCAATAAAAATGACTACTAATTCAAGACAATTCAATATATTTGAAAGAATATAAGTATCTACTATAAGAACAAAATTTTTTTAACTGTAAAAGTAGTAAATTCATTACATTATATAAGGAAAGTCATGTGTTGGCCGCATCAAATTTTTTTTACTGGAGTATGGTAATTACGGTCTTCGGGTTTTAAGTTTGCGTTAATCATTACTATTTTCATTTTCTTACTTCTGCTGTTTTATTTTGACAAATATTTTTCAAACTCATATGTTGTAGTACGGATATATCTTATAATATGCAGGAATATAAGTAGTATGGGCATATCTTCCAATACAATTTTAGCGCTATCATTTTGGCATATATTGATATAATTTAATTTGTTTAATTTGTTTACAAACCGGACCAGGTTGATTTATTCTTTAGATCTGGATGCGAAGATAATTGTGTATAGGGAGAATAGAGATTCTGAAACTTCTTTTTAGGAACGTTAATTTAAATATTTTAATAGAATGTTTTAAATAACAATGTCGTTTAAAATACTATAGGTGTC
The DNA here is from genome assembly GCA_951213105.1 of Amaurobius ferox. Classification (NCBI taxonomy): domain Eukaryota; kingdom Metazoa; phylum Arthropoda; class Arachnida; order Araneae; family Amaurobiidae; genus Amaurobius; species Amaurobius ferox. The sequence continues at coordinate 54,986,372 of OX578140.1, read as the reverse complement.
TGCACATGATTGTGAATTTTAAGTTTCTTTATATTGTATATTCCGTACGAGAGACGGATATACAGCCAGTATGGCAATATATTTTAATACATATTGGTTTCGTAACCACTAGGGATGTGCGGTAAAATGCCCGTCTACTGGCAATGCCGGTTAATTCAATAAGATTATTTTTTTTCAAAAATTAAAATTAAAAGATTAGACAACGTAGCACATCTGTTCTTAGGTAAAACATACGTCATAGGACAAGCGGTTGAATATTCAATTACAGTTTGTATCTCATTAAAGGTAAGATTTTATAGGTTATGTAAATTTAGAAACATAATTAGTTAGAATATTCAAGTTTTTAAAATATTCTATGCCAAGCCAGACTAACATGCATTAAAGAAATGCAGTTTAACCGGTAATTATTAATCACAGATGCTTTTGCATGCAATTACTTTTGAAAATTTGTATTTTATATTATAATATTTTGGACGATTAGAAATTACAATTGAAAAACCGAAAGGGTAAAAATAGAACAGAACATTAGAAATTTTTAAGAGAAAAAACTCTATCCATGTAATTATTAATCACAGTTGCTTTTGCATGCCATTACTTTTGAAAATTTGTATTTTATATTATAATATTTTGGATGATTAGAAATTACAATTGAAGAACCGAAAAGGTAACAATAGAACAGAACATTAGACATTTTTAAGAGAAAAAACACTATCCATGTCAAATCCCAGAAGAAAAAAAAACATTATCCTTGACAAATCCCAGAAAGAAAAATTCATTATCGTTGTCAAACCCCAGAATAGAAAAAATGCCATTCTTGTCCTCTGATTACAATATGGAATGTCCAAATGAGGTCAATTTGCACCAAAATGTCTGATAAAAATGGCGATATTAAAATAGGCCAGAACAGACCTAAAAATGATTTATCTTGAAAATAAGTCCGTAGAATATTCTTTTAGGTGATTATCTTGGGCAACCAGCTGGTTACATGAGCCATGTCAGTCAATATCAGTCAGCTGGCTTACATTTCATTATTTTTTGTATAATCATTAAATATTTTGCAAACCATATTGTAATATGATATACGATATACTTAATGAAGCAATAAACACATTTCACTGTAAAACCTACAAATACCTTTCTTCTTATAAAACTTATGACATTTCTTCTTTAAGTGACCGTCATTCCCATTTCAGTAACAATGAATTTTAGCACGAGATAAAAATTGGTTTAATATATCTGAAAATATGTTTAAATACCCCATTTCATATATTTATAAACTACCTAAAGTAAAAATAATATTCCTTAGAATATTTATACCATTGTTCGGAATTCGTTGGGATTTGTGCATATTTGAAAAATTAACCGTTAGCATAACAAAAATAAAACTAACAGTATAATGATAATTTTAGAATAGAATTTTTGTTTTGCATTCAAGAGATGTCACATCACTAGAGCCAAGATAAATTACCCCGATCTAAGGAAAAATAAAACGTTTCATAAATTCTTTATATTACTAGTTTAGCCACTCTCTGCCACAAATACCACTATAAAAGCAATGAGGAAGGATATGATAGATTTTGGTTTCTTTTCCAATGAAAAGAGATTGTAAAAGTAGCAGGATACGTCAACGCAAAGCCGACATCTGAAGTAAGGATGATTTATTATTCAATTTTCAACCTGAAATGTATATTTTCCCAATTTTTCGAACGGTATTTTATTTATAAGAGCTTCCTGTTCAAAGTGGAAACAGGTGAGTAAGTTATAATATGTCACGAAGTATCAGCTTTGATTATCGTATACAAATACCATAAAAAAAATCTGATGTAGGCAGCATATGACATTCCTTATATAATGCAATGCATTTACTACTTTTACTGCAAAAAAATAGGTTATTCTTATAGTTGATGCTTAAATCATTTAAGATATTGGATTTTAATCAATTATTCGACATATTCATTGATTTAGCGTCATTTTCATCCATTTGGCGAGATTTTCGTTAATTTGGCAACATTTCAAAAACTTATCAAGTTGGCGACATTCCGCCAAATTTGTCGCCAAAATCTCACTAAGCGGTATGGACGGAAAAATAAGTTATTCTTATATCATATAAATGACTATTTGAATTCAAATATAAAAGTATTACTCAAATAATCTTTTCTCTTGAATAGAACGAGCTCACGAGAATGATGTCACCAAATGTACCGCATGACATTACATATGAAAAGTGAACGTGTTTCTCAACAGATAATATTTTTTTTTAATTTATGGGATTTTTGATAAATTTATTTGAAAAATGTGCAATATATCGAGAACGGTTCAAGCTAGCGTTCTAGAGTCTATGTTAATCGTTTTCTAGGGGAAAATTACATAAGAAATGTCTATTTGCTTAACTTTATTAAAGGTTTTGGTTTTTTGATAATTTTTTCAAAATTTCACTTGAAAATTTAGGGGGGTTCTGAATATTCGATTGCGTATAAAAACAATAGTCTTCCAGTATTCATAAATTGTAATTTTTGTACCAAATTTCATTGGAATCGCTTCATACGTTCGTGAGATATCGTCTCCAAAGGTTCACTGATACACTAACACACACACTTTCACACACACTCACGCACACACTTTCACACACACACACACACACTTTCACACACGCTCACGGACACACTTTCACACATACACACTTTCACACACACACACTTTAACACACACACACACTTTCACACACACACACAATTTTACGCACACACACACACACACTTTCAAACACGCACACACTTTCAAACACACACACACTTTCACACACACACACACACACACTTTCACACACACACACTTTCACACACACACTTTCAAACAGACACACATCATTTCACACACACACACACACACTCACACAGACATCACCTCAAAAATGTTTGATTCTTGATCAGGGATGCTTGAAACGTGCTCTCCCGTCGAAAACTCAAATTCAAATTTTCGACCCCCTCTCAATACTTTCCTTATACATTATGTATATAAGGAAAGTAAGAAGAAGTTGCAAAAAGAGTTAACGGTAATTTTAAATTATAATATTACTTTATTTTACTGTTGTATGGAAAATACATTGTTTTGCGGTAAATTTTAGAATTTTATATTTTGAAGAAAAATCCGTTTTAAGATTTCCGGAAGGTATTTGGAACTAAATCCAAAATTAGACGAATATTCATATATTAGGTTCTGTATTGAATTCGGCAGGCCAAGTATAGTGGCACTTCTGTTACTTACGTTATGTTCAACTCTCATATATATTCCATAGTTTACTCAGATACTGGCATATCTACAGCACATTTTTACTCATATCACATCAACAACCCAACTACACAAAACAGCTTCCTCATATATAGTCTTCTTCTTCGATCCAGACGTACCCGTAAAGTATCTGATTGGAAGGCCGAGAAGAGCCACCCAGTTTAGACTGGAACCCAGTGGGGGTGCCATCCACAGGGACCGTAACTTCCATCCCCTGGAATCAACCTCTAGGAAGGACTTGCAGACCCACATGTTTAACGCTCTAGTACTCCAAATGAACATGGGGCAGTTTGGGAAGAGGGAGGATTCGAACACTGGTGACCGGAGTATAATTCCTATGCGGGATAGTCCCACACTCTTACATGTTCGCTGTGGAAAATTCTGCAGAAAGCACATAACTTTTAGCCATTGTAAACATTTACCAATCAGCAAAATTATATAATTTTACAGAACACACACACACATATATATATATATATATATAATATACAAACTGAACGTCAATGCGGTTTATCTTGCCCCAATGCCACCCGCAATAATGTCATTAATGATTTTTGTATATTCCAAATTTGAAGTACCGTTTACAATCATGTTTTATTGTCTAAAAGTTCATACGTTGACTAATCGATATAAATATTAAAGTAATAACTGAAATCGCGCCATCCATTGCTATCTAGATGAAAGTAAGATTCATATTTTAACACTGTGATCGTGTAATGTTGTTTTAAGGTCCATAACATTACGACACGTTTATTGGATTTTCGTATATAAATGTAACTTATTTCATGTGCAAAATTCGACACTTTTTTCCTAGTTATATTTATAGATAAAAATTGTACAAACGATTAAATATAATTTAATTGAACAAAATAAGGGTGAACGATTTAATTAATAAGTCATTATAGGAATAACTAAGCTGTAATAATTACTTCATTTAAAATGCAAGGCGTGAGAAATCAATCATGTGAATTTACTCTTAAATAGCTTATCCATGCAAATGCTAAAGTGATCAAGAGATAAATGGCTTCCCGGAGCATTAACGTGAATAACTCTGATATGTATGAGAGGAATTCTGATGGTTTAGCATCATATCATCCATGACTGCATCGAGGTTTAAATTAAGTACTGTCATGAGATACGTTCATGTACTTAATCAGCAGTATGTGATGAAGCAGCGCTATGCATGCTATTAAACGCTATTTCAGTTTGATAGCTACCGCAAATAATTGCATCTAATTGACTATGAATGTAGTCTTTGGAGGACTACAAGAACAAAAGAATATATTGAAAGAGGCTGTATACTCAATTAGGAATATAACGTTTTTATATTTTGTGCCTTCCATTTAATGGTCTGTAAAAAAATATAATGGGAGTCAAATTTTGTTAACTGAGTATTTAACATTTTCATTTTGATATTTTTCTTTTTATTGAAAATAAGGATAACTGTTTGTTATTATTGTACAGAAAAAATAAATATTTTTTGACTAATATTTTATAATTGTACTTGAGTATTATCTGTACTCTAAAAAATAACGTAGACTGCACATTACTTTCCCTGCATAATGCAATAATTTGCTTCATTTGCAGAGAAATAATTGTGTGCAAATTACATAACACAAGCATTTCAAAGGAAATTTGACGCTTTTGGCGAATTATCAGACGGCTGAATTAATTGTACTCACGTGCACAAAATCCTAAAAAATTGAAATTCATTTTTAATTAATATCATTTGCATGAAACAAGTGACTATTAACGAATAATTCCTCGGGCGTAAAAATACAAAATTATTACAAAATGTATCGTCTCTGAAGAATGGTATAATCTATTTTCAAGACAGTGATTTTGTATAATATTGCATATGACAGTGAACATACTTGACAATACTTATTATTTTTAAAATTTTATATCATTTGTTTGTTACATTTATTTGACAAAGGTACGGGTAATATCTCTAGAAGTGCTTGCCATAGTGTTTTAAAATTTATTTTAATCGTTTCTCAATTAAAATATACCTATGAAATGATTATTTATTTACACTGTTCAAATTCTTGTTTTTCTCAATAATTTTTCAAAAATGTATTCGAAAATTCTGCAATAATTCATGATAGCTTTCTAAAATTCATTTTATCCGTTTTCTAATTAAGAATTAAAACTCAAATATTTTTCTATCATCATTGAAAATGGTGATTTTTTAATGATATTATTTTTTAAATTGTATTCAAAACTGGGGGATCGTCCAAATATTTGATTGAGTTTAAAATCAATTTTCAATGATTTTTATAATTGCACAAAATTATATTCGAAATACTTTATTCGTTCGTGAGACACAGCATCCACAGACTCAAGGACACATATACACACACATGCGCACTGACATACATACACATCTAGTAATATACACGCGCACAAAAGGGACAGAAGAAATAAATAAAGAATGCGTAATAAAAACATTTCTAATTAAGAATTTAATAAATATAAAACACCACCAACTAAAAACATTGGTATTTTCGTATATGGATGTTATGCTATCGTCAGAATTTTATAAGCCATCCGTTTTCGAGGTCTTTGAATTAAGAAGTTGGATATTTATTTCTTTTAACATTCTTAATATCTAGTCAAAAGTATTTTAATATAATGAAGGAACACTTTATAATTTCGGGAGAAGAAGTTTCTTTATTCTATAGTATTTTCACTACCCCAAAATCCTCTTATTACTTGAGTATTCACTAAGGAAATTTTTATTCTAAATCATGTCAGAAATCGTAATGTTAATAGAGCATTACTTGCCAATTCTAAAGTTATCGTGAGGTGAATGCCTTCCTTAAACATTATAGTGCATAATTCTGAAATGCATGAGAGGAACTCTAGTGGTTTAGCATCATATCCTCTATGTTTGCATTTATGCTTGAATTAAGTACTACCCTGAAGGATTTTCCATTCAACCAGCCGCATGTGATGAAGCAGCGACGTGCATGATGTAACAAGCTACTCTAGAATAAAATATCGTTGTGATGGACTATGAATTGTGCGTTGCAGCAATAATAAATCATATATTGATCGTATATGATTATTTAGACGGATAAAATTGTACACCATTACTCGAAAAATGAACACCCTGTATAGGAATGTTTAATTATTCGGAGTTATATGTCGTAGGTGTTTCCTTGCAGACTTGTATTTCCTATGAGAACACTGATCAGAAAAGACAGTAGTATTATACAGTGGCATTTTGCTACAAGAGGATGATACAGTCAAACCAGTTTGAAACAGAACCAGTAGGCAATGAAAACAATTAACATAAGCTGAAATCAATTTTAGCCCCGTCAAAAAATATAATGAATTTATGTTTTTTCCTTGTGTAAAACGAACCTCTACAAGGCGGGAATGCACGGCTAATTTAAATAATTTGTTTATAAAAACTATACAATAACGAACACAAAACGAGGAAATTTCCAAATATCAAAAATTTTTTGGATTATTTGAAAAACTTATCTCAATAAAACATACAGTGTTTTTTTATTCGTTTATTTGCTTCATAATAAGTGGTAATATTATGCTGATAAGTAAATTTATATATTTTTAAGTTGTGGTAATAATCTAACAGTGAAGTACATTTGTTTCTACGTATACCCTTGTGATCGCAGTATACAAAATTGTACGTATATGCAGAAAATTTAGAATAATTAAATTATGTATTATGTTATAAAATAATATTAATCAAGAAAATCTAATTATATTTTTCAGTTTTTTTTTTTTAAATCTGATACATAGGTAAGCAATTACATATGGACTGTTTTTATTTCCGGCTAAATTTTGAACATCACTTGTCCTGAAAAAACCTGCATGAAACGATTTATTTTCAAGATTAAATCATCTTCCGCTACGCTGTCTGGTTTGACTGTATTACCAACTAAGTATAAGCTCTAAAGTTTCGTTAGACATCCCCCACACCATATCGAAAGCCTTTCATTTACATCCAGTTGCGTCTGAAAATCCTTAGTATAATAAAACTAACTCCACTTTTTAAACTTAAAAACTCATTGAGTTATTAGGATAATAACTTTTGAAATGTTGAGCATTTCAGAATTGCAGAAATGTCAATTTTAGTTTTGCCGGGCAGTGCTTGTGAATCAAATGCCAATCGGAAAATGCAATGTTTACATCGACACATGTTGACATTCATTGAAAAACCGACATTTCTGAACACGAATTACTTTTTATACAATCTGATTAACAGACAGTCGATTATGTTAGCTGGATGCTCAAATTTATAACGGGTGAAAATAAAAGTATATAATGCGAAATATTTAATATTATTTTAATTTTTTCCAGTTGCCAAGTTATAAATTGTGCAACCGCGTAACCATATAATTCGTTTCTGAGTATTTATTTTGTATTGGAAATATGGGTCTACAACATACCCACGTCGAGATGAATGATTCCTGAACTTGCATTAGGAAACATCATGTATAGATAAACATAAAAAAATCTGATGTGGGCAACACATGACTTTTCTTATATAATGCTATGAATTTACTACTTTTACAGTAAAGAAATAGGTGATTCTTATAGTAGATAATTGTATCCTTCTCAAGATATTGAATTTTCGACGATTAGTCGTCATTTCCATTGATTTAGCGTCATTTTTATCCATTTGGCGAGATTTTCGTTAATTTGGCAACATTTAAAAAAGTAGCCAAGCTGTCGACATTCCGCCAAATTCGTCGCCAAAATCTCGCCAAGCGTTATGGTTGGAGAAATAAGTAATTCTTGAAGCAGATAAATGACTATTGGCTTTCAAATGCAAAGTATTACACAAAGTCATGAATGGAACGAGCTAGATCCACGAGAAATGACGTTATTCTTATAGCATATAAATGATTATTGGTTTTCAAATAAAAAAGTATTACTCAAAGTATCTTTTCGCATGAATGAAAAGAGCTAGATCCACGAGAATGATGTCACCCAATTTATCGCATGATATTACACATGAAAACTGAACATGTTTCTCAACAGTTAATATATTTTATTACTTTCCATATATACACAATGTATAAGGAAAGTATTGTGACGGGGTCGAAAATTCGAATTCGAGTTTTCGACGGGAGAGCACGTTTCAAGCATTCCTGATCACGAATCAAACAGTTTTGAAGTGATGTCTGTGTGTGTGTGTGTGTGTGTGTGAAAGCATGTGTGTGTGTGTGCGTGTGTGTCAGTGAGCCTCTGGAGACGATAACTGACGAACGAATGTACCGATTTGAACCAAATTTGGTACAAAAATCACAATCCGTAAACACTGGAAGCCTATTGTTTTTATACATAATCGAATGTTCAGATCCCCCCTAAATTTTCGAATAAAATTTTGAAAAAATCGTCAAAAAATCAAAACCACTAATAAAGTTACGTAAATAGACATTTATGTAATTTTTCATTAGAAAACGATTGACATAAATTTTAGAACCCTAACATGAACCGTTCTCGAGATATTGCACATTTTTAAAAAATTATTAAAAGGTCATATAAAATGAAAAAAAAAAATTTCTATTGAGAAATATGTTCACTTTTCATATGTAATACCATGCGATAAATTGGGTGACATCATTCTCGTAGATCTAGTAGCTCGTTCCATTCATGAAAAAGATACTTTGTGTAATACTTTTGTATTTGAACGCCAATAGTCATTTATCTGCTGTAAGAACAACTTATTTCTTCGTCCATGACGCTTGGCGAGATTTTGGCGACGACTTTGACGGAATATCGCCAACTTGGCGACTTTTTGAAATGTTGCCAAATTAACAAAAATCTCGCCAAATGGATAATAATGACGCCAAATCAATGAAAATGACGACTAATTGTCGAAAATTCAATATCTTGGAAAGAATATTAGTATCTGCTATAAGAAAATCCTATTTTTTTTACTGTAAAAGTAGTAAATTCATTACATTACATAAGGAAAGTCATGTGTTGCCCACATCAGATTTTTTAATTTATGAGATTTTTTGAAAAATTTATTTTAAAAATGTGCAATATATCGAGAACGGTTCATGCTAGCGTTCTAAAGTTTATGTCAATTGTTTTCTAAGGAAAAATTACATAAGAAATGTCTATTTGCGTAACTTTATTAAAGGTTTTGATTTTTTGATGATTTTTTCAAAATTTCATTCGAAAATTTAGGTGGATTCTGACCATTTCATTACGTTTAAAATCAATAGGCTTCCAGTATTCACGAATTGTGATTTTTGTACCAAATTTTATTCGAATCACTCCATTCGTTCGTGAGATATCATCTCCACAGTCTCACTGACACACACACACATACACACACACACCTCAATTTTTTAACGATTTTTTCAAATTTTCATTCGAAAATTTAGTGGGGTTCTGATAGGGGGGTTCATAAATTTAGGGGGGTTGCAGGATCCACTTCGACGATAAAAGCTTGCAATATCTTCCTAGTAGCATAATGATAGAGCGTCGACTGGTCACTTCCGAGATCCAGGGTTTGATTCTCGGTTGGGGCAGCAAGGTTATTTACAATGTTGCCTGAAAAAAGTAACCCTATTGTTTAGTGAAAAGAAGTCGGAGGCTTGAAAGTGACCCTTGTATGACTAGTACGGATCCAGTGAACTGTGGATGATTGAGGGCCGATTTCAAAATTGATAGGATAACGACCATTCAGGATACTTACCTACTAAAAATGCAGTAGTAGAAAGCTAACTTGAGGTAAAAATAGCAGGAAGTGGTCAGTCAGATTGCCAGTTGCCCTCGAATCTAACATTAGAGGGTGGGGAATACAGAGTCCACTTTGACGGTAAGCCATGCAATTTCGTCCAAGAGAGTTCAACGTAGAGCGTGGGCTGGCCAGTCGGCGATGCAGATTTCGATTCCCGGATGGGGCAGCACGGTTCTTTACAAATTATTTTTACAATCAATTATACCCACAAATAAAGAGTGTGTACAAGAAAATCAACGTTGGTGACACATTAATATGAAGCCGACGAACTGTTATTAATTACAAGAACAATTCATGTAGACGTTTTTACAATGTAAGAAACTGTATGTAAGTCGTCTTTAAATATACGTAGCGGACGATCAAAGTGACCCAAAGCTACGACATTTGATTCAGTGATACTTTAAGTCAGGTTTAAGGCGAAACCTTAGAGACCCACAAATACAAAATTAGGCGCAATGGTACATCGGTTGAAGTATAAAAACACCTAGAAACGATAAATTTAAAATTCGAAATATTTTTTTTTAATATTTAAATGCTATTTTGAGCAGTTTTCACGCAAACATGTTCTGTGCAGTGATAGAAAACATTATTACAGAATTTTCGTCTTAATACCATCGGAAAGATCAAACAATTTTCTTTCAAAATATTTGAATGAAACACATATTATTAACGGATGAAATTTCGTGAATTGAAAACTTATATACACTTGTCGTTTCTTACGTATTTATGGCATAAAAATAGCTCATTTTCTTATTACGCTTATTAGGTCCGAGAAGAAGGAGAAATGTATATTTAGGGCGTATCATAAAAACAATATTTAGGGCTTAATAAGTAATTATATTAGGACTTAAAAATCGATGTGTCCAGACAGGGACCAAGGTATATTATGTGTCCGAGCAGCGGGATAAGACCCAGTTAGGCACTTATTCAGAACGTATTCTATCCTCTTAGCCTGTGGGTCGCAACCACACCAGTGATTACGATTAGCAAAATTACGGTTTTGAAAATTGCATTGATGAATTTAATCAAACTCTGCTCAACATAAAGTGCATTTTCTAAGTTGCTGAGAGCCAGCCACTGCAAAACATCTATTGAAGTTAAGAGATTTTGAAAATCGCAAAAATTGGGTTACCATTTTTTTTCTAATCCGACCTATTTTTAAACCATTTCTTGGTGGTCGAGTTTCTTGGTGGTGGTTCCCTGTGTGTTTAATCAGAGAATTTTAATTCGAGTAATTTTTATCAAATGTTTGGACATTAACATTTTTGGCAACGTCAGGTACATGTTCTGATTAAAAATAATTAAACAGGTATAAATTTGCCAGAAACGCTTATACAAATTCACCTCTATAACAATACATTTTCTGCTCATTGCATGTAGCAACAATAATATATCATATGCATGTAGCAACAATAATATATATATATATATATATATTTCTTAAAGTATTAGATATAATAATTCTTGTTTTAATTAAATACTTTTGTCTAACTTTGTGTTTTATATTCGAAGTCTTATTTAAAAAAATGTATTAATCTTATATAATGACTTTACAACTACTTCCGTAGTGTAATAATAATTTTATGATTGATATTAATCTTAGTGGATACAATGCCTGCCTAAGTTGTTGTAAGTTTACAATAAATCAAAACTCAACTAAATGGCGTTCTATAAATATCTCATAAAGAACTTTCCCACTGAGCTTGCTTTGCTTATCTGTTGAAGCCACCTTGTAAATATAGGCTGATACGAGACTTCAATGCTTCACCTCAGGGAAATCTGCATTAATCACCGAAATCAAACGGGAATTACGCTTCATGATATTTCAGACAAGTCGAAGAAAAGATTAATTAGAATTGCATGTTGCTCATTTGAGTTTTTTATCTTAGGCTTTTACAATAACGGCAATTTATTAACTATGAAACAAAGTAAAATAGCAGAAAAAGTAAAATATGCAAGTATATTATTACATATTATCGGTTTATATAAAATAGTTTAATATTTTAAAACAATAAGAATTGCTTAGATTTTATTCATTAGTTATGTCATCTTATATTTTGTAAGCATTACTTATTAAAATGCGACTAATTTAAAATAGGTTTAAACTATTAGCCATATCATCTATGCCCTTTACCATAATCTTTTAATAAGCCAGTGTGCATTACAGTTCCTCAAAATCTAGATGTTTATTCCATCGTTTGCCTTTTATGAACCCCAACTCTAGTTATCATTTCAAATTGTCTTAGAGTAGACCTAATTTACCAATAGTATTTGCTTCACTAATACAATGTGAAATATACTATGCAGTGATGTTTTATTATTTCACTTTAAATTAATACGTCAAATAACGTATGCGATTATCGCACATTTTTAATTCACATTTATAGAATAAATTTTCTTCATCATTAGCAATGAAACATTCATTCCGTTTTATTTAGATTTATCTAGTACGTTTCCTTAATCATCCGAAATTCCTTTCGTTTCATTAAAATTTCGTTAAATTCACATATATCTAGTAAATTTCATTTGTCATTTACAAAACAAAAATATATTTTGTTTCATTCAAATTTTTTAGGTCATTAAAATATAATTTCTTACTAGTGAAGTTTCAGATTTAGACATATTTAATAATACTACAGAAGAAAATCAGTACCAATAAATCACAGTTTTGTAAATTCATATTCTATAGATCAGCCGCAAAGCAACATAATTGTTGTCATATGCATAAAAAAGTCAAATTTTGCATAGCATACACGTATACCCTAAGGGTTATTTTACTATATTGCTACACTTTAAAATTTACCTATGATCCCATATCTTTAAAGAGGGTGGCTAAATATTCAAGTATCTCAAATTATGGCATGATTTGCTTGGTTTTCAATTTAGGTACTTATTATTTTCAGATAAATACCAATTAGCAGTTAAAGTTGAAATTTTTAAATCGTGAGCTCCACTGAAAACAAAGATGGGTGTTGAAACTTTACTTACTTATATCTTTCATCATTTCTAATAATTCTTTTGTTTCAAATGTCAGAGGTATATTAATAGTTGCTGCTCAATAAAGAAAAAATGATCCCATCCATTTTCATGATGATGACAATTGATGATGACATGATTGATGACAGTTATCATGATGATGATTAGACAAGTTGACCGACGGTAGAAATCGACATCCGCTTAGAATCATATTAAGGCAAATTGGAAATTGTATGATATCTTAAAATATCATTAAGAAACAAAAAACGTGTCATAATATTTCAAAAGAAGATTATATATCTGTAGCAGTAGAGAACCATACGATAATTTTTGAGTGGATCATGATCAATTTAAGAATTATTTTGCGAAGAAATTGCGTTCATCAAATATTTTTCTTTTATAAGCTGTGCATTATCTGCTTGCAATTCACATGTGCTGATCAAAGCTGCACAAATATCTTGATGGAATGTCAAGTAGCTATCACTAAATGTATTCTCTAGATACATGTCTGGAGAGGGAACCAAAATACATTCCTTTAATCGTGTTGTATTAACTCTTGTATACATATTTCCTCCGAATTGTCCAATCTTTGATTGGTAAAAGATCGACCAGTTTAAAAATAGTCGATGTTTTTCTGCTTATTCGCGCTACTTTAATGAACATGATAGTATCTGTTAAAATTTCATTCCGATAATTTTTTTTTTGTTTCGGAATTGGGTGTTTCCTCCGATGAAATCTTCTTGTAACGATAGGATAATTAATTTATACAACTTGCATTTTCATTTGGTTTGTTTATTTGCTGAAAATTAACTGATCAAATTTGTGATACATATGGCAACTAAAATTAGGCAATATAATTTCCTAAGGAGTACTTCAATGTATCTTAGAAAGGCTTTCCACAAGTCTTTGTATACAAAAAATATTTCTAATTTAGAAAGTTGAATGTTACTCTCCTCTGACACTACGTGATGGAGTAAATCGTATTATTTGGCATTGTACACTATTTACGTTATCTTAAAACTACCTTTTCAACAGAAGGAATACTTCTCTACTTTTCTTTCTTTGTGATATATAAGGTTATTTCTTGGTTACGACACAACTAATGTTAAGGTTTTCGTTCAAATAAGACAAGAATTGTACATAATTCATAACAATCAAGATAGAATTCATGAATTTGACTTTTGGGTTTCTGACATTCAACGGAATAGAATATTCTTCGCTATTTATACACGGAGATCAAATAAGGCAGAAATATATCCACTACAAACAAAACACGACTGCTGAAAAAGAAAATGTCATTGCTAATAAATGTAAAATAAATTATATATTAATATCATAATAAAAAATGTCTGAACCAAAATCTTTTGAAATGGGATGTTTGATTGTTCCAAGATAGTTTTACTTTCCCTATATACATCATGTAATGCATAAGGACAGTATTATGACGGAGTCGAAAATTTGAATTCGATTTTTCGGTGAAAGAACACGTGTCAAGTATCCCTGAATCTCGGATGCTTTTGATGCTTCTTTAACACTGAACTACCTCTCTATATTGACTTCTATAACAGTTTAGATGCAATCTACAATGTGTCTCTTTGTGTGTTTACAATGTGTGTCTTTTAAGGATTTATAAAGGTGTTACTATTAATTCTTTGTTAATATTACTAATTTTTAACAGGCATAATGGTTCTCACTTTGTGTTCAAATTCTTGAGATACACATATTAGAATGGTGTCGCCAGATTATAGCTCGTTGTGACATGCATCGGTTTGAATACTTATGACGTTAAGAAGGTCAGGTAGAACTACTGCCCAGAAGATTATACCCTCAAGCAGAAAATACTTGAGATGTGCTCAAAGAACTTACGCTTTAACTAGACTCCTGAGTTGTCGACTGACAAACCGTTGTCATAAAGCAAAGGAGGTGGTACTTACAAAGCACACATCGATTTAAGACAACCTGAGCGAAAATTGTGGAAAGCATACTATGATCACTGCATATCGTTGAGATCAGTTATGAAAATATGACTGAGTGCTCACGAGGATATTAAGTGATGTCAGGACGACTGGGACTAAAACAGTCATGGTATACTTCACTGCTGCTGAAATTTATGCATAAGTCGCAAGGGCATATGTGGTAATGTACTATTCTTTTAAATTGTACAGTATATTAAGGTACTCAATGAGTTAAAGTTAATCATTAATATTGATGTTCCCGGTTGAAATCACATCTCTAAATCCTGTGAAATACATGCTACAAAGCTATACTTAAAGTAGAAAGTATATAAACTTATTTAATGACTTGTCTATTAAGGGAATTATCTTACAATGGCACGTAGGTATCAAGTTTTATGTGTGAATGAGAAATTAAAGAATTATAATATAACGCAATGCTTCATAGTATTAACAAGAATTTATAAATTTTAATAACTAATTATTTAGACCCACATAGTGATATATTTGCCGTTAAAATAAAATTATTTTTTCCACAGTATTATGTCACAGAAATAAGATATTTACAATGCTCAAAAGCACACTGTATCAGCAGCAAAAATGATGAGAAATATCGAAGCTTTTGGATTTTCTCCTATTGATGGATTTTATATTTTTAATATTTCAAGATCCATTTTTTTATTTATAAGATGTGGTATTGATTCATGTATTATAGATTTATAAAGGTGTTACTATTCATTCTTTGTCAATATTACTAACGTTTAACAGATATAGTCCAAAACATAATGTTCATTTTTCATGCGAGTTATTTTTAATGCTTATTTTTCATATTCGCAACCAAAATGATTGTTCCATGTACATTGTACAAGGTTTATCACTGTTCAGCGTGCTTTCACTTGAACTATTATGACCTGGTATTATTATTATCTTGTAAACTATTTGTTTCGATTTATCGGTCTTAGATTCTAGTTACGCGAGCAAAAGTAGTTATAATGATGTTCAATCCATATGATGTAGTTCTGAATTTCCTAGTAACAGTTATTTTTTTCTCATTTCCATGACCCGATATCTCTGTCGATGAATCGCTGATCTCAAAATTCTTAGATCAGAGACACAAAATCCTCTCTGTGTATGATATCATATTATTACTATTATTATTATTATTATTACTGATCTTATTATTGTTGTTATTATTATTGATATTAGTAATAATAATAATAATAATAATAATAATAATAATAATAATAATAATAATAATAATATTATTATTATTATTATTATTATTATTATTATTATTATTATTATTATTATTATTATTATTATTATTATTATTATTACTATTATTATTTATATTATTGTGCAAGAAGCAGCCGCAGATAGAAAACACCTTAACACAATATCACAAATATATTCCCCAATATTCATATCTAAATTTATATAAATATTTATGCGTAGTAGACTTCTATTACTTTAACAAACTAATTTTCATCAAACATAAAACAGAGACTTTCGAAATAGCTAACGTTTGTATTAAAATATGTCAGTGTTTAGTAACTATTGCGCCTATTTAATGAAAATTACTTCTACTTACAACAATTCCCCTTTTTTTTGGAATCTAAAAGATTTTTTCCTATTTTCTTCAGAAAGGAAGAAGGGCTTTAGACAAATTGTTTTGGGACTGTACATACATCTTAATGACTGTGACTGTGCGAGCGAAATGGGACCACTGAGTATCTTAAACTTGATATTTTGTAGTTGTCCTCCTTCTTCATATAAAATTACAAGGATAGATCTAAAATATCCAGAAAACAAAAACCTTTTTGAAAATGATGGGTTACTACATTTCAATTTCTGTAAAAGTACAAACGAGAAGAGGCATAATATGTAAATGTAGTAAACCACTAGAATTAAATATTTATGACACTAGTTAATCAAACATAAAAAAATTCTCGTGTAATTATTTTTTATGCAGAACTGAGAAAATTCCTTTGAAAATGTCAATAATATTCAGTAAACTGATGTTTAAATTTGTTATGAACGTAATTAAATGGTATGTGTCTGTGACAATGAGACAACTTTTTTTTCGCTTACGTTATAGCTCAACTTTCTATACAAGTCACACTTCGTGTAGTACCTAATTAAATTTTAAAATATTTACATAAATAATTAATTGTTATATAATTTACATTACCAATATTTGAATAATTTACCTAATCAATTTTTGATTGAATTTTGTAGCCACAATATTTATTAACATATACCAATTGCAATATAACTATGAAATAGGGAATAATTAATTCAAAGACAACGTTTATCAAACCCCGAGACTAAATATTTTCGTTTACGTTAAAACGCAAGTTCTTATACAGGTCACGTGTCACCTAAGTAAATTTAGAAATATTTGCATAAATAATCAACAGTTATATAATTTATCTTACTAATATTAGTTTAATTTATCCAACCAATATTTTATTGCATTTTGAAGCCACAATTTTGATAACATTTACCAATTATACTATATATTAGGGACTGATTTATTCAAAGACCACATATATTGAAATGACGAGACAAAATTTCAGAGTGAGACAATGAACAGGTCAGTCTATAAGAGATTTATAAAATATTTAGCTTTCAAAAGCACAAGCATTTCTCACTTGTGGTTCTTAAGGGTAATCTTCACATAATTTATAAATAATATTATTGCCAATACATACTTTATAACAAATGTATGGATAAGTGATTGGTCACAAATACTTAGAATTACGCGGATACTGAATTATTTAACATTTAAGGGTGCACTAATTAATGCCTTTAACACGTCCCAATAATATTGTGTATTGAAATAGCATGCAACATTGGTTTCAACAGAACATTGTTACAGATGATCATGTTCCCAAGAATTTTCTAAATTATTTACAAAACTATTCAGAAGAGTTTCTTGATGATATTACACTTTGTATAAGCATATCATTGGGCATGTTATACGGCAACGGAAAATTAATTCATTAAGAACAAAATAAATTCTGAGGGAGTCTTATATGTGGCCTTAACTCAGGATTCAGACTTAATTAATTGACCAGGTGGATTTCTGGAAGAGTTTTAGATGTGGTCAAAACGCATTATCCAGCAGTTTCAGACCAACTAACCAAGAAACACTGCAACTGTGTAGCCTGGTGAGCAAGAAATAATCTGTTCTTCACGCTCACAATCCCGTCAATTCTATTAACACGGTTTTGGGGTCAGGTTCAGCAACAAAAATCACCTTTTAGGGACAGAATCAGACGATGTGATAGCCCCTGTCTCATGGGTTTTTTTTTGTTGTGTTGCTGAGCTTTGAGAATCCCTATTTTAACTATTTCAAACGATGCCGCAAAATTATTTCAACAGTTCCAAGAGATACTGTTAGTTCCAGGCTACCACTTAGAGTATATACGATATAGGAACCGATGATTTAAATCTCATTACGGTTGCACTTTGGAATAACAGTCTTTCTGGGTTAATACGCCAAAAGAAAATAGTGATGCTACCTTATAAGAAAAAATTCAGAATGCAAGTTTAGTTTCTGATTTTTTCTCATCTTTTTCAAACATTTGAAATCCATGCAAAAATTATTTCGTTCTGCGTGATTGATTCACTAGACCCTGCGCCACCATGTGCCTTACGTGTTCGAACATTTCTCATTAGCTGCCCAAATACTGTTTTATCATATATGAACATTTTGCGACATCGTTGGTTCAACTCTTATAATACGATTCTTGGATGTTACTTTCCTCCGACATGAAATCATTTTTTCTTTAAAACAGACAATATTTTTCCATTACGTTTCAAAAGGCAGCCATTTTCTGTTTTTTGCTTTGTTTAACGGCAGGTGTTAAACATGTGTCTACGTGGCTATTCTGGCTGCACTATCAACTTTATCTTGCGGGGTTTTGTTGGAGATTTATGGTCTTTCTGCTATCTATTTTGCTGATGTGCATTGTTCTATTTAGAGACACAAAAATGGGAGCATTATTGCATCTGTGGTTAAAGTACTATGACGTAGAATTAAATTTGTCTAAGTTGTCTACATAGATAGAACTCCAAGCATGGACTTGAAAAGTTAAAATATATGTGATGGGAAAGAAAGTTCGTGAAATTGTGTTTACAGCGGAATAGCATCAACAGAAATTAGATGAATACCCCAAAACACCTACTTAATTAACGCATTTACCAAAGTGGTGTTTTTTTCCACAAAATTCGGAAATGCTTTATTGGAAAATTTCCAAACAAAAAATATCATGCATAGAGATATTTCTATTTGACAATAATGATTATTTTAATTTAAATAAGAATAGAAAATCATAGAATATGAGTTTAGTGAATACATTTGCAACATATTCACAAGATGACTTGAACTCTGAATTCCCTGGTATGAGAGCGATTGCTTAAAAATTGTTATAAATTCATGTTTCTCGAATTCAAATACAAAGAAATCTATTTATTTTCTTTTCGAATTTATTTATTTCTTAATGGCTTTGCAGCAGAACTTGTTTACATGATGATTTTATTTATATTATGTAAAATGTAAATTTTAATTGCAGTTTATAATCTTATTTTCCGCTAAATTATGACCTGGTATAAATATAAATAAGCAATCTAAAATTATTTCATTCTAAAAAAAATATTTTTTGACTTTTCTTATACGCATAGTAACGTATTGTGTAAGGGAAAGTATTGTGCGGGATCGGAAAAAATGCAAGTTTTTGACTGCAGAGCACGTTTCAAACATCACTGAATACGAACGTTTCTGAGGTTATGCATGCGTGTGTGTGTGTGTGTCAGTGAGTCTGCTGAGACGATATTTCACGAACGAATTGAGCGGTTCGAATGATTGTGATTTTGATTAAAAATTACAATCAGTGAGTACTGGAAGCTTATTGTATTAAACGCAATCAAATGTTCAGAACACTCCAAAATTTTGTAAACTTCAGCAAAATTTCAAACTCTTCAGTAAAGTTACCTAAATAATAGTTTCTTATGTAAGTATTCATTAGAAAACGATTGACACAAATAATAGAACTCTAGCATGAACAGTTCTTGACATATGTGTACATTTAACACATGAGTACATTTATCAAAATATCACATAAAATAAAATAAAAAGTATTAACTTTTGTGTTCTTTTTTCAAATGTGATATTTTGCGATACATTAAGGTCATTCTCGTGGATCTAGCTCGTTCCATTCACGAGAGAAGATACTTTGGATAGTTGTTTTGTACTATAAGAAAAATGTAAGCCTTTCTAGATACCCCGGTTTTTACGTTATTCCTCAACATCCAGGAAATTCTTATGGTGGTCCCAAGAAGAACTAACTCGTAGGGTTCAATGTCCAAAAATTTAAAATATACCACAAGAAAATGACATGCTAAATTTGGACTTGCTAGTAGTTCCTGTTTCTAAGTTATTTTCTAAAAACCTGTACATTTCAATGGCGAACTCAGGACGGAATAGCCCAATAAGGATTAAAAAATAAGAATTTGAATATTACGTAAAATACAACGGCATGTGTAAAGAATCTTGCTGCCCAAACCGGGATTCGAATTACAGATCTTTGTATTGGCTAACCGACTCTCTACCGTTGACCTACACGGATGGAATTGCACCGTTGACATACAGGGATGGAATTCCAAGCTCTTGTCGAAATGAACTCTGCTTTATTCACCCTCTAATGTGTGATTGGCATGAAACTGGCAATCTAACAGATCACCTCCTGCTATATTTTATCTCAAGTTAGTCTTCTGATGCTAATTTTATTTTCCAGGTAAAATTCCTGCATAGTCTTTGACCTCTCGATTCGAAATCAGCGTCCACTGGTATACCCACTGATTCTGTTCTAGTCGTGCTAGGGTCACTTTAAGACATCGGAGATCGTTGCACTGGCAAACAGCGTTGATTTGTTCGGGCACCATTGTAAAGAACCGTGCTGCCACAACCGGGAATTGAATCACGTATATTCGTAATGGCCAGCTGACGCTTTATCACTGATCTACTTGGACGGAATTGTATGCTCTTATTGTCGAAGTGGACTTTGCAAATTATTGTATATGTTAATTTTATTATCTTCTTAAGCGATGCTATTACAGTTAACTACATTTAAAATGTGTTAACTTTATATTTATAATGTAAAATTAATCAATCTTACTTAGGCCTTTAAAGACCAAACCCACCAGAGGCGGTGATACAGTAGATGGCCAATCTTCCTAAATTCGAGCGGGTGCAACCATAGATTTAAAGATACTATATATGTCTAATGGATGCAGAAGGATGAAATATAAGCTTTGTTTCCCTCTTCCTACACGTCTGATTGATGAAGTTTGTCCTAGGTATGGTAAATACTCTTATAGCCTTTATATTGCCCGTAAGTAATTTAAATAGTCATTTATATTCATATTCCTAGTGACAGTGACCGAATAAATATTTTATAACTCAACACAATTCGCCAGTGAACAGCAACAATTACTACGGATGAATCTGGTTACAGGGGTATTACTTTTAAAATTGAAAATAGTGTGGGGAAGAACAAAAATGCTTCTGAATAAAAGTGGAATAGTGCATTTTAAAACAGCAAACATATCTTTTACACTACTCTTTTACAGCAAATGGAAATTTTCTAGCTTAAATCTCAAAGAATTAAGTTATGCAGTCACGAGCACCAAAATGTAAATAAATGAAATTAGTTCTGGTTAGAAATTCACTTTGCGTTATGTCTTGGTCCGCAGAGTCTACAAAAACCTGCCTAATTGTTCTGCACAAATTAGGATCCTCTGAAATTTTATCCGAAAATTCATTTTAGCATTTTACTTAATAAAAAAAATAATTTTATTTTAATTGTTTATTTTTGTTCTCAATAATTTCTTTTGGTCTTGTTAAGGGCTAGTCTCATAAACCAGTGGTAAGCCCAATGATAAATCCAATAAACCCAATGTCCCTAAAATTATCAATTATTTCAGGGGATTCCACAGTATACCATGCAGTTCAAGATCAACACAGAAAAGAAAGTGATCAGGAGACGCCTATACATATGTCCTCTGAAAACATAAAAGAGTTGTTTGTCTATTGAGAAATCTCTGAGGTCACTGCCAATCCAAATTAACTATCCATGCCAAAATATGGATAGTAAAATTTTTAAATCATCATCTGAACTTCAACCGCATGCAAAATGCATTTTATTTACTTTAGATCATTAGAAGATATGAAGAACATAATTGAAGCGTCTGCTGCAAAAAGGAGGTGGCTCCAATTTCTCAAGTTTTCAGAAAAAATAAAAAAAAATTAAAATTCCAAATTGTGTGAAAATATTCTTTTTTATGAATTTCCTTACTGTTCTTTATATTAGTACAGCATTTTCACTCAAAAATATATCTTCCAAATGGTATGACACTTGTGTGATTATCGGAGCTACCTCTTTCTTGCCATAAAATGGATGTTCTATCTACTTCTAGGAAAAATATTTCACAAAAAAGTACAATCTACTATCAGAATATTTTATTTAAAGAAAATATAATTGCGTTTTTCAATCGCCACATTCCCCTCTTGTTACATCTAGCTCATCTAGTGCGTTGTCTGGTTGTAGTCCATCGTAAAACCACATATCATTTTGTGCGACGTATTTGCTGGCTAGCTCCATTACACCTTTATATTTTGCAGTCTTTACCGGTAGGGAGTATGATTATGCTTGCCGAAAGTTGTTTAACATTAAAGAGGTACTGCTTTGAATGTTGAACATTCTTACTGTTTTATTACATAGTGCAACACTCTCACTACATAAGATGTTTCCTGCAACGATGTGATTTTTTTCATAAGTGAAAACTTTACATTTCGTTATGAAAAACTTTCCACCTTTTCCAAACGGGAATGCGATTGTTGTGTCCTACATCTTCGCTGGAAGTGATTTCCTCTCTTTCAACAGGCTCAAATAAATCACTTGACCCAGAGCTAAATAGTCTTTCCTCTTCCAAATACCTTCCCTGTTGATAACTGTTGTTTAACCTTCCTGTAAACAACCAAGTCATTGGTTTAATGTAAAAAGGAGTTAATCGCAGAAGCTACCTCTAACTTGCAACAAACTAACGAGACAGGCAGCTCCATCTGTTGAGAAGCACGAGGACTATCGATAGGATCTTCATCTTTTTTGCACCAAACGAAAGAGGTTATTTTTTTTTGCTACAAGCTAGTACGTGTAACTCCAAACTCCCCCAGGATGGAGCTATATCCTTTTGCAGCAAACTCTTCAATTCGTAAATCGTACCATGTCAGACGCCAACTGGTTAACAATTTTTAAATACTAAGTTCATTTTAAAAAAAATATTGCTCCATAATTGATAGTCTTATAAAGATTTCAGTGATTTATATATTATAATATAATTTTATTTCAGTATGTATGTCCCAAATATCTGCATCACTTAGCTGTAAAATAGAAATACATAATCTAAGAATTCAAATGTCATTTTTAAATGGCAGGAATTTCCCTCAACTCCAATTAAGTAAATATATGCTCTTCATTGGTGGATAACCCTCTTTCTAAATACACTGTCCTCATTGAGATAGAGGGATGACAAATAAATTATCAACTCAATTTCTCTCTTTCATTTTATTAAAACAAAATGTGTTATCCTGTTTAATAAATTAGTCACCAGATTACGCGGAATCAAAATATTTTTGATACCTCAAACAGTTTTGCTAGTACTTTGTAACATTGTAAATATGGTGTGTTTACCTGGTAAAGTGAAATAAGCTTTGAAGTAGGTACTAGGTTAATTTATTGGTACATAAAAAGATACATTGTCATGTTTTAGTCATATTGATAGGAATTAATATAATGCTTCATGCTTACTTCATTCTTTAATGCACTTCAATGTGTAATACATTAATAGTTCATATTGCCCATAGAAACATAAATATCTGTATAAGCTTTAGATAAGTGACTTGGTAACTTAGAAAACTGGCAATTAACTCTAAATTATGTTGCACACATTCATAGCCTTTAATAACATGATTATATGACTAACCACAGAACAAACGTGATAATCAACCATGTTCATCACACCGTGAAAACAGAAGCAACACCAGGAGCAAAAAAAGCCTTTCCTACCATAATGTTTTGCCTAAAGAAAAATTATGAAAGTTTCATTCAAATGCATATGGTTGAAATAGACACATGAACAGGAGAAGTGATACTGGAGAAGTGAAGTGAAGAAGTAGAGAAGTTTGGAAAATAATACGCAAGATATAATAACTGTATAAAATGAAAATAAAAATGCAACTGTATGCAATCCACCTAGTGCAAGACGTGGTCAAAAGTTCTACTTTTGTTTCATGAGTGTCCCCATTATATATTAAAAAATATGTGTCCCCATTTTCCATTGAAAAACGAGTGCCCCCGTTATGTAGGAATGTGCATTGTTCTCTACATCAAAATTGACTATTGATATTGTCAAATAAATTTTGATGTATTGGAATATTTTTTATCACCTTGCACTGTCTGACATAGAACTAGGCTCTCATGTAGTATATTGCGCAACTTGCTAGATGTGTAACAATTCACTACGCTTTATTTATTAAAAACTGTATGATTATAATTGTAAATAATTTATGAATTATATGTAAATAAATGTCTTTTTTCAGAAATTTTATCTATTTTGTTTTACGTTGAACCCTTATTTCTTTATTTCAGAAAATTCACGTTTTATTTCCACAAGACTGTGGTTCTGCTTAATAAATATTTATAAAACCCATTATTACGTTCGGACGATTATATGAATAGAAATGTATTGTAGCATAATAAAAAAACAGAAAGTATTTTACGTGAACAAAAATAGAAACGCAATAACGAAAACGTTTATTTCAAACATTTCACTTGACACATTTTCACAGCATTTTGTTACACTTGAAACATCCAAAGATTGCCATTGAAGTACTTTCTCCTAATGTGGCACTCCATATTTTACTTTTCTCACCATTTTAGCTTAAGGAGGATTTCATTTACCAATGAATGCATTTCAAACAGGAAATCGAAATATTGACATCTTTTAAATAATTCAATTTATTGCCTTATTTCATTTTTATCACGCTCCTTGAAGAAATAAATTTCTAACTATGCATTACAAACATAACATTTTTTCTTTCTATTAATTTAACGTGCGATATAATATATCATTACATTTTAATACCTCAGTTCATATTTTATCTATTATACATTTATAGTAATTTTAATATATATTATATGCAGGGAAAAAAGATTGAAATGCTCTTTAATTTTTTATCTTCTGGAGATAAGGGGGAAATGTTAATTGCAAAAACATTAAAAGTAAGGTAGGAAATAAGACTACGTTAATGAAATAGTCCTCCCATTAATTTTCAAAAAGTTACACTTTTTAATTTTTATACGACACCCTTAGGCAAATTTGGTCCAGAAAATTTCCAATTTTAATGCAACAAGATCATTAAATAAAACCGCATTCAATTGAATTTCATATTTATATAATGTTTATTGATACAGATACTATTATAGTATATACATATATATTATAATAATATCTGAATCAATAATCATTATATAAATATGAAATTCAGTATGAGGTGGTTTGAAATATGCCAATACATTTAGCATTTCTCTGTTTTTCATCCGTTTAAATGTTCAGGATATTAGTACGAATACAGTCACATTCTCAAAGTAGCCAATTGACACTGAGAGGTTTTTTTTTTGTTATTTTTGTTCATCAGCAGCGAATAATCGTTTAATTGAAAGTTTTGAAGAACATACCGCAAACGGGATTCGAATCATCGATCTTCGTCCTGGCCAGCCAATGCTCTACATTTGAACACTGGGATGAAACTACAGGCTCTTATTGTCGAAGCGACCTCTGAGAAGTATTAAAGTATGTGCATTGGTATTGCGAATTTATTGTCCTTATCATCAAACATGGACGTTTCGAATTTTAATCTGTATTTTTATGAAGTCTGCTCTTTTATCAGATACCATGGTATAGAAAAAGATAATATATTACAAAATTATTCTTAAATTGCTCGTACAATTTCGAAATTTAACATAACATTTTATGCTTTAAATCTTTTAACAACTTTTAAAAAAATGAAAATAATTTGTAAATGGATCAATGGTTTTAAACAAAATTTATAAATATACCAAATTTATAAATGTTCCAAAAAAGTGCATTGCATGTGGAACCATTCTGATACAAAATTGATAAAGGTTAATTACACTAATTTAGAGTAAACAGTGTTTGACAGTATGCAACTTATTTTATTCCGTCGTTTATATATGTCAAATGTTAATTACAGTTAAAATATTAAATCACTTTTATGTTTCAGGAACAAAAAATGCTCCTAATTAGGTTGCATAGCTTACCATGCAAGTATGATTTGTGATTTTTAATGAAAATGTCATACATATACGTATAAATAAACCGCTGAAATTAAGAGCAGTGAGACTCAAACCTTCGCAAATTGTTTTCGATGGTTATACAAATCGTTTGAGATGTTAGTAATCTACATGAATTGAATTGAAAGAATTGTTTGTACTTTATATAGTGATATATGATGATATTAAATGTGGAATTCCTCATTCATGAAATGAATTAGGACCTGTGTCATTGTAATTACGAGTCCAATTTGAATGAGGCATTAAATGAAGTTATTGCAATTTCTCAATTATCATAATGATCTCAATTATCATAATGCATTAACAAGATCCTTATGAAATTAAGAGAACCGAAACTAAGAAAAACCTGAGCAGAAGCCATGGAATAACACACAGCACAATTTGCATGTTAGAATGATTTTGCATTCATTATCTATTTTTATGTGAAACACAAAGTGTAAACGTAACGTTCATACAAATTGTTATTACAAGTAAATGTTACATTTATACAGAATTTCGGGATGTTACAAGTACATGGAATATAGGTAATGAAATGTTTTAATAAAATATGTGTCTTATTTGCAAGAACTTCCAAATGCCCAATCATAATTATTTATGGATGATAAGAAAATGAAATATTTTGTTAATGACAATATATAATATAAAATTCAACGATATCAGCTAGTTTAAACGATATCAGTTACGATAGTTATTTTGTAAATAGAAAGAAAGTATCAAATATAATTAAGTTTCCTTTACCTTGCTTCTTGTTCTAAATGAGGAATCGAATTTAAATTTCAAAATCGGCTGAAAAGTGTTTTATATGCTTCTTAAATAAATATTTTATTCATAGGTATTTCTTCAAAAGTTGCTGTTATTTGTTCACTCTGTTAAATGTTTTCCCACCACTTTTATTTGCTTGTTTCGAATTTCGTGTCAATAAAATCTGACATTTTATGGCACGCCCAGATCTTATGGCAGTTAGTCTTCCCTTTTATATTGTATATTTCCTCTTTTCAGGTTACTAATGAAGGAAAATCATGTAAATATTTAAACGAATTGATACGGATATTATTTTTTTATATGATACTGCAGTTTGGTATTACACTTTTAGTACTACAGTTGATTTAGAACGAGTAGTTTTGTTATTGCAGTTTAGTTCTCTAACAACTTTTACATAAATTTTGTAGCTTCCTTCGACAACAAACTGACTTTATGGCACTTGCAAATTTTATGGCAGTCTTTTGTATTTTCTCCATTTTTCCGGTTAACAAGGGAGGAAAATCGTGTAATTTCTGAAACCAACTGATATGAACATAATTACTTTCTTTATACACATAATGTATAAGGAAAGTATTGTGACGGGGTCGAAAATTCGAAATCGAGTTTTCGACGGGAGAGCACGTTTCAAGCATCCCTGATCACGAATCAAACATTTTTGAAGTGATGTCCGTGTGTGTATGTGTGTGTGTGTGTCTGTGAGTCTGTGGAGACGATAACTGCCGAACGAATGGACCGATGCGAACCAAATTTGGTACAAAAATCAGAATTCATAAACACTGGAAGCCTATTATTTTTATACGCAATCGAATGTTCAGAACCCCCCTAAATTTACAATGAAATTTTGAAAAAATTGTCAAAAACTCAAAACCACTAATAAAGTTACGCAAATAGACATTTCTTATGTAATTTTTCATTAGAAAACGATTGACATAAATTTTAGAACGCTAACATGAAACGTTCTCGAGATATTGCACATTTTTCAAAAAAATTATCAAAAAGTCATGTAAAATAAAAATAAATATTTCCTATTGAGAAACATGTTCACTTTTCATATATAATACCATGCGATAAATTGGGTGACATCATTCTCGTGGATCTAGCTCGTTCCATTCATGGAAAAAGATAATTTGAGAAATACTTTTGTATTTGAACGCCAATAGTCATTTACCTTCTGTAAGAATAACTTATTTCTTCGTCCATAACGATTGGCGAGATTTTGGCGACGAATTTGGCGGAATGTCGCCAACTTGGCGACTTTTTGAAATGTTGCCAAATTAACGAAAATCTCGCCAAATGGATAAAAATGACGCTGAATCATTTAAAATTACGACCAATTGTCGAAAATTCAATATCTTGGAAAGAATATTAATATCTACTATATGAAAAACCTATTTTTTTTACTGTAAAAGTAGTAAATTCATTACATTATATAAAGAAAGTCATGTGTTGCCCACATCAGATTTTTTTGTTATATAATACTGTAATTTAGACTATTTCTTGCTTCACATAAAACGTGAAACCGAAACACAAAATCTGATAAAAGAAACATATTATATAGACCCTTTTAGAAAGGAAAAATCGACATTGAGATATTCTCAACATTCTCATGTCTTATCGGATCACTTATCAAGATATTTAAATTTAGCTGCATTGTATGACTGGCTTTTAACCTCTAAAGTGAAGATTTCAAAATTACGATAATCGTAAGCTTCTTTACCGGCATCGCAGTTATCTGCCATTTTGTGCTGAAACGTGTTGTTGTTGTTGTTGAAACCCAGACCATCCGACCTACCAGAAAGGTGTAAGGTAACTGTGCTGAAACGTGTGAAATAGATCTGGGGATGATGACCATACCTATGAGAATATGATTCTAATTGAGAGTATCTGTAATATTTTATTCAATTGAAAACCGATGTCTTCTAAATTCCGATACATTTTATATTATAAATTTATAAATATTTTATATATTAATATTTAAATCCTATTAATATTTTACTCTTTACAATGTTTTAAAATGTTGCCAAAATATATCAACTATGTTATTTTTTATGTCAAAATTATTCACATAATATATTGGAGAGTTTCTCTTTTGTCTCTGTTTTTAACACTTTACAAAATAGTTAAAAAGTGTTTATGACTTTATTCATTCATTCTGTCTGTCTGTCTGTCTATCTGTCTGTCTCTCTGTCCGTCTGTCTGTCTGTCGGTCTGTCTGTCTGCCATTTAGCACGATAACTGCCGTAAAAATGACTCTATCAAAATGAAATTTTAGTATGCTTTTCAGACGGTCTGTGGGACCTATGGGATAAATAAATCATATCACCCAATTAGTTTTTTATTGAACCCGGGTTGAAAAAATGAAATACATTGATCCCTATGGGATCTAATTTTTCAAACATTTTTTAAGCACATTTAAAATTGACAAATTGCTTTGAAATTTTTAGGACATATTAACATTATCTCACAAAATATATAAAAAATTTTCAGTGAAATATGAAAGGTAGTTTTTTAATTAAAAATGTTTTAATATAGGGAGAAAAACGAATTCAAATAAATTCTGACTTTTGCGATAACCTCCAGAAAGAAAAAATAGATATATTATATAATAAATATCTTTCCAAGAGTTTAATTATTTTGTATATGAGCGAGGCTTCACATTTTAAAATAAATTTGGTAGATAGCAATTTTTCAAATTTTTTTAAATTTTATATAACTTTTCATGATATACTTATTTGATGGCGTTTTTAATGTACTTTCCTACGTCCTAGAGAATTAAAATTTGGTACACAGCTTAAATTTGGAGAACATTTTTTTCTACAATAATTTGGTGGATCTTTAAATATGGATCATGCATTTTTTTCGTAAAGGTCTGAAAATAATCCCCGTTCACTCCTATAAATCATTGTTGTAATACTGTTAAAAATTCTGATGTGGACAGCACATTTCTTTTTCTGCAGACTCATATTCACTTTCTCTTTATTTCTTCAATAATAATTTGAGTTTATCTGCACAAAATAACATCCATAAGTATTTTAAATGACATTGAATTTGCACGTTAAACTTAAATTTGGTTCCCATTTGATAGATGGACTTATTGGTCAAAAGTGGCGTAGCGAAAACGCAAAAAAAACTAAAATATCTCAATAACGGCTAGTCCTAGAGTAATGGGGTTAGTCTTATTATTTTTGTTGTCAAAAATCACGTATAAAATAGAATTTAATTGAAATAATTGAGCACACGTACTCTTTTATTTTTATATTTAACGATTTTTGCGGGCCATTTCGCAAAAACAGCCCGTTCCTTTTTCCCGAATCGTACTAGAATGACCTACAAGTGATTTATATAACACATTTTGTTAAATTTAGTATATAAATTACTTGTAGGTTATTGAAATATTTTACACCAAATTGTGTTAAATTTGGTCCATTAGTTTTTAGCTAGAGTGGATAAAGGTAATTTCTGCCGGCCATTTCGCAAAGAAGGCAGATTCTTTTATTACGAATCGTACTATAATCAAATGAACATCAGGGTTTCCTACAAAAAACTCACCAAATTTTATTAAATTCGGTCCATTAGTTTTTCAGTTAGAGTGGATGCAATATCCTCTCAGGCACAAAGAAACACACACAGATACACCCTTACACACACAGACGTCTTCCTAAAAATAGTTTTTCGTGTTCTGGAAGTCCCAAAACGTGTAGATCCTTCAAAAATTCGAGTTCCGTTCTTCGGCACGATTCCAATACTTTTAATACATACATACGCACACACATATATTATCTGTGTATCTAAATTCTGTGCCTACGCAATTGCAATAGTTGTGATTTTAAATGATCCCTAAACTTTTGTTATTTCTTCAACGAAGCCTAATTTTAACTTATGCAGAATGCAAATATCTCAAGCGATTGTAAGGTGAGTTACATAAGAATTGCTGAATTTTTTTCACACAAAATTATTTAGCTCTGTTGTCTGGAATGCAAGTTATATGAATGAAATATTCATTGATTTTGCATAGAGAATCAGATGATTTATATTTCGATACAGTTTTAAATATTTAAGTATAATAAATTACTGTAGTACTGTGATAATGTAAAAGATATCATCACTGAATATATCACATTTTTGAGATTTTTAAATGAAATTGCATTTCAGTTGGGATTTGATTCATAATCAATGCTTATGCATGATTGATCTTTCTTGTTAAATAATTCATTAGAGAAGAATCGTTGTAGTTAAAAGTTTTTTAAATTATTTTACATTTTGTTCTATTTGGTAAATCATTGTATTATATTTTATGTGTCATATATTTTAATGAATAAATATTAACATATTAACATTTAATATTTTATCAAATTCAGATATCAAATTTAGATATTAACTTAACCTCTGTATCAAAATAATTGAGGAAGCTCCTCAAAATATTTTCCACTTACAACACAATGCTCATATCTAATTAATTTTAATTAATAATATTGCGTCGATTCAAAAAATAATTCCCGTTCTTTTTCAGTTTTTAATTAGATTACTTGTCGAAATATATTAAAGTAAGGATATTTAATTTTGATAAGGCTCACAAAATGGAATTCATTTTCCACGCAGAAATCCGTTATGATAAAAACAGGAATTGAACTCTACCCTTCAGATTATAATTCACATTATGACATATTTTTGTGTCAAGTAACATATTACTTGTGGATATAAGATTTATGAGTAAGTATATCACTTTCAATACGTTGGGTTCGAATAACAATTAACATAGAATTTATTGAAACCAATAGTACATTTAATCTTCCTCAAATATTATTATGTATTTTTATTTTATCAGATATCATTAATAATTATCTAAAACTATTCAGTGTGAATAAAATTATGATATATATATATATATATATATATATATATATATATATGTGTCTGTGTGGGTGTATCATAATTTTATTCAAGCTAAATAGTATCCGTATATATATATACGGATACTATATATATATATATACTACTTGGACGACATACATAAATAAGAAAAATATAAAGGAAAAATTGATACCAAATACTGACTGAAAATACACACTAACCTAGTAAGCACTGGAACACAGAAAGAAGTGACAAGTGTTGCCATACAAAGGAATAATATATATATATATATATATATATATATATATATATATATATATATATTTATATATATATATATATATATATATAAGGATTTTCTTATTTAAAATATATGAAAGTAAAATATATAAATATCAAAGAAGTACATCAGTAATCACTTTTATAATGAAAAGGTCCATTCATTTTATTTTTATGAAAAACAGTCGGTGAAGGTCGTGATCTGAGGCTGAAATTCAGTCTTCATATATCGACGTAATTTTATATTAATAAATGTTAAAGCATCACAATACTTTGTTTCAACACAAGATGTTGTAGTAAATCATCATAATAATATGTGTTACCATATCACACCATCACCCTTTCAGATATTGTCTACCATATTTACTCCATATACACTCTGTAGTTTTAGATCACATATTTCCATACGAATTTAATTTGCATGAATTAAGTTTTTATTCAACAACAAAAAACACTTTTAGAAATTATTTCTGACTCACATGTTGAGCGTCATGATATCATTCCCAAATATATCTGTGGTAAATAGCGGTAAATTGATCTAAGGAGCGGTGTTTGAAATTGATATAATGCCCCATATAATTCGGTACATATAATTAATATGAGCCTATATTTGTCTATAATTTCGTAATGTTTGAGTTAAATCTCTTATAAATTTGCGTTGGTAGATGTTTAAGACTGATTTTTCTGGTATCTTTACAAGTTTGCAAAATAGATGCACATTACAAGTGCCGATTTTGCCATTCTAGGTTTGTCTATTCCGTGCTGATAAACCAAAATTTGGTTTGATATTGTAAGTTTCCATAATCAGAGATAGATCTAAGATTAAGTAAGTTAGGGTTTGCTCTATACCAAAACTTTCGAATACGAAATAACAGAAAAAACGATTTGCCAGGCAAATGTTGAAGATCCAGACCACACGACCAACCCTAAGACTTATGGAAGCTTAATGTGTAGCCGGAAGGTAAAGTGAAACATTTTTTTCAAGTGAGATAGGAATTTGAAATTTGATACATATATTATAATTGAAATTTGATACATATATTATAATTGAAATTTGATACATATATTATAATTGAAATTTGATACATATATTATAATTGAAATTTCGTTCGAATAAACCTCAAAACAAAATTGAAATTTTCATAATTGTTCAGTAAATGTTTGTACCGAAATACGTATCTAAGCATTTGAAAGGCGAAATGAGAGTTAAGTATACTTACAACACCTACTTAATTAACGCATTTACCAAAGTGGTGTTTTTTTCCACAAAATTCGGAAATGCTTTATTGGAAAATTTCCAAACAAAAAATATCATGCATAGAGATATTTCTATTTGACAATAATGATTATTTTAATTTAAATAAGAATAGAAAATCATAGAATATGAGTTTAGTGAATACATTTGCAACATATTCACAAGATGACTT
Organism: Amaurobius ferox; assembly: GCA_951213105.1. Taxonomy (NCBI): domain Eukaryota; kingdom Metazoa; phylum Arthropoda; class Arachnida; order Araneae; family Amaurobiidae; genus Amaurobius; species Amaurobius ferox. Next base: position 54,952,666 of record OX578140.1, on the reverse strand, counting down.
GAACTCTGAATTCCCTGGTATGAGAGCGATTGCTTAAAAATTGTTATAAATTCATGTTTCTCGAATTCAAATACAAAGAAATCTATTTATTTTCTTTTCGAATTTATTTATTTCTTAATGGCTTTGCAGCAGAACTTGTTTACATGATGATTTTATTTATATTATGTAAAATGTAAATTTTAATTGCAGTTTATAATCTTATTTTCCGCTAAATTATGACCTGGTATAAATATAAATAAGCAATCTAAAATTATTTCATTCTAAAAAAAATATTTTTTGACTTTTCTTATACGCATAGTAACGTATTGTGTAAGGGAAAGTATTGTGCGGGATCGGAAAAAATGCAAGTTTTTGACTGCAGAGCACGTTTCAAACATCACTGAATACGAACGTTTCTGAGGTTATGCATGCGTGTGTGTGTGTGTGTCAGTGAGTCTGCTGAGACGATATTTCACGAACGAATTGAGCGGTTCGAATGATTGTGATTTTGATTAAAAATTACAATCAGTGAGTACTGGAAGCTTATTGTATTAAACGCAATCAAATGTTCAGAACACTCCAAAATTTTGTAAACTTCAGCAAAATTTCAAACTCTTCAGTAAAGTTACCTAAATAATAGTTTCTTATGTAAGTATTCATTAGAAAACGATTGACACAAATAATAGAACTCTAGCATGAACAGTTCTTGACATATGTGTACATTTAACACATGAGTACATTTATCAAAATATCACATAAAATAAAATAAAAAGTATTAACTTTTGTGTTCTTTTTTCAAATGTGATATTTTGCGATACATTAAGGTCATTCTCGTGGATCTAGCTCGTTCCATTCACGAGAGAAGATACTTTGGATAGTTGTTTTGTACTATAAGAAAAATGTAAGCCTTTCTAGATACCCCGGTTTTTACGTTATTCCTCAACATCCAGGAAATTCTTATGGTGGTCCCAAGAAGAACTAACTCGTAGGGTTCAATGTCCAAAAATTTAAAATATACCACAAGAAAATGACATGCTAAATTTGGACTTGCTAGTAGTTCCTGTTTCTAAGTTATTTTCTAAAAACCTGTACATTTCAATGGCGAACTCAGGACGGAATAGCCCAATAAGGATTAAAAAATAAGAATTTGAATATTACGTAAAATACAACGGCATGTGTAAAGAATCTTGCTGCCCAAACCGGGATTCGAATTACAGATCTTTGTATTGGCTAACCGACTCTCTACCGTTGACCTACACGGATGGAATTGCACCGTTGACATACAGGGATGGAATTCCAAGCTCTTGTCGAAATGAACTCTGCTTTATTCACCCTCTAATGTGTGATTGGCATGAAACTGGCAATCTAACAGATCACCTCCTGCTATATTTTATCTCAAGTTAGTCTTCTGATGCTAATTTTATTTTCCAGGTAAAATTCCTGCATAGTCTTTGACCTCTCGATTCGAAATCAGCGTCCACTGGTATACCCACTGATTCTGTTCTAGTCGTGCTAGGGTCACTTTAAGACATCGGAGATCGTTGCACTGGCAAACAGCGTTGATTTGTTCGGGCACCATTGTAAAGAACCGTGCTGCCACAACCGGGAATTGAATCACGTATATTCGTAATGGCCAGCTGACGCTTTATCACTGATCTACTTGGACGGAATTGTATGCTCTTATTGTCGAAGTGGACTTTGCAAATTATTGTATATGTTAATTTTATTATCTTCTTAAGCGATGCTATTACAGTTAACTACATTTAAAATGTGTTAACTTTATATTTATAATGTAAAATTAATCAATCTTACTTAGGCCTTTAAAGACCAAACCCACCAGAGGCGGTGATACAGTAGATGGCCAATCTTCCTAAATTCGAGCGGGTGCAACCATAGATTTAAAGATACTATATATGTCTAATGGATGCAGAAGGATGAAATATAAGCTTTGTTTCCCTCTTCCTACACGTCTGATTGATGAAGTTTGTCCTAGGTATGGTAAATACTCTTATAGCCTTTATATTGCCCGTAAGTAATTTAAATAGTCATTTATATTCATATTCCTAGTGACAGTGACCGAATAAATATTTTATAACTCAACACAATTCGCCAGTGAACAGCAACAATTACTACGGATGAATCTGGTTACAGGGGTATTACTTTTAAAATTGAAAATAGTGTGGGGAAGAACAAAAATGCTTCTGAATAAAAGTGGAATAGTGCATTTTAAAACAGCAAACATATCTTTTACACTACTCTTTTACAGCAAATGGAAATTTTCTAGCTTAAATCTCAAAGAATTAAGTTATGCAGTCACGAGCACCAAAATGTAAATAAATGAAATTAGTTCTGGTTAGAAATTCACTTTGCGTTATGTCTTGGTCCGCAGAGTCTACAAAAACCTGCCTAATTGTTCTGCACAAATTAGGATCCTCTGAAATTTTATCCGAAAATTCATTTTAGCATTTTACTTAATAAAAAAAATAATTTTATTTTAATTGTTTATTTTTGTTCTCAATAATTTCTTTTGGTCTTGTTAAGGGCTAGTCTCATAAACCAGTGGTAAGCCCAATGATAAATCCAATAAACCCAATGTCCCTAAAATTATCAATTATTTCAGGGGATTCCACAGTATACCATGCAGTTCAAGATCAACACAGAAAAGAAAGTGATCAGGAGACGCCTATACATATGTCCTCTGAAAACATAAAAGAGTTGTTTGTCTATTGAGAAATCTCTGAGGTCACTGCCAATCCAAATTAACTATCCATGCCAAAATATGGATAGTAAAATTTTTAAATCATCATCTGAACTTCAACCGCATGCAAAATGCATTTTATTTACTTTAGATCATTAGAAGATATGAAGAACATAATTGAAGCGTCTGCTGCAAAAAGGAGGTGGCTCCAATTTCTCAAGTTTTCAGAAAAAATAAAAAAAAATTAAAATTCCAAATTGTGTGAAAATATTCTTTTTTATGAATTTCCTTACTGTTCTTTATATTAGTACAGCATTTTCACTCAAAAATATATCTTCCAAATGGTATGACACTTGTGTGATTATCGGAGCTACCTCTTTCTTGCCATAAAATGGATGTTCTATCTACTTCTAGGAAAAATATTTCACAAAAAAGTACAATCTACTATCAGAATATTTTATTTAAAGAAAATATAATTGCGTTTTTCAATCGCCACATTCCCCTCTTGTTACATCTAGCTCATCTAGTGCGTTGTCTGGTTGTAGTCCATCGTAAAACCACATATCATTTTGTGCGACGTATTTGCTGGCTAGCTCCATTACACCTTTATATTTTGCAGTCTTTACCGGTAGGGAGTATGATTATGCTTGCCGAAAGTTGTTTAACATTAAAGAGGTACTGCTTTGAATGTTGAACATTCTTACTGTTTTATTACATAGTGCAACACTCTCACTACATAAGATGTTTCCTGCAACGATGTGATTTTTTTCATAAGTGAAAACTTTACATTTCGTTATGAAAAACTTTCCACCTTTTCCAAACGGGAATGCGATTGTTGTGTCCTACATCTTCGCTGGAAGTGATTTCCTCTCTTTCAACAGGCTCAAATAAATCACTTGACCCAGAGCTAAATAGTCTTTCCTCTTCCAAATACCTTCCCTGTTGATAACTGTTGTTTAACCTTCCTGTAAACAACCAAGTCATTGGTTTAATGTAAAAAGGAGTTAATCGCAGAAGCTACCTCTAACTTGCAACAAACTAACGAGACAGGCAGCTCCATCTGTTGAGAAGCACGAGGACTATCGATAGGATCTTCATCTTTTTTGCACCAAACGAAAGAGGTTATTTTTTTTTGCTACAAGCTAGTACGTGTAACTCCAAACTCCCCCAGGATGGAGCTATATCCTTTTGCAGCAAACTCTTCAATTCGTAAATCGTACCATGTCAGACGCCAACTGGTTAACAATTTTTAAATACTAAGTTCATTTTAAAAAAAATATTGCTCCATAATTGATAGTCTTATAAAGATTTCAGTGATTTATATATTATAATATAATTTTATTTCAGTATGTATGTCCCAAATATCTGCATCACTTAGCTGTAAAATAGAAATACATAATCTAAGAATTCAAATGTCATTTTTAAATGGCAGGAATTTCCCTCAACTCCAATTAAGTAAATATATGCTCTTCATTGGTGGATAACCCTCTTTCTAAATACACTGTCCTCATTGAGATAGAGGGATGACAAATAAATTATCAACTCAATTTCTCTCTTTCATTTTATTAAAACAAAATGTGTTATCCTGTTTAATAAATTAGTCACCAGATTACGCGGAATCAAAATATTTTTGATACCTCAAACAGTTTTGCTAGTACTTTGTAACATTGTAAATATGGTGTGTTTACCTGGTAAAGTGAAATAAGCTTTGAAGTAGGTACTAGGTTAATTTATTGGTACATAAAAAGATACATTGTCATGTTTTAGTCATATTGATAGGAATTAATATAATGCTTCATGCTTACTTCATTCTTTAATGCACTTCAATGTGTAATACATTAATAGTTCATATTGCCCATAGAAACATAAATATCTGTATAAGCTTTAGATAAGTGACTTGGTAACTTAGAAAACTGGCAATTAACTCTAAATTATGTTGCACACATTCATAGCCTTTAATAACATGATTATATGACTAACCACAGAACAAACGTGATAATCAACCATGTTCATCACACCGTGAAAACAGAAGCAACACCAGGAGCAAAAAAAGCCTTTCCTACCATAATGTTTTGCCTAAAGAAAAATTATGAAAGTTTCATTCAAATGCATATGGTTGAAATAGACACATGAACAGGAGAAGTGATACTGGAGAAGTGAAGTGAAGAAGTAGAGAAGTTTGGAAAATAATACGCAAGATATAATAACTGTATAAAATGAAAATAAAAATGCAACTGTATGCAATCCACCTAGTGCAAGACGTGGTCAAAAGTTCTACTTTTGTTTCATGAGTGTCCCCATTATATATTAAAAAATATGTGTCCCCATTTTCCATTGAAAAACGAGTGCCCCCGTTATGTAGGAATGTGCATTGTTCTCTACATCAAAATTGACTATTGATATTGTCAAATAAATTTTGATGTATTGGAATATTTTTTATCACCTTGCACTGTCTGACATAGAACTAGGCTCTCATGTAGTATATTGCGCAACTTGCTAGATGTGTAACAATTCACTACGCTTTATTTATTAAAAACTGTATGATTATAATTGTAAATAATTTATGAATTATATGTAAATAAATGTCTTTTTTCAGAAATTTTATCTATTTTGTTTTACGTTGAACCCTTATTTCTTTATTTCAGAAAATTCACGTTTTATTTCCACAAGACTGTGGTTCTGCTTAATAAATATTTATAAAACCCATTATTACGTTCGGACGATTATATGAATAGAAATGTATTGTAGCATAATAAAAAAACAGAAAGTATTTTACGTGAACAAAAATAGAAACGCAATAACGAAAACGTTTATTTCAAACATTTCACTTGACACATTTTCACAGCATTTTGTTACACTTGAAACATCCAAAGATTGCCATTGAAGTACTTTCTCCTAATGTGGCACTCCATATTTTACTTTTCTCACCATTTTAGCTTAAGGAGGATTTCATTTACCAATGAATGCATTTCAAACAGGAAATCGAAATATTGACATCTTTTAAATAATTCAATTTATTGCCTTATTTCATTTTTATCACGCTCCTTGAAGAAATAAATTTCTAACTATGCATTACAAACATAACATTTTTTCTTTCTATTAATTTAACGTGCGATATAATATATCATTACATTTTAATACCTCAGTTCATATTTTATCTATTATACATTTATAGTAATTTTAATATATATTATATGCAGGGAAAAAAGATTGAAATGCTCTTTAATTTTTTATCTTCTGGAGATAAGGGGGAAATGTTAATTGCAAAAACATTAAAAGTAAGGTAGGAAATAAGACTACGTTAATGAAATAGTCCTCCCATTAATTTTCAAAAAGTTACACTTTTTAATTTTTATACGACACCCTTAGGCAAATTTGGTCCAGAAAATTTCCAATTTTAATGCAACAAGATCATTAAATAAAACCGCATTCAATTGAATTTCATATTTATATAATGTTTATTGATACAGATACTATTATAGTATATACATATATATTATAATAATATCTGAATCAATAATCATTATATAAATATGAAATTCAGTATGAGGTGGTTTGAAATATGCCAATACATTTAGCATTTCTCTGTTTTTCATCCGTTTAAATGTTCAGGATATTAGTACGAATACAGTCACATTCTCAAAGTAGCCAATTGACACTGAGAGGTTTTTTTTTTGTTATTTTTGTTCATCAGCAGCGAATAATCGTTTAATTGAAAGTTTTGAAGAACATACCGCAAACGGGATTCGAATCATCGATCTTCGTCCTGGCCAGCCAATGCTCTACATTTGAACACTGGGATGAAACTACAGGCTCTTATTGTCGAAGCGACCTCTGAGAAGTATTAAAGTATGTGCATTGGTATTGCGAATTTATTGTCCTTATCATCAAACATGGACGTTTCGAATTTTAATCTGTATTTTTATGAAGTCTGCTCTTTTATCAGATACCATGGTATAGAAAAAGATAATATATTACAAAATTATTCTTAAATTGCTCGTACAATTTCGAAATTTAACATAACATTTTATGCTTTAAATCTTTTAACAACTTTTAAAAAAATGAAAATAATTTGTAAATGGATCAATGGTTTTAAACAAAATTTATAAATATACCAAATTTATAAATGTTCCAAAAAAGTGCATTGCATGTGGAACCATTCTGATACAAAATTGATAAAGGTTAATTACACTAATTTAGAGTAAACAGTGTTTGACAGTATGCAACTTATTTTATTCCGTCGTTTATATATGTCAAATGTTAATTACAGTTAAAATATTAAATCACTTTTATGTTTCAGGAACAAAAAATGCTCCTAATTAGGTTGCATAGCTTACCATGCAAGTATGATTTGTGATTTTTAATGAAAATGTCATACATATACGTATAAATAAACCGCTGAAATTAAGAGCAGTGAGACTCAAACCTTCGCAAATTGTTTTCGATGGTTATACAAATCGTTTGAGATGTTAGTAATCTACATGAATTGAATTGAAAGAATTGTTTGTACTTTATATAGTGATATATGATGATATTAAATGTGGAATTCCTCATTCATGAAATGAATTAGGACCTGTGTCATTGTAATTACGAGTCCAATTTGAATGAGGCATTAAATGAAGTTATTGCAATTTCTCAATTATCATAATGATCTCAATTATCATAATGCATTAACAAGATCCTTATGAAATTAAGAGAACCGAAACTAAGAAAAACCTGAGCAGAAGCCATGGAATAACACACAGCACAATTTGCATGTTAGAATGATTTTGCATTCATTATCTATTTTTATGTGAAACACAAAGTGTAAACGTAACGTTCATACAAATTGTTATTACAAGTAAATGTTACATTTATACAGAATTTCGGGATGTTACAAGTACATGGAATATAGGTAATGAAATGTTTTAATAAAATATGTGTCTTATTTGCAAGAACTTCCAAATGCCCAATCATAATTATTTATGGATGATAAGAAAATGAAATATTTTGTTAATGACAATATATAATATAAAATTCAACGATATCAGCTAGTTTAAACGATATCAGTTACGATAGTTATTTTGTAAATAGAAAGAAAGTATCAAATATAATTAAGTTTCCTTTACCTTGCTTCTTGTTCTAAATGAGGAATCGAATTTAAATTTCAAAATCGGCTGAAAAGTGTTTTATATGCTTCTTAAATAAATATTTTATTCATAGGTATTTCTTCAAAAGTTGCTGTTATTTGTTCACTCTGTTAAATGTTTTCCCACCACTTTTATTTGCTTGTTTCGAATTTCGTGTCAATAAAATCTGACATTTTATGGCACGCCCAGATCTTATGGCAGTTAGTCTTCCCTTTTATATTGTATATTTCCTCTTTTCAGGTTACTAATGAAGGAAAATCATGTAAATATTTAAACGAATTGATACGGATATTATTTTTTTATATGATACTGCAGTTTGGTATTACACTTTTAGTACTACAGTTGATTTAGAACGAGTAGTTTTGTTATTGCAGTTTAGTTCTCTAACAACTTTTACATAAATTTTGTAGCTTCCTTCGACAACAAACTGACTTTATGGCACTTGCAAATTTTATGGCAGTCTTTTGTATTTTCTCCATTTTTCCGGTTAACAAGGGAGGAAAATCGTGTAATTTCTGAAACCAACTGATATGAACATAATTACTTTCTTTATACACATAATGTATAAGGAAAGTATTGTGACGGGGTCGAAAATTCGAAATCGAGTTTTCGACGGGAGAGCACGTTTCAAGCATCCCTGATCACGAATCAAACATTTTTGAAGTGATGTCCGTGTGTGTATGTGTGTGTGTGTGTCTGTGAGTCTGTGGAGACGATAACTGCCGAACGAATGGACCGATGCGAACCAAATTTGGTACAAAAATCAGAATTCATAAACACTGGAAGCCTATTATTTTTATACGCAATCGAATGTTCAGAACCCCCCTAAATTTACAATGAAATTTTGAAAAAATTGTCAAAAACTCAAAACCACTAATAAAGTTACGCAAATAGACATTTCTTATGTAATTTTTCATTAGAAAACGATTGACATAAATTTTAGAACGCTAACATGAAACGTTCTCGAGATATTGCACATTTTTCAAAAAAATTATCAAAAAGTCATGTAAAATAAAAATAAATATTTCCTATTGAGAAACATGTTCACTTTTCATATATAATACCATGCGATAAATTGGGTGACATCATTCTCGTGGATCTAGCTCGTTCCATTCATGGAAAAAGATAATTTGAGAAATACTTTTGTATTTGAACGCCAATAGTCATTTACCTTCTGTAAGAATAACTTATTTCTTCGTCCATAACGATTGGCGAGATTTTGGCGACGAATTTGGCGGAATGTCGCCAACTTGGCGACTTTTTGAAATGTTGCCAAATTAACGAAAATCTCGCCAAATGGATAAAAATGACGCTGAATCATTTAAAATTACGACCAATTGTCGAAAATTCAATATCTTGGAAAGAATATTAATATCTACTATATGAAAAACCTATTTTTTTTACTGTAAAAGTAGTAAATTCATTACATTATATAAAGAAAGTCATGTGTTGCCCACATCAGATTTTTTTGTTATATAATACTGTAATTTAGACTATTTCTTGCTTCACATAAAACGTGAAACCGAAACACAAAATCTGATAAAAGAAACATATTATATAGACCCTTTTAGAAAGGAAAAATCGACATTGAGATATTCTCAACATTCTCATGTCTTATCGGATCACTTATCAAGATATTTAAATTTAGCTGCATTGTATGACTGGCTTTTAACCTCTAAAGTGAAGATTTCAAAATTACGATAATCGTAAGCTTCTTTACCGGCATCGCAGTTATCTGCCATTTTGTGCTGAAACGTGTTGTTGTTGTTGTTGAAACCCAGACCATCCGACCTACCAGAAAGGTGTAAGGTAACTGTGCTGAAACGTGTGAAATAGATCTGGGGATGATGACCATACCTATGAGAATATGATTCTAATTGAGAGTATCTGTAATATTTTATTCAATTGAAAACCGATGTCTTCTAAATTCCGATACATTTTATATTATAAATTTATAAATATTTTATATATTAATATTTAAATCCTATTAATATTTTACTCTTTACAATGTTTTAAAATGTTGCCAAAATATATCAACTATGTTATTTTTTATGTCAAAATTATTCACATAATATATTGGAGAGTTTCTCTTTTGTCTCTGTTTTTAACACTTTACAAAATAGTTAAAAAGTGTTTATGACTTTATTCATTCATTCTGTCTGTCTGTCTGTCTATCTGTCTGTCTCTCTGTCCGTCTGTCTGTCTGTCGGTCTGTCTGTCTGCCATTTAGCACGATAACTGCCGTAAAAATGACTCTATCAAAATGAAATTTTAGTATGCTTTTCAGACGGTCTGTGGGACCTATGGGATAAATAAATCATATCACCCAATTAGTTTTTTATTGAACCCGGGTTGAAAAAATGAAATACATTGATCCCTATGGGATCTAATTTTTCAAACATTTTTTAAGCACATTTAAAATTGACAAATTGCTTTGAAATTTTTAGGACATATTAACATTATCTCACAAAATATATAAAAAATTTTCAGTGAAATATGAAAGGTAGTTTTTTAATTAAAAATGTTTTAATATAGGGAGAAAAACGAATTCAAATAAATTCTGACTTTTGCGATAACCTCCAGAAAGAAAAAATAGATATATTATATAATAAATATCTTTCCAAGAGTTTAATTATTTTGTATATGAGCGAGGCTTCACATTTTAAAATAAATTTGGTAGATAGCAATTTTTCAAATTTTTTTAAATTTTATATAACTTTTCATGATATACTTATTTGATGGCGTTTTTAATGTACTTTCCTACGTCCTAGAGAATTAAAATTTGGTACACAGCTTAAATTTGGAGAACATTTTTTTCTACAATAATTTGGTGGATCTTTAAATATGGATCATGCATTTTTTTCGTAAAGGTCTGAAAATAATCCCCGTTCACTCCTATAAATCATTGTTGTAATACTGTTAAAAATTCTGATGTGGACAGCACATTTCTTTTTCTGCAGACTCATATTCACTTTCTCTTTATTTCTTCAATAATAATTTGAGTTTATCTGCACAAAATAACATCCATAAGTATTTTAAATGACATTGAATTTGCACGTTAAACTTAAATTTGGTTCCCATTTGATAGATGGACTTATTGGTCAAAAGTGGCGTAGCGAAAACGCAAAAAAAACTAAAATATCTCAATAACGGCTAGTCCTAGAGTAATGGGGTTAGTCTTATTATTTTTGTTGTCAAAAATCACGTATAAAATAGAATTTAATTGAAATAATTGAGCACACGTACTCTTTTATTTTTATATTTAACGATTTTTGCGGGCCATTTCGCAAAAACAGCCCGTTCCTTTTTCCCGAATCGTACTAGAATGACCTACAAGTGATTTATATAACACATTTTGTTAAATTTAGTATATAAATTACTTGTAGGTTATTGAAATATTTTACACCAAATTGTGTTAAATTTGGTCCATTAGTTTTTAGCTAGAGTGGATAAAGGTAATTTCTGCCGGCCATTTCGCAAAGAAGGCAGATTCTTTTATTACGAATCGTACTATAATCAAATGAACATCAGGGTTTCCTACAAAAAACTCACCAAATTTTATTAAATTCGGTCCATTAGTTTTTCAGTTAGAGTGGATGCAATATCCTCTCAGGCACAAAGAAACACACACAGATACACCCTTACACACACAGACGTCTTCCTAAAAATAGTTTTTCGTGTTCTGGAAGTCCCAAAACGTGTAGATCCTTCAAAAATTCGAGTTCCGTTCTTCGGCACGATTCCAATACTTTTAATACATACATACGCACACACATATATTATCTGTGTATCTAAATTCTGTGCCTACGCAATTGCAATAGTTGTGATTTTAAATGATCCCTAAACTTTTGTTATTTCTTCAACGAAGCCTAATTTTAACTTATGCAGAATGCAAATATCTCAAGCGATTGTAAGGTGAGTTACATAAGAATTGCTGAATTTTTTTCACACAAAATTATTTAGCTCTGTTGTCTGGAATGCAAGTTATATGAATGAAATATTCATTGATTTTGCATAGAGAATCAGATGATTTATATTTCGATACAGTTTTAAATATTTAAGTATAATAAATTACTGTAGTACTGTGATAATGTAAAAGATATCATCACTGAATATATCACATTTTTGAGATTTTTAAATGAAATTGCATTTCAGTTGGGATTTGATTCATAATCAATGCTTATGCATGATTGATCTTTCTTGTTAAATAATTCATTAGAGAAGAATCGTTGTAGTTAAAAGTTTTTTAAATTATTTTACATTTTGTTCTATTTGGTAAATCATTGTATTATATTTTATGTGTCATATATTTTAATGAATAAATATTAACATATTAACATTTAATATTTTATCAAATTCAGATATCAAATTTAGATATTAACTTAACCTCTGTATCAAAATAATTGAGGAAGCTCCTCAAAATATTTTCCACTTACAACACAATGCTCATATCTAATTAATTTTAATTAATAATATTGCGTCGATTCAAAAAATAATTCCCGTTCTTTTTCAGTTTTTAATTAGATTACTTGTCGAAATATATTAAAGTAAGGATATTTAATTTTGATAAGGCTCACAAAATGGAATTCATTTTCCACGCAGAAATCCGTTATGATAAAAACAGGAATTGAACTCTACCCTTCAGATTATAATTCACATTATGACATATTTTTGTGTCAAGTAACATATTACTTGTGGATATAAGATTTATGAGTAAGTATATCACTTTCAATACGTTGGGTTCGAATAACAATTAACATAGAATTTATTGAAACCAATAGTACATTTAATCTTCCTCAAATATTATTATGTATTTTTATTTTATCAGATATCATTAATAATTATCTAAAACTATTCAGTGTGAATAAAATTATGATATATATATATATATATATATATATATATATATATGTGTCTGTGTGGGTGTATCATAATTTTATTCAAGCTAAATAGTATCCGTATATATATATACGGATACTATATATATATATATACTACTTGGACGACATACATAAATAAGAAAAATATAAAGGAAAAATTGATACCAAATACTGACTGAAAATACACACTAACCTAGTAAGCACTGGAACACAGAAAGAAGTGACAAGTGTTGCCATACAAAGGAATAATATATATATATATATATATATATATATATATATATATATATATATATATATTATATATATATATATATATATATAAGGATTTTCTTATTTAAAATATATGAAAGTAAAATATATAAATATCAAAGAAGTACATCAGTAATCACTTTTATAATGAAAAGGTCCATTCATTTTATTTTTATGAAAAACAGTCGGTGAAGGTCGTGATCTGAGGCTGAAATTCAGTCTTCATATATCGACGTAATTTTATATTAATAAATGTTAAAGCATCACAATACTTTGTTTCAACACAAGATGTTGTAGTAAATCATCATAATAATATGTGTTACCATATCACACCATCACCCTTTCAGATATTGTCTACCATATTTACTCCATATACACTCTGTAGTTTTAGATCACATATTTCCATACGAATTTAATTTGCATGAATTAAGTTTTTATTCAACAACAAAAAACACTTTTAGAAATTATTTCTGACTCACATGTTGAGCGTCATGATATCATTCCCAAATATATCTGTGGTAAATAGCGGTAAATTGATCTAAGGAGCGGTGTTTGAAATTGATATAATGCCCCATATAATTCGGTACATATAATTAATATGAGCCTATATTTGTCTATAATTTCGTAATGTTTGAGTTAAATCTCTTATAAATTTGCGTTGGTAGATGTTTAAGACTGATTTTTCTGGTATCTTTACAAGTTTGCAAAATAGATGCACATTACAAGTGCCGATTTTGCCATTCTAGGTTTGTCTATTCCGTGCTGATAAACCAAAATTTGGTTTGATATTGTAAGTTTCCATAATCAGAGATAGATCTAAGATTAAGTAAGTTAGGGTTTGCTCTATACCAAAACTTTCGAATACGAAATAACAGAAAAAACGATTTGCCAGGCAAATGTTGAAGATCCAGACCACACGACCAACCCTAAGACTTATGGAAGCTTAATGTGTAGCCGGAAGGTAAAGTGAAACATTTTTTTCAAGTGAGATAGGAATTTGAAATTTGATACATATATTATAATTGAAATTTGATACATATATTATAATTGAAATTTGATACATATATTATAATTGAAATTTGATACATATATTATAATTGAAATTTCGTTCGAATAAACCTCAAAACAAAATTGAAATTTTCATAATTGTTCAGTAAATGTTTGTACCGAAATACGTATCTAAGCATTTGAAAGGCGAAATGAGAGTTAAGTATACTTTAAGACGAGATAGAGACTTTATATGTGGTGTAATGGCAGATTGTTTGAAAGAAAGAAAGTGCACACTTTCTATTCACCATTATTTGCTAATTTAGACCTGCTGTACATACTTGAAAGATCGATTTGTTGTACACACTTTGTTGTACACACTTGAAAGATCGATTTGTTGATCTACTTCATTCGTATAAATGATAATCTATTTATCTTAAGTTAGAGAAAGAACAACTTTGGTGCGTGGGTAACAATATTTATACGAAATTTAAAAAAAAAAAAGTTCTAAAAGTTAAATCGGAAGAGGATAATATTCTAAACAAAAAAGTTTCGAGAAAAGGACGGGTTGAAATAGAAACTAGAATTTTAGTAACAGTAATATGAAGAAAATTACAGTCTTGAAACATTTTATATTTTAGAGGTGGCGCACAATGCAATGTCCAATTGGCCGAATAAATGATACATGTTCACTCTTAAATGAGATTAATTTGGTGGACAGAGGACACCCTCTAAAAATAAAAGGACAAAAAAATAAAGGACTTAAAACACCCTCTAAAAATCGAATGATTAAAAAATTAAAATTGATCGTGGTTTGCTTATCCTGAGATTGATTTTTATATGATATTCATGTAGTTCATATCTAAATGCTCAAAGTCATTATTCAACTTCTAATAAACTATATAATTTTCTGAAAATTAAAAATACAGATAAACCTGTGATTTGTTTTATTTCGATTTTCATATATTACAAAGAATATATTTTCAGTTCTTATTTCATTTACTAATGAAATATTTCTGTTCATTTAGAACTTAATTATTAATACAATATATATATATAAATATATATATATATATATATATATATATATATATATATATATATATATATATACATATATATAAATATATATATGTATATATGTATATATATATATATATATATATATATGTATATATATATATATATATATATATATATATATATATATATATATATATATATACATATATATATATATATATATATATATATATATATACATATATATATATATATATATATATATATATATATATATATATATATATATATATATATATATGAAAAAAGGAAATTGAAAATGGAATAATACAATTAGAAGTTGTGTGTTTACGGGGTTGTAGAGAGGTCAAGGGGGATTGTAACCCCTTTTCCTGGTTTAAGCAAGCTTTTAATCCCAGGAAACACTCCCGGAAACCACTACACGCCCGAAACAACAATCAACAGTATGTCAGGGGAAAAACGGAATCCCGAAAGGAAGACCTTAAAGTCACAAGAGCATATAAAATCATATAAAATGAAACAATTATGATTAAAATATATATTCTAACCATGTATAAAGTTTAAAAAGGATGTTCGTAGATGCGCTACGTCGTTAGAAGTCCATAGACGAAAACCATTACAAATTCCAGATGTAGAGATACTTCAAGTCACAAGAAGATCTTAAAGTCACAAGAACATATAAAATCATATAAAATGAAACAAGTATGAATAAAAATATATGCTAACCATGTATAAAGTTGCGCTACGTCGTTAGAAGTCCATAGAAGAAAGCCATGATAAATTACAGATGTATAGATACTTCAAGTCACAAGAAGATCTTAAAGTCACAATAACATATAAAAGCATTTAAAAAGAAACAAGTAAGAATAAAAATATATTCTAACCGTGTATAAAGGGGGGTCTTAGAAGCGCTACGTCGTTAGAAGTCCATAGAAGAAAAACATGATAAATTCAGATGTAGAGATAGATAAGCTCGTGGTTACAGAGTATCTGATTCCAAACAGATAGAGTTGAGTTGTAGCAAATCGTCAAAATTAGCATATATTTCCTTACGGTACTTTTTACAATATGCCATATAATAATGTCTTATGAAACGAGGTGGGTATGAATGTTTTAAGGCTTCCATAATTAGATGTCGTATGCAAATATCAATCTGTTTATCAGTTGAATTTAAACGTCTGTACCTTGCAAAATGATTAATGATCACATTACGTTGTATCTTCTTGTGACTTGAAGTATCTATACATCTGGAATTTATCATGACTTTCTTCTATGGACTTCTAACGACGTAGTGCAACTTTATACATGGTTAGCATATATTTTTATTCATACTTGTTTCATTTTATATGCTTTTATATGTGTTCTTGTAACTTTAAGATCTTCTTGTGACTTGAAGTATCCATACATCTGGTATTTATCATGGGTTTCGTCTATGGACTTCGAACGACGTAGCGCATCTACGGACATCCTTTTTAAACTTTATACATGAATAGAATATATATTTTAATCATACTTGTTTCATTTTATATGCTTTTATATGTTCTTGTGACTTTAAGATCTTCCTTTTGGGATTCCCTTTTTCCCCTGGCATACTGTTGATTGTTGTTTCGGGCGTGTAGTGGTTTCTGGGAGTGTTTCCTGGGATTAAAAGCATACTTAAACCAGGAAAAGAGGTCGCAATCCCCCTTGACCTCTCTACAACCACGTAAACACACAACTTCTAATTGTATTATTCCATTTTCAATTTCATTTTTTCATATTGTACTTTGAGGCTTAGATAGTGCAGCAAATGCGCCTTACTATTCCTTGGATTTTATATTATATTTCATTTAGATTGTACTTGAGGAATATTTGTTGGAAAATTTATATTAGCGGCATTGCGCTATGGAATCTTCTAATGTATCTTTTTGTGTAATTTAAATACTTTTTCGTGCTTTGATTCTGGGGAACTTCTCGGACTACTGGCGTGCGTACGGTGGTCTTCCGTATGTCGGGGGGGGGGAGGAACTGGAACCTTTTTCTCGAGATCTAATGGAGTATATAAGTTTTTACACTTTTAGTATTGTGATTCCTTGTTTTTAATGTGTATTTTATGGTTTTTATTCTCATGTCATGAACATGTATATATTCACGATAGTCTTAGTATTTAGACTTAAGACCTTTCACCTGTTGGTAAAAATACTTCAAAATTTAAAAAGTTCTATATTGAACTTATGAAGATCTCTTTACCCCTCGAAGGGTCTTGATATTAAGAAAAATCTACAAAAAATTAATGGATAATAAAAAATCTACAGAAAAAGTTATAGATATATTGAAAAAATCTTCCCTGCACTTAATGGATGAACATCGTTTTTCTCGATTGGCAATTAAATTGGATAGCGGATTCTACTACACTTTACTAAGAAGATTTACATCTTTTAGTGTTACTCCCATATGAAATATTTTCATACGGAGATTTTCAAGCGACTATACGTAATAAAAAAAATTTTTGGAATGAGACGTTTTATGGAATAAAACGTTTTATGGAATAAAACGTTTATGCTACTTATAAAACATTATGGTAATACAAAGAAATTTATATAGAGCCTGGCAATTATGGGATTACTCATCACATAAGCCCGGTCTTTGGCAATACAGGGTAACCATACGATCGACAAACAGTGACCCTTAGCTCTTATATAGGATTGCCATATGAATTCTATTTTACAATATTTTCATCCTGTCCAACCAAAGGCGAAGGAAGAAAAACAAATCGTTAGTAATGTTTCTGTGTATAATCATGACTTATATGGTAATTTTACCATATCCAATTTGGATAAACTTATTTTTAACCACAAAGGAATCAATAGATTCACTTTTAAACGATGTAAATCTAGCAAATGCAAATTATGCCCTGTTGCTAATACTACACAAATAGGTAGTGTTAATCACCATCATCTTACCTTTTGTAAAGTATATTGTTGTGTGTATTGTATCAGTTGTAAAATTTGTGGTTTAAAGTATATCGGACAGACAAAAAATCCTTTACATTTAAGAATTAATCTCCATAGAAGCCAAGTTAATAAGGCATCTGATTCTACCTCTGAAAACAATTTGGAATTAAGACACTTTTCTACCCATGGATTTACAAATATATCAGTTACAATACTCGACTTAGTAATTGATTTAACAACTCGACTTTGGTGCGAGAATATGCACATTCTACAATGGAATACGATGTTTCCATATGGAATAAACTCTATCAATTTTGCACAAACCTATAATTTGGATTACTATATACATTTTAAGAATCCACCTACTGACTACATTCAACAATTGGCTATAAAAACAAAAAGAGGCAAAAGAGCGGGCAACAAAAAACCTATTGGTTTTTTAGCTTACGTAGAAAAATTTAATGGATATCTTTCTGAAATACGAAACTATACGCAAATTAAATCAAACTGGATTAAGAATTATGTGTATGGCATAAAGAAAAAATACATCCGCCATCTATGGAACGAATGGAAAAGAATTCCAATTTTAATAGAACATGAAGCTATTAATGACATTTATGCTGCAAGCATCGCTACCTTTTATAACTGCTTTAAAATACGTGCCAAACATTGTGGCATCGATTTGGAAAAACCTGTTGCTGAAATAAATAAGGAATATTTTATCGTCACATTTGGTAACAAAACCTTTGATCATATCCCATTTAAGGATATTCTACACGAGTTCAACTTTCTTTTGCCGATGTTACACACTGAAATATGTTTATCTTTTCGATTTGCCAAGACTAATGGAAGAAAAATATTCAACTATATTATGATCAGTAAGAATCTAGGCAATCACATTAATTATAAATGCCAGTGTAAAAAGCATATTTTGTGCAATCAAGATCACAAACACATCGTTACTGGTGATATATCGATTGCAAATAATTCTTCTTTATACAAGTTCTTAAAATGGGTACTAAATTCAGACAACAAGACTTCAACACTGTTGAAAAAACCTTTTATAAAGAAATTGATCAATTTATTTACAGGATGGCGATCAAATACAGTTTTCCTATTGCATCTTTACATGAATGGAGATATAACATATATAATGCCTTTAAGAAGAACTATAATTTACGAAAACAATATTGTGCTTCTGATTAAATCAACGAAGCAGTTATGGAAGATTTTCAGAACAAATACGTAATATCCTATATGGATAAAATGAATAACAACTACGCTTTTGAATAACAACTACGCAAATGAATAACAACTACGCAAACAATTTTATGTTGAAAAAATAAGAACTTGCTATGAGGACACCAATATGTACAAACAAATTCTAGGTAAATATACTATTAATGTTAACCGCATAACAGCTCTTTATAAACTTATTGGAATTAACATTACAACTATTAAATTCCCATATTTAGTTCTGATACCTAAGATCCATAAAAAGCCTATTAAATTCAGACCTCTAACTATTGGATGTCATACTTACTTAACTAAAGCAAAGCAAATTTTATTAAAACTATTGACACCTATAATGAAGAAGATTCGAACCCATGGCACCGTTATGGTGAATAACAGCTACGAAGATGTTGAAAAGTTAAAAACATTCCCAGATCCTTTTTATTTTAGAAGCTATGATTTCAAAGACTTATTTAACAACATCAATTTGCAAGATATGTTTAAGATTTTGATGGAAACTTATTTGACATCTGATTTACATTTACAATATGACAAAAATAGATTTAAAAAAATTATTAAATTGGTCATATTCGAAAATGTTTCATACAATGGATCTGGATTCTATAAGCAAATCAAAGGTATACCCATGGGTGGGGGGTGTTCATCTCTACTTGCTGATTTTTATTTATTAAAGTATGAACAAGGAACTCAAATTATTAATGAGATGCCATATTTCCGCTTCGTTGACGATATTTTGATTGGAATATCTGATAGAACTTTTAAATTTGACTTTAGTTTTTATCCATCTGACTTGGAGCTCATAGAATCTGAAAATAACAACATAGAAGAAATAAATTTCTTGGATATCACTATATATTATGATCATCAAGAAAAACTTTGTTATAAGATATTTGATAAAAGACGTGATTTTAATTGCACAATCAATTACTTTACGCATTAGAATACTAATACGAGTATAACTATACAACGTAATGTGATCATTAATCATTTTGCAAGATACAGACGTTTAAATTCAACTGATAAACAGATTGATATTTGCATACGACGTCTAATTATGGAAGCCTTAAAACATTCATACTCACCTCGTTTCATAAGACATTATTATATGGCATATTGTAAAAAGTACCGTAAGGAAATATATGCTAATTTTGATGATTTGCTACAACTCAACTCTATCTGTTTGGAATCAGATACTCTGTAACCACGAGCTTATCTATCTCTACATCTGAATTTATCATGTTTTTCTTCTATGGACTTCTAACGACGTAGCGCATCTAAGACCCCCCTTTATACACGGTTAGAATATATTTTTATTCTTACTTGTTTCATTTTAACTGTTTTTATATGTTACTAGCAGCATACCCGTTCTTCGTACGGAGTGTATAATATAAAGAAATTTATAATTAGCAATCATGTACAAATTTTGTTAAAATACTAAATTTATTGCTCATAAAGAGAAGTTTAAGAATATCTGTTCTCACTATGCAAAATTATCTTCACGGGCAGATCTGAAGAATAAAACATCTTGGCCCCTTTTGTATGCAAATTTACAAAAAAAAAGGAATTGAATCAATATATGCAACCCCGTACTACTTATTTTGTCGCAGATTAGAAAATATGCCAGTGTGTTAGTAGAAGCTTACCCGTATTGCAATATGTGTCTCAAAAATATTTGCCAAAATAAAAGAGATGGCATAAAAAATTGAAAGTATCAAAAATCCCCGTAATCTTAATACCAGAAGGTCGTAATTGATTCGAATATATGTCAATATATATCAAAATATATGCCAATATACCTGTACTACTTATATTCTCGTAGATTGGAAGATATACCCATGCATTTGTAGAAGATTACTCGTACAACGTACTATATATGAGTTTCAACAATTTTCGTCATAATAAAACAATTCCATAATAATTTGAAAATATCAGTAATCCCTGAATCAACAGTCCCCGAAAATATCAATAATAATGATGTTTAAACCTGAAGACCGTAATTGATATTATCCAGTCAAAAATTCAATGTCACTGAAATTTATTTTATATACATATTTTTACTATTCAAATCGGAAAAGATTTAATAAAAATCATATGCCGCATAACATATTGGATCCGTTGCTAAGCGACATGATATCAATTGCTTTAAATAAATTGATGGAAATCATATCATCTGAATAATGCAATCTCCATGGAAGGTTTGGCGACATTTTCGGCAATTTAGCTATAACTTAAAAAATCGCCAAATTTATCGCCAAGTGGGATTGTAGAACTGAGAATCCCATTATGCGACAAATTGACGAAACATCGTCACAAAACTATCCCCTAACAAAACACAATTAATGTCATTTAAGCGCGATTTTATCAATTTCATGATATTTTTATGGATTTAGAAATATTTTTACCAATTTGGTGATATTAAAAAAATTTCTTAAATGTGTTACTAAGTAGGATGGATGGACTGACCGACAAATGCTACAGAAACATCATTTCAGAACTTTATTCTAAAAAAACAAATTTAATTTCATTGATTTGGATCATTTTTATCAATTTGGAGACATTTCCACTAATTTGGTAAAGTTTAAGAAAAGTTACCAAGTTATTTAGAGATATTCCTCTAAATTCGTAGCTCTGAATTTGCAGATCTGAAGAATAAAATATCCTGATTCCGTTTGTATATACTAAATGAAAACAGTAAAATTATATTAGAAGATACATACACCCGTTTTACTCTTTTTCTGCTTCAACAATCGGCTAAATGAGTTTATTGGGTAAACACAATATATGAGTTTATTAGCTAAACACAATATATGAGCTTGAAACCTCTTTGCTGAAATAAATGAAAGTAATGTACACAGTCTGCAATTTATATAATTAAAAGAACAATCAAACCGTTCATTTAAAATATATATATTTACATCCATTTATTTATTATTCAAATAGAAAAAATAATAATAAATATTAAAAACACATTTAATTTCATTCCGTTGCCGAGCAACATGATATAAGATAGAATCTTCCTCATAAAATGCGAAATTAAATAGCCATTTTGATTTCTTTTTACTTTACATCGTTGAGTAAAAGCTTGTGAGAGATGAACCATGGAGGTAGATTTTTCCATTTAAATTCATGTTTCAAACAATTCATGTTTTCCTATAGTGACTAATTAATGCAAAAATCCTGCACCAAACTCGGAAATAAAGTTTTATTTCATTTTGGCGTTTAAAACAAACGATTTTCATCCTTTCCGTTTGGATAAACCACGGAGTTGGAGAGTAGATCTCCCAAGAAAAAGTTCCGTTTTTCATTAATATCTTGACAACCCTTGGCCTTAGAAACTCGAAACTTGGACGAAATTTATGGGGGGCTATTTTAAGGCTATCCACAAAATTTCATTAAATTCGGTTCAGCCGTTTTCTCGTGATGATGAGACAAACAAAAATTTCGTTTTTTACTAATATCTTGAGAACCACTGATCGTAGAAACTCAAAACATGGACTAAATTTTAAGTGGGGCTATTTCTAGGCTACCCACAAAATTTCATCAAATTCGGTTCAGCCGTTCTCCCGTGATGATGGGACAAACAGACAGACAGACAGACAGACAGACAGACAGACAGACATATTTTCAATTTTATATATATAGACTAGCAGCATACCCGTTCTTCGTACGGAGTATATAATATAAAGAAACTTGAAATTCATAATCATGCCCAAATTCTTATAGTATACTAAATGACATGTTTAATCAAAATATTCTGTTAAAATATTTAATATAATGCTCCTAAAAAGAAGTTTAAGAATCTCTGTTCTCGCTATATAAAATTATCTTCATGGACATATCTGAAGAATAAAACATCTTGGACCTCTTATGTAAGCAAATATAAAAAAAATATGGAATTGAATCAATATATGCAAAATAAAAGCGTTAAAATTGTATGGGACCCGTACTAATTATATACGCGAATATTAGAAAATATAACCTGTATTAGTAGATTACATGTATAAATTGAAAATACCAATAAACCCGTAATCTTTAAATCTGAAGACAGTCATTTATTCCAATATATGTCAAAATTAAAGTGCTAAAATTATATGGGAAGATATACACGTACTACTTATAATGTCCGATTATTAGTAGAAGATTACCCGTTTTGCAATATGAGTCACAAATGTTTTTTGGTAAAATACAACAGACGACGTAATAAATTGAATATATAATTAATCCCCTTAATCTTCATACCAGAAGACTGTACTTGATTCCAATATATATGCCAATATATGTCAAAATATATGCCAATATACCTGTACTACTTATATTCTCGTAGGTTAGAAGATATACCCGTGCATTCCTAGAAGATTACTCGTACAACGTACAATATGCGTGTGTCAGCAATTTTTGCCGCAATAAAACAATGGCGTAATAACTTAAAAATATCAATAATCCCTGAATCAATAATTCCGGAAAATATCAATAATAATAATGTTTAAACCTGAAGAGTATAATTGATATTATCCAGTAAAAAATGAAATGGCAATGAAATTTATTTTATATACATATCTTCATTATTCAAATCGGAAAGGATTTAATAAAAATCGTCTGCCGCATAAACACATTGGATTTAAATCCGTTGCTAAGCGACATGATATCATTTGCTTCAAATAAATTGGTAGAAAAAATATCGTCTAAATAGTTATATTTCTATGGAACATGTGGCGACAGTTTCGTGAAATTAGCGACATTTTAAAAAATCGCCAAATTTATCGCCAAGTGGGACTGAAGAACTGACAGTTCCACTTTGCGACAAATTGACGAAATATCATCACAATACTATCCCGTAACAAAAAACAATTAATATCATTTATGTAGCGCAATTTTATCAATTTCAAGATATTTTTATAGATTTGAAAACATTTTTATCAATTTGGTGACATTTTAAAAATTCGCTAAATGTATTACTAAGTAGGATGGTTGGTCTGACAGAGAAATGCTAACCAAACATCATTTCAGTACTCTCTTCTAACAAAACAAAAAAAAATTTCATTGATATGTAGAAGACCCAAGCCACACGACCAACCCGAAGGTTTATGGCAGCTGTTTGTGTGTCGTTTATATCAATTTGGCGACATTTCCGTCAATTTGGCAAAGTTTAAGAAAAGTTGTCAAATTAGCGATATCCCTCCAAATTCGTAGCTTTGAATTTGCAGATCTGAATGAAACATTCTTATCCCGTTTCAATATACTAAATGAAAACACTACAATTGTATTAGAAGATATACCCGCTCTACTCTTTTTCTGTTTCAACAATCGGCTATATGAATTTATTGGCTAAACACAATATATGAGTTTAGTAGCTAAATACGATATAAGCTTGAAAACTCTTTGCCAAAATAAATGAAATTGATGTACGCAGTCAGCAATTAATATAATTAAAAGAAAAATCAAACAGTCCATTCATAAGATATACTTTTATATCCATTTATCCATTTATTTATTATTTAAATCGAAAAAAAATAATAAAAACATTAACAAACACATTTAATTTAATTGCGATGCCGAGCAACATGATATATCCTCCTAAAATGTTAAAATTTACTAACCACTAACAGCACACCTGTTATTCGTACGGAGTGTATAATTTAAAGAAACTTAAAGTTCGCAATCATGTGCAAATTCTGTTAAAATATTAAATTTATTGCTCCTAAAGAGAAGTTTAAGAATATATGTTCTCACTATGCAAAATTATCTTCGCGATCAGATCTGAAGAATAAAACACCCTGCCCCCTTTTGTAAGCAAATTTACAGAAGAAAAAATAGGAATTGAATGAATATATGCAACCCCGTACTAATTATATTGTCGCAGATCAGAAAATATGCCAATGTGTTAGTAGAAGATTACCCGTATTACAATATGCGTCTCAAAAATATTTGCCAAAATAAAAGAGATGACGTAATAAATTGAAAACATCAATAATATCCGTACTCTTTATACCAGAAGGTCGTAATTGATTCCAATATATGCCAATATATATCAAAACATATGTCAATATACCTGTACTACTTATATTCTCGTAGATTAAAAGATATACACGTGTATTTGTAGAAGATTCGTACAACATACAATATATGAGTTTAAACAATTTTTGTCATAATAAAATAATTGCATAATAACTTGAAAATATCAATAATCCTTGAATCAATAATCCCCGAAAATATAAATAATAATAATTGTTAAACCTGAAGACCGTAATTGATATTATCCAGTCAAAAATGCTATAAGAAAAATCAAATCGTTCTTTTCTAAAATATATTTTTATATCCATTTATTTATTATTCAAATCGAAAAAATAATTATTAAAATTAACAGACAGATTTAATTTAATTGCGTTTCTGAGTAACATGATATAAGATAGAATCTTATAACATGTTAAATATGTCATGTCTTATAACATAAACTGCGAAATTAAATAACGATTTTGATTTCTCTATACTTCTCATTGTTCCGTAAAAGCTTATTTTAAATAAACCATGAACCATGGAGATAGATTTCCCCTTTAAATCATGTTTCAAACAATTCATGTTTTCAGAAAGTGACTAATTAACGCAAAAAATCTCCCATCAAACTCAGAGATTAAATTTTAATTCACTTTCAAACGATTTTCAAGCTTTCCGTTTGGATAAGCCACGGAGTTAGGGAGTAGAACTCCTAGGAAAAAGTTCCGTTTTTCATTAATATCTCGACAACCCCAGGTCTTAGAAACTCGAAACTTGGACAAAATTTATGGGGGGATATTTCAAGGCTATTCACCAAATTTCATTAAATTCAGTTTAGCCGTTTTTCCGTGATGATGAGACAAACGAAAATTTCGTTTTTTACTAATATCTCGAGAACCACTGGTCGTACACACTCAAAACACAGATATAATTTTAAGTGGGGCTATTTCTGGGCTACCCACAAAATTTCATCAAATTCGGTTTAGCCGTTCTCCCGTGATGGTGTGACAAACAGACAGACAGACAGACAGACAGACAGACAGACAGACAGACAGACAGATTTTCATTTTTATTTATATAGATTGTGAATTTAAGATCTTCTTGTGACTTGAAGTATCTATACATCTGGAATTTATCATGGCTTTCTTCTATGGACTTCTAACGACGTAGCGCAACTTTATACATGGTTACCATATATTTTTATTCATACTTGCTTCATTTTATATGCTTTTATATGTTCTTGTGACTTTAAGATCTTCTTGTGACTTGAAGTATCTCTGCATCTGGAATTTATAATAAGTTTCTTCTATGGACTTCTAACGCTGTAGCGCATCTACGAACATCATTTTTAAACTTTACACTTGGTTAGAATATTTATATTCATACTTGTTTCATTTTATATGCTTTTATGTTCTAGTGACTTTAAGATCTTCTTGTGACTTAAAGTATCGTTACATCTGGTATTTATCATGGATTTCGTCTATGGACTTCTAACGACGTAGCGCATCTACGAACATCCTTTTAAAACTTTATACATGGTTAGAATATATATTTTAATCATACTTGTTTCATTTTATATGCTTTTATATGTTCTTGTGACTTTAAGGTCTTCCTTTCGGGATTCCGTTTTTTCCCCTGGCATACTGTTGATTGTTTTTCGGGCGTGTAGTGGTTTCCGGGAGTGTTTCCTGGGATTAAAAGCATGCTTAAACCAGGAAAAGGGGTCGCAATACCCCTTGACCTCTCTACAACCCCGTAAACACACAACTTCTAATTGTATTATTCCATTTTCAATTTCATTTTTTCATATTGTACTTTGAGGCTTAGATAGTGCAGCAAATGCGCTTTACTATTCCTTGGATTTTATATTATATTTAGATTGTACTTGAGGAATATATATATATATATATATATATATATATATATATATATATATGCATATATATATGTACATATATATATATATATATATATATATATATATATATATATATATATAAACCTTCATTCTGTTATTCTACTTTAAAATACTTACCAAATCTCATTACTTAAATTAATTGTATTGTGTTGAATCATAAAATACTCCTCTCTTTTCGTAAAGTTTTAAATTAGATTACTTGTCATAACATTGAAGTAATCCGATTAAGTTTTGATTAGGCTTACACTAAATGGAATTCATTTCAATGTGAAAATCCTTTTTGATCAAAACAAGTATTGTATTTCAATTTGGACACTTTTACTCAGAATATGCCTGATCTCAGTATTGACTGGAAGATTACTTGAGCAAGTAATTAAATTGAGTGTGTTAGCTTTAATAAGTATTCTTTATTAGAATGTGATTTATTGATATAGGTAGAATATTTAATCCTCCCTTTTTACATGATATAATTCATAATTACAAAATTTTTCCATGTAATTAGAAGGTTTAACTTCAAAATGCACAGAAATGCATTTTAGGGTTTTGAAAGGAATTTTAGAGCGAATTGGATATCATTTAAAAATTAAAATTCACTAAAGAATTACTGCAGTCATGCCTTATTACTCATGTGATTCAGATATAAAAATATTTTAATTGTTAAAAATTAACATTACCTATTAAATAAGGAGCGGTATGGAAATACCAAAATTTCAGTTTACTGTTATTTTTTGCTTTTTACTGTAGAGTTTTTATGTATGAAAACAAATGACCTAATAGAGGATTTGATTGTAGATCGCGTAAAAATTTAGGTTATGCTACAACTTTTGTTTATTTACCTGAGTGCCTGATAATTAATTCATTAGTAATTAATTCACTAGTAATTTAACAGACAATTTAAATATTAGATGAAATTAAGCTTAATACTCTGTAATACTATTGCAATATATTCAGAGATATTTTTTATAAATTTGTTGAATATTTATGATTAAAATCGTCGCGAAGAACGTGGGACACCTACTCTAGTAGCTCAGGGGATAAAGCATTGACGTGTCGGTTTAAAGATATATGGTTCGGTACATGGTCGGGACAGTCAGACCTTCACGAATGGTTTTAGAACTGTGCAGGTTAGGTGTAACGATAATGGAGATCGGAAAATGTGGCCCACTTACGAATTTTCTGTGGCCTATACGACTTATGGAGACAGTTTGAAAAATATAACCATGCAAGTTAGATATAATGATAATGAGATTTGGAAAAAAGTCCTAATTAGGAAAATCCAGTGGCCCAACATCATAACCACACAGAATGCAATTATGGAAAAAAACAGAGAACTCAAAGGAGGCCGTATAATGAGTCGTTTGTATGCAGATATGATTTCAGAGGAAAGGGGATTATAGAATCCGATTTATCAAGAAGAAATTGTAATAGTGTACGTATAAATCAATGGTCAGGGCATTGCCTGGCCAGTTTGAATATTCAAGGTTCAATCCCGGGGTGGGACAGTGATAGATTTATACTTTTATATTTGAAGCTCAGTTGACACTTTTAACAATTATTTTTTAACATATCTCTTTTCATTTCAGATATCATATCCATAGTTTCAATAACATATTATATAACTGCCTAATTTCACCAAAACAGTAATCCAGAGAACGCAATTACAAACAGCTGTTGGATAATGGATTGAGATATTGTGAGACAAGGAGGTAATTATACAGTTTTAATATTTACTAATATACAAAGAACTACGGCGCAGACTTGTAGGCACCGTTTTGCGACAGGCTTGTGCCACAGGGACAATAATGTCGTAGAGCAGTGTGGCCCCATTACATTCACTTCACATAAATTGCATAGCTTGTAAAACGGCATCATTCCACTAAATTCACTCCACATAAATTACAAGTGTGGTTGTGGGGCAAAAATCTCCTTGAGGCCAAGGTTTAAACCAAGCATCATTGAATAATCGGGTGGACAATGAAGAAGGGTTTGTATATTGCACTGTGGAGCAACCAATGACAGATACGGATGGTGTTTATGAACCTCAAGCAAAATTATGTGGCAACAAGGAGATAATGAATCCACATTCGAAATTTGATTCCAAAATGTCCAATAGTGTGTTTCATAAAAATGACTATTTATTAGTGCTGAGATATTTAGACTAGGAATGGCCAAGAGAGCGGTTATAAGCAATTATGGTGCAGAAGTGTAGAGATATTGAACAACAATTACTGTACAGTAGCGTTGATATTCAGTCAATGCCTGTCCAAGAGAAAAGAATCATTTATTATTTATAAAGGAAATAAACTTCAAGTAAGTGTTATTTATATGTGCACCACAGGTATAGCCATTTCCGGCAAAAGAGGTTCATGATATATATGCTTAAAATAATCATGTTTACACCATGTAACATTTAGCCGTGTTAAAAGATGTTAAAAAGTAACATCCGTTTTTGAAAGCTTGTATGAAGTATTGGAAATTATGTATTGTCATGAAGTTTTATTTTTGAAACTTTGTGATACTGTAAGACAAAACTGCATGCAATTTATATAGCCAATTACAATGGCATATTTTTAAGATATTGCTCTCAAACTTAATTTGCAACGATATGCTCAATTAGCCAACATCTTCACTTATTCATGTTTGTCAATCTAAGTCCATTCAAAATTATTCTGATGATCGCTTGAATTCCCGGTGAAAACTTGCAATAGATTTGTCTTCTACTAATACAGCTCGGAATTATATTTTGCGTTTTCAAAATAAATATACCTTTGATAACATATCGCATACATTTATTGCTATACAATCTATATTTAAATATTGTGAATTGCATCTTGTTACGAATTCAATGCTCAGCATATGTATCAACAAACGGCGTTAGAAAATAAAAACAACGACTTCAAGCATTTGAACACAATGGGACTCATATTATTGCCATAATAATGTAAACGAAATGCATCTTCAAAATAATAATGGACTTCATTTGAATTTCTATCGCGTTTAATAATGCACATAAATATACACATGTGTCTCTTTTCAGACATCAATCCAGATATCTAGTAATTGTCCATGAAAATAGCTGTTCAATTGCATAACTGATATTTTTATAATAAATCTTATGCAAAGAGAGGTTCAGCAACAGTATTCCTTATGTTTTGCATTCAATTCCCAAATTTGCATTTAATCAGCATTTTCATGTTGTGTACATTGGTATGATGATTCAACGGATGTAATAATGTGTCAGAATAAACCATGCGTCAAAGAATAACTATTGAAGATTGAAACAATTTATTGCTGCAATATTGTCATTTAATATATATATAATATTATTTCAGCTTTTATTTTTCATATCTGTTAAAAATAATCATTCATCGCGACACTTTGTTGTAAAAATGCATGGGAAATGCTTATAGCGTTTGGATGATAAAAACTATATTTTTAAATCAACTTTCATTCCTAAGTAACAGGGTTAAAGCTAGATACGACAAATAATTTGGTGACTGAACTGATTTGGCAATTTAGTGACTCGTAATTTATTTGGGGATATGTTGTAAATTTGCATTTAATGATTTAAAATTGTAAAAACAAATGTTACAGTTATTTTTGGAAAAAATATATTCCACTATAAGCTTGAAAATATTATATTTCTCATTAATCTTAATGATGCATTAGAGTGAACAAAAATATATTGAAGATATTCATTTGAAACTGGGGGGGGGGGGGAAACTTCTATACAGTTGGTAAAATAAATACTTTTTTAAACACGTTTTTCTCCATCATTGGTTACAATCAATATAGAAATAAAATGTTCAGGTAATTCATTGTTAAATGAAAACATTATTAGAATAGATATTCCATTACACTCTTTGTCTAGTTTTGAAAACTGTAGAATAATTTAAGAAGCGATAAAACATACATTTTTAAATATTCTCTGTGGATAACATGTATTTTATATGGCGTTTTGTTCAAACTTAAGCAAATGTTGGTGTATGCTATTTTAAACATACATTATATTTGCCTAAAATGAGGATTGTGGTTCAATTAAAACTATCATTGACGATTTGAAAGCACTTTGATTGAGTTTCTGTTTGATTGAGTCTTAGAACTGCTGGCGTATTGAAGAAATTAAATTTACAAGGTATATATTAAATATATTTGAAATGCAGTATGTATTTCTCTAACGTGGAAACATTATATGGTAATTCCTCTCCACTGCCCAACCCACATGACCCACCTGAAGGTTTAGAGGACATGGGTGTGCGATCGGCGAAATAGGAAACCTCAAAACAAAGACACAGCAAACCAACAGAAACTGCCTAACAGGAATACCACACTGACCCTACAACACGGCAAACCCTATGGCACCTAGAGAGACCAGACCCGGGCACTACTGGCCGTGGCCAAACTCCACTCGATATCAGAGGCAGCTTGACAAAGACGAAATATCCCCTCCCACAGGTCAGAGCCGCTTCTGCAAGCCCCAGAACACACTAGATAACGCGTACCCTCAAAAGAACTGTTTGGTACCCACTATACTTTATTAAACATCTTAAATTGAAGAATATTAAAATTATACAGTAACTGGAAAAGTTACACGACATCACTTGGGATTTATAGCTGGGACGAATCCCCTATATTCAATTCTTCAAAAAGTGTATTTGCGCCCCGTCCAAATTTTAGCAATAATTGCTTAAAAAAAATACACATATCGACCTAAATTAGCGGCTCTGGAAAGCTGCTGGGGTGCGTGAAGATTTGATTATTATAAAAGTAGGACAAGTAGCAATTTTCTCGAAAAGTCGAATTCGAATATTAACCAAAGCTCAGATATTAGAATACTTCGAATATCCAAATACTTAGAACATTCTAAAGGCCCGAATAATTATATCAAACTGCGAATATATATTACTCAAATTTCTTATAATTATTTACTAATTAAGAACAATTAATATAGTAAAATAAAAAAAAGAAGTGTTGTAAAACGACATGTATTCAAGTATCGTAATCTTGCACAAACAATGATTAACAGATGAAACTCGACGAAAATCACAACATAATGAAGTAAGCAGAACTGCATTAATGACAAGAGTCAAATGATACGTTTCTTAAAAAGAATAGATTTTCTTAACACCGAAGTAATTTGCTGGCATGATTTCTCCTAGACAGAGACAAACATGTATTCCGTCTGCTGTGAAAATAGTTGTAGTAGTATGTTAAGTATATTTCTAATGTAAAAGTAGAAATTACCATTCATAAATTATATGAATATAGCTCCTGTAAACTTTAATGAATGTATTAATCATCGCACGATGCATATGACATGAGAATATCTTCAAACAATATTACATTTGAGGTGTCGGAAACATCAAAGTATTGAAGTATTCGACCATCTTTACTTATTAATCTTTTACACCCCTTTGGACCAGAGGGCGCGGTAGACCAGTGGTTAGTGCGCTGGAGTTGCACTTGGTAGGCCCCAAGTTCAATTCCAGCTGCTGCCAAAACTGCCGCCGTGTTCACGCGGAGTACAATCACGTTAAACATGTGGGTCCGCAAGTCCTTCAAGAAAGGAAGTGATATTTTTCAAAGAGGTTGGTGGTAGGGGAAGGAGGTTACGGTCCCTGTGGATGCCTCCCCTACTGGGTTCTGGTCTAAATTTGGGTGGCACTTCCTGACCGTCCAAACAGTTACCTTGCACTTTTCTTGTAGGTCGGACGGTATGGGTTTCAACAACAACACCTTTGGACCAATGAGTGGAGGCGGGGCACTTCAGCACTTGCGCTGCTCTTTAAATAAGTGCCCGCGTTGAATATAAAAGCTGATTTAAATTTTAAATGTAGGTTTCTTGATCAGAATCATAGGTATCAGCATATCGATTTACAAACATCAGTATCAATTTTGAACGAAATTATTTTTCGAAATAAACTCACCAGCAGTCAATTGACAATAGAAAACCCATGATAACATATTGCTGGTTACCTCACATGCATGCAATACATTAAGTTCGCTGGAAATCCAACTAAGTTTTATCAAACGTCGAATTAGAAATCTCTGCATGGGGCTTCTAAATTACTTTCACAACACTGGACGGATGACATTTTTAATTAACATATCGCGATGCATTAAACTAGGGATTTGTACTTGATATATTCACCCAAACAAATTAAATGAGCGTCATACTTTTACTAGTGCATATTCTAAATAAGAATATTATTCATTGAAATATTTTTATTCGATGCAAAATGCATGAAGATTTAAAGTTGTGTCACATCTATTTCCACGAAAGAAATTTAAGAGACGAAAATATTTCTACTAGGATGGTTATTCTAAAGTATGCTAAACAAATTCAAAAGTATTCTCTTTTAAATACGTAAATCTGAATGACAAAATGTTCCCTACACTTAAAAACAAAATATACGGATACAGTGAGAATTTATAGCAAAACGTTAGTAAACCTATATTTAACAAAGCCCATATTACATGCAAATGCCACTTTGCAGTATCTAAAACATACTACAACATTTTTTCAAATTATATTATGTGATCAAATTTGATACTCAGTTTTCTGGTTTTAAAATTTCACAAACTCTGAACTAAGAACTATAATTATTTTTGCAATCATTTGGGATTTTTACTGACAACGCACGATCTTATTAAATATTAACAAATGGCATCAAAAAGTTTGTCAAAATAAGACTGGAATGTATAGAATGCTTAATTTAGAGTATAAAATGCATTTAATTATTTTTTAGTGGCCGACACGGTGGCTGAGCAGTCGAGGAAGGGTTTTTTTCGTGCTTCATCGGTTACCGAATTGTAGGTTTGAGTCCAACCTACGGCCATGGCTGATGGGCGTAGTGTGTTCCGCCCTAACTGATACGCCTAGGCCCTGCGCCATTAAAATGGTTCATAAATTTGGCCGATGTATAAGCGAATAATTGAATGTATCTAGTGTCTGGCCATTAGCAAATAATTAAATATTTTACTGTAAATCTGATATTTGAGTAGATACCTGACGTCGAGGTACAAGTTGCTCGTCGAGGTACAAATAATTCTATTTAAAGATGTTCCAGGTTTATTTTTTTTTTAATTTTAATATGACCGCATGGTAATATTTGAAGCTTTATGTGGATATTTAAATAATTTGTTTTTAAACGGATACATTTTTATGGTACGTTAAACACTAATTATTTCTATATTCTGTGCAATATAAAAAAATATAATTTTTACATTATGAGAGAACTAACAACGTCCATTCTTAGCATAAGTTACGTCATAGCCATATGAATGGCATTCATGTGTTAATACAAATATTTATCATATTTAAAGTAAAGTTGCGTTCTATTTTACCATACAAAGTATATATATATATATATATATATATATATATATGTATATATATATATATATATATGTGTGTGTGTGTGTGTGTGTGCGTGTGTGTTAAAATTTTAGCTAAGTTCAATGCAATAGTCTATCCCTATACTTTACTTTTTATTAAGTATACAGTGATGACTCTGAACAATAAAATAAATCACGCAGCCCACCCTAAAGGCTATAAGGTCTTGTTGCTTTGTCTCTTACTTCTTTATCCTAAGATTAATTTGGTCGTTCATTTGACATTTATAGTTAAAGGGGATTTTATTTGTCTACATCGGAATAAAAGACGAAGAATATACTACAAGACGTTTTAAATGTCACATGCCTTTCTTAAATGGGTAATTTCTTGGAGCTTGTATATCTTCATTTGGAGTACTATTTTTATCGATGTTCTTGCAAATTTTATTGAATAAACATTTATCAAATGTCGAAAATCTCTAATGTTTTTTAGCGTTTACATAGATAGTATTATTAATGCACATAAGACACATAAAATGTAGGCGTTTACAATGACTTCGTGACTCATTCCCTAACATGTCATCATCCATCGGGGTCTTGCACTAAATTCCGAGAGTTTTATAAAGTGGTTTTTCATGCTTCAAAGGTAGATACAGAAATATTATATTGACTCTGAGAATATAATGGTATAAGAATAACGCGGCATGATCTCCACATCTGAAATAATTATTAATTGCGGAACATTTTATATGGGATGGATATTACTCATGAGTCATGATTATGCATAATGAAAGTATAATTCCTTCACTCATTATTAAGGATAGTGAAAGGGTGCGTGTGTGACGTCCAGACGATATAATCTTTATCTTTGCAATCTATTAAGGCAGAAACATGAACTACATATGTATAGTGGTGTGCTTTCTATGTCTCATTGGGAAATACAAAAATTGAATATGATCGTAAACCGCCTTTTAAAGATTGTAAAGGATTGGATATCTGAAGAGAACTCTTCTCTCGTCCTTGAAACATCATCTAAGAACCGAATTTACAGGGTTCATTGTTGAGGCTGATAGGTAAGCACCAGTTTTCATAGTTCTGTAACCAACATATAAATGTATGAAATGGATGAGATAACTTAACATCATCACTGTATTTATTTGTATGCACCCAAGTCGAAAATTTTGGCAGAGTTAGTCCTTATTTATCGTAAGTTAACACTTGAATGTTATATACATCAATTCTACAGGCAGCAGATGGTCTGTAATGATGAATGACCCAATCGACGTAGGTATTTGTGATATTTATTTAGACATAAAATACGTACCTTTTTTAAAATCAAATCCAAATTCAAATTACATTAGTTTTTATTTTCCACAGGAGTGCTTTTGTTGTTTAGACTGACATAAACTTACCAAATGTATATTACCAAAAACTCTGATCGTGTTATTAGAAACTCGGTAAAATCTGAAATACTGCTGAAATTAGAATCATAATAGATACATCTATTCTACGTACATTGAAAACACTTAATTTTAATATATTATAATATTTCTCTTTCATTTAGCCTCTTCGTATTGTTTTGTACCTCGGACACTTGCATTAAAAATTATATAAAAATAATTATATAATAATGAGAATGAAAATTTCTGAAGATCTAGAACAATGGGATTGAATGCAATTTAGAGATGCACAAACGAGCGGATAGAGGCAGACACACAAAATTTCGATAAATCATAAATATACACACGAACACAGTGTGTAATATATTTTAATTTTCTCAGTTAGGTTTCTCTGTCATTTATCCCCGAATATTTTAGATATCCAACTTTATTTGTACATTATCCCCTCTTTTATAGCTAAATGCATCCTGGTGAGGAAGTTTGTTTCTTCAACCTTGCAGCTTCACTTGAACTCTGTTTATCCCTTAGTTCGACATCATAGGTCTTCAATCAACAGCTGGACCATTTTCGCCTCCCAGATCAAGTAGAGAGCTGAAATAAAACACACAATTTTAGTTCCGGGAACATTCTAATGTAGAATAGGAATATGTTTCGATCATGAGAGTTTGAGTGGCATCTTGAGTAGTCATACATAAAAGTCAGTTGTCATACATAAAATTTACACTTCATTTCGTTACGTCGTTACGTCATTTACGTATATTTCTCTTTTCGTTCCACATCTTTAACGAGCATATTCTAGGCTCCCAGAACACATAGAGAACTGAAAATTAACACACATTCTCATCTCCCCAACAGCTTGTAAAGTCAAAATAACCTTTTGATTATTATTTCTCTTAGTGTACAATATAATTTATGTTTACTTAAACTAACAAGTCTAACTGGTTCGGTTGATAGACCAATCACACAGAGCTAATCAGCATTTTCTGAGTTTCTAATGTAGAATAGGAATATGTTTCGATCGTGAGAGTTTGAGTGGCGTCTTGAGTAGTGGCTGAAGTAGTGGGTTTTTAAATAGTGTTCTTGAGTAAAGGGTCTTGGAATGAAAGAAGGGTTCTTGAGTAGACGATGACTAGGAATAGTGTAGTATTCAGAATTTAGGATGTAGCTGCAATACGGTGCGAAATAACAGAATGCCGATATAAGCATATAAGCCTTGTAAACGCATATCCATGTAAGCATTATTACCAGCTTCGTATATTGTAGTAGCTTGTATATTTGTCATTTATTCTGGGCGTGTGCAATAAAAATTAGTATATGTGTTGTGCATTGCTTTAAACAGCTAGATGTAGTAATTTATGCAAAGTACCCAATAAACTGAGTTATATTTTAAACAGTGTCGTCCTGTGTTATTTCCCTTGGACCTAGGGGTTAAAATATCAAGTGATCTAAGTTGGAGTAAGTCATTTTTGACAGATTAAATAAAAATAATTTATAAATTCATCTAAAGACAATAAAGAGGCAATACATTTTCAGGCTTTCATCTATAAAAGTTTCGCGTCCTTACATTACTCTCTACGCCATTTCCGCAATAGGAAGTTGATAAGTTTAGGACAAAAACAGTAAAAGATAGAATTAGAAATAAATAGTGATAAATAAGAGAATCCTCACAAAGTTCCCAATTGAAACCGGAAATGTATTAAAACTATAAATTGAATATAATTTCAAATGTGTACCTTTATTTTTCTGTGCAAATAAACCCAATTTATAGATTATAAAATAAATACATTGAATATGAATTTGAGTCTGTAGGAAAACTCCTGTTGCTGTCGCATCATATTTCTTTACAGACAGAATATGTCAGTTTCAAGAATGATTCGTAAAATAAAGAAGCATAATAAGTATTATTACTTCCATTACAGCTACATAATATTTCAAGATAACAAGCCTATAATAATAATGAAACCGATGCATTCATGATGTCACCTGCAACAGGAGCGTGATTCTTACTAACTTATAGAGCTACCACTAATCACAGGTTCGCTATACTTACTAGTTTTAGTTTGGTAGATGCATAGTTCTGCTCAAGCTTTCAAACTGATGATTCTTCAATTAAAAATGTAATTAACTTGTATATGCCTCTAAGCAAACATATAAAAAACAAGAAAGATCAATCATGCTTAAAGCATTGATTATGAAACACTTTCCAACTTCAATGCAATTTTATTTAAAAAAGTCGAAAATGCAATACATTCCTCGGTAATATTTTAAAACTTATCACAATACTACATTGATTTATTATATTTGAAAACTTAAACCTTCATTGAAAAAAACGAACTTCATTCAAATAACGGCATTGAAATATAATATCTCTAAAATGCAATACATTCCACGGTAATATTTTTAAATCTATCATAATTCTGCGATAATTTATTATATTTGAAAACTTCATCGAAAACAACTGAAATGCATTCAAATGACGTCATTGAAAAAATAATACGCCTGGATCTCTCTATAAAAGCAGGATTTCATTCATAACTTTCTCCATTTCATTCATCACAATACTATAATAATTTATTTTATGGAAAAATTAAGACCATGGAGCTACAATTCATAAACTTTATGCTTAAAACTTCATCAAAAAAATCGTCCTTCTGTTTATAAACTCAATTAATATTTCATTCATATCAGCCATGCAGACTCCATGGACTGAATTATTTTGTGTTAAAGAAATACAGTAATTCTAATACAACTCATTCTACATATTTTGCTGTTTACATTTTACATAGGTGAAAAATAGGCTTAGTTGTAGAAATAATCAAATTTGAATGAGAATTTAAACTCAAATATATTGCCATTGTGTTGTTTTAGTATGTAGATGCACAGAATTTAAGCAGAAATAAAGTAGTTTTAGGATGGATACAACACTCAATATGAATTAAAAAGAACTTTAATAAATCACGAATTTGAAACAAGATGGATGCCATATATCATTTTGAAGTGGGTCATGTGATCGTTTCATATCATGGTCACGTGATCGTTTCATATAAGGTGTGCAATTATTATTTTAATTTTTATTTAAAAAACTACTGAATATATTTAGCTGAATTTTTTTTTATATATTTTATGGAACAATTTGACTATTACCTAAAATTTTCGAAGCAATTTGTGAATTTTAAATCCGCTTAAAAAATGTTAGAAAAATTAGGTCCCATAGGGCTCAGTGTATTTCATTTTTTCAACCCGGGTTCAATCCAAAACTAATTGTGTGATATTATTCATTTATATTCCCATAGGTCCTACAGACCGTCTGAACAACATACTAAAATTTCATTTTGATTAAGTCATTTTTACGGCAGTTATCGTGCTAACGGACAGACAGACAGACAGACAGACAGACAGACAGACAGACAGACAGACAGACAGACAGACAGACAGACAGACAGACAGAATGAACAAAGTCATAAACACTTTTCAACTTTGTTGTAAAGTGTTAATAAAATAGAGACAAATAATATATTTTTGACAATCTATAAGTCACTAATTCAAATCTGACATTTGATGAAGCAAGGCATCGCGTAAACAATATATTAAACGATGTTGAAATATATCTTTAACTAATATGGATTAATGAAAATTTATGCAATTGAATTCATAAATTCCACCATATTAATTTCCACGATCGATCACTGGGAGATATTTAAATAATGATAAATATTCAAATACTTAAGTGGACGAGAGTTTAGTTTATTTGAATATTATATATTTCAAAGGATGAACTATTAAATCATAGGTGGCAGCTCCACACTTGGGGTACGTATTATTTAAAGTATATAATGACATATAAATCGAATTAATAGTGTTACGTCACAAATAAATGTTTGACTCGTTGGAATTTTTAAAGGTGTGGCTTTGAGTTGAAAGATGTGAAAATTATGTTACATCCTATCTATGAGTGTCATAAAAATGTTGTACACCATAATGTGGTGTATTACTTAATTGTTCAGTTATTCATATAGTACAATATATCCGTCATAGTACAATAAAATCTCAGTGCATACATTGCATGCGTTCATAACAACTGCCCATATGCGCAGCCGGGCATACACCAGTAACAATAATAAAAAATTATGTTATTTACCAGAATCAACCTGTTTAGTCACAGGTTGATGCCGGGGATACGCATTAAAACTCACACTCTAAAATGATGAGAAGCTTTTGTTACCTGTCATCACACTATAAATACTGAATACTTATTAGTTAAGTACGCTTCTATCTTCTTCAACTGACGACATCTACAGTAAAAATCTAAATACTTTTTTACGAGAGATCAAATCTTGGTGAATATCAATAAATTATTATAATTGGACTGATTGTTACAACACAATATGCTAATTTATATTGGGCAAACTCACATTCTACAAGCTATGGAGTTTATTGAAAGCATTGTCAAGCCCACTAAAATATAAATTTATATGATATACCACAAATTGTTTTAACATGCTAAACTGTTTGTGATCATATTTATTTAAAACAGCACTGATTCAGTAGGACACAATCATGTGTATTTAAATTTAACAATAATTTTCAAATTAATCTTATGTAATACAGTATATTATTAATAATATAAACTCTCAATTATCTGTATGTTTATCGATCTCTGGGTAACTCTGCTACAAAATGTGGCCATATGTGTTTCAATCAGGAAAAAATTAGTGCTTAAGTGGAGGGTTTTGAAAATGCTGATGGTTTGGGTTAGTATCTAAATTGTAAGGTTTATCGGTGATGGAAACACGTTTGGCAATATTTTGTTTAATTTATTAATGCTTAATGATCATGATTTATTGATGACTATTTCAAAAAGTTAAATATTACTTCCAGATGGGAAGTGATATTTTTCAAATTCTGATTCCTATCATATGTCGGGCATAACTTCTAGTATTTTATACAAATATATGTAATCCATGATTTTAGGAAATCCCAATGCATACGTTAATAAAATTGTAGCAACACGTATAACTGAATTTTAAAAGCTTTTGTGAGACCAGGAATAGATAGATTTGAGCTAAGATTTAGAGGAGACAGTATTATGGTAACTATTTACGAGTGTCTTTTTCATAATGGTATCAGACAAAAGGACGCCAGTTTTTTAATACCCTGACCCGAAAGGTCAAGGTAGGCAATAAATCGTGGAGGCCAAGATGAAGCCTCGAGAGACCACAAGAATGGTCAAAAATGTAACCAATATGCAATATATCTGGGCGCAGTCCCCTAAAGTCGGCCAATCAAAGCCAAATAGGCCTCAAGCAAAAAGAGACAGCAACCAAGATATGATATTACACAACTTCAAGGAGAATATGTCAGATTTCTACGAGAGTACGGAGGCAATATAGACGAGAAGTCACGACGATTTCTACATGAGACAGAGGCAAATGAGAAATGACAATGTCTCGATTACAGTTGTTCCAGAAGTGTTTGATATTAACACTTAGACGGCAGTACTATATGATCGACTAGTACGAGTGGGAGAATTATACTACGAGTTGATTCCAGTACAATGAGCAGCATTAAGTACGAGCTGGTGACAAAGTCCAAGATTGTCTTGAAGATATGTGTTCATATTAATAACTGTTGAACGTCGTTAATGCATTTTAGACATTTGTAAGTAAATGGTTTCACATCTGCTCACCGCTGCAATTAATATGAATAATTGTTGTAATTGATTGTACAGTAATAATTGTAATAATTTACAGAAATCGCACTGAAGAAAAATATGGTGGGTTTTATGAGCGGCACACAATGCAATGCGTTTAATGTTTTAATATATAATGTTTCACGATTTATGATCTTACGGCCGTGTTTAAGTTAATTTAATTTAAATTTTTTTGCATTTAAGTTTACTGTGCCACACTTTCCACAGTTGTTATGTCAAATAGGTAGTATTAAAATATTAATATTGTTGCAAATGTAAAATAAAAATAAAAAATAGAGTTTTAAAAATTGAAAGCAGTGAACACGAAATGACCCATGAAAACGATCGCAAACCCAAGTTAAACTGTGCGTAAGTATAACTGATTAAGAACTTACATGCTATTATGAAAAATATCCTCTCATAGGATAAAAGCTGCTTAATGAAATCCTGAGAGGTTGAAATTTTTACAATGGTATTCGGAACAAAATAATACCTTGCATTTTTAGAGTATTTGCCAGAAATACTTCTTCCAAAAAATTCTGAAATCCATGCTAAATTCCTGAAGTTTTGTGCTCATGGAGCATATGCTTTGAGCATATTCTCTCAAACGAGCTTTATTGACTGTGAAACCATGATCCACAATTGCGGAATGTGGTGAGCTGAGTGTGTATTTGCCGTTTTATATAGTATATTAAACTTCATCCAGAAATGTTAAACGGTATATAACAACCAATATAATTAACAATGGTTTATAACATATGTCCTATGCTAAGTTTGTTGCTATAGTGTAATAGCGTTTCAGATCTTACACTAATTTTCGAATTAAAAAAACCGACAAATAGAATGCTGAACTTAACAGTTCGTATTCTGCATTTATAAATAAGCCTAATGTAGCAGTGCAACATTTTGGGTCAAGATACAAGCTTTGAATCCAAGAAAGTAAATTTCTAGTTATTAATTATATTAGAAATTATGATTCAAAATATTTTTAAAAATAAACTACACTTTTTTAAATCATCAATAGTGAATATAAAGTGGAAATTATACAAATAAAGTTAATAAGTTTAAATGATAAAAATCCTACTCTTACGTTTATAGGATAAAGCAAATTAGATATTTATAAAAAAAATCGGTTTTAACAGCTTCAAATTAATGAAATGGGCGTTTTATTCTCAAATGTTAAAGTAGAATGAGGCAATTTCATACCAAAACTTGAATACTCTGCCGAAAACAAATAAATTGAATCACTGAGCTATTTTTATTTTGTATCTCTGGAAGAATATACTGATAACATGGAGGTGGGTAAGGTAATATCGCCGTATCGACCAGTTATTAATGATTTTAGACAAATATTTTACCGAGTTCATTGAGACACACATCTTTTCACTCCCTTCAATGATAGAGGGAAAATATGTTCAAGACTTCTTAAATCGATAAGGTTAACGTTTATATGTGGAGCAAGCGTGCAAAAGTGGATCAACAGATGAAACGATTCATAACAAAAAAATAAAAAATATATTTTAAAAAATCTCCCCCTTTTATTTGTTTGTAAATTAAATGTA
The DNA here is from genome assembly GCA_951213105.1 of Amaurobius ferox. NCBI lineage: Eukaryota > Metazoa > Arthropoda > Arachnida > Araneae > Amaurobiidae > Amaurobius > Amaurobius ferox. The sequence goes on along the minus strand of OX578140.1, from coordinate 54,909,615 downwards.
TAAAAATGTTTGTCATTTTTAATGTTTAAAAGACAACGACATACCATATTTGGACTTTCTAGCACTTTGGACTTTCTCTCTGTTTGTAAATTAAATGTATAAAAAATGTTTGTAATTTTTAATGTTTAAAAGACAACGACATACCATATTTGGATTTTCTAGCCGATCCTGTTATCAAGTTATTACCAAACAAGTGCATTACCATGGCTGTCCAGTGCAGGCTGGGCCTGTAAATTTCCAAATAGAAAGAAAAATACCACGAAACACAACGCATACTAACTTTGGAATTTTCATAGTAGCTCAGGTTCTCGGATTATTGATAAAAGAGAAATACGTTCCTAATGTTAGGAACGTAACCTCTAGAATCGTGGGTGTATACGCAAGGACGAGTCAAAGATTCTGGATAACTTATGTTTATTCACAAGCATAAATTAAACAGTAGCAGTTTACAATCAAACATCACATAAATACTCCACTAATTTCCCAGAATAAGCAATAATATTCTCAAACCACTGGCGAAAATAATTTCACAAAACAGCAGCTACTGTTCTCAAAACATTGACAAAAATCACCAGTCCAATGTACATCATGTCACGCCAATTCTCAAACTCCACTACAGTGAAAGGGTGAGTACTTTTTATAGTATCTCCATAGAAACTTCTAGAAATCTCTATATCTAAAAAATAGTCATTCTATCGAAAATTTTCTGGAATATTCCAGAAGTCGCCAATTTTTACCAAATTGACTATAAATTTGCAAAATCTGGCTATCTTTCTTCTAAATGAGAAATCCTGGCAACCCTGGGCTCACCTTATCCGTACGTTTTGATGACGTCATTTCTTCAAATTTTCTTCGTCTGACCTTCGAGACAGACAAAAATGGAGGCGCCAAACGGAACATTGAACTTTCGCAACACTAAGATGTGTTCAAGACGTGGTAGCTCGATGAGGTTCAAAATCCAAATAACTAAAATATACTAGTAATTATATATTAAATTTAGACTTTCTACATAACATCTCTGGTTTTCTAATTTATCCTCCAAAACAGGATAGTTTTATGATTGGTTCAAGCCGAGCCAGTCCAATAAAGTTTAAAATCTAAAAAATTAAATATACCACAAAAGGTAATGTACAATTTGAATTTTCTGGTTGTTCCTGTTTACTTGTTATTCTCTAAAAATCAACACATTTATATAATGAATCTAGGGAGGGCGAGTTCGATAAGTATTAAAACAAGAGATATCAAGCATGTATAAAGCATTGATCACGAAACACTTTTCAACTGAAATGTAATTTTATTTAAGCATGTCTAAAATTCGATATCATGTAGGTAAAAGTAAAAAGATGAAACTTCATATTAAGAAAACGCCAATATCGTTTCAGACAATATTTCAGGTGGTGCTGGGATAAAATATGTAGTCCTACTCTGTATGCATTTCTATGGCGAAAGGCCTATAATATTTATTTAAACTGTCAATGTTGTAAAAATAATTTATTAGTGCAATGCAAAGTAAAACTAAAACAATAAAGTATATTCCTGCGCATTCAAATTATTTTGCCTTTCAATTCATTTTTATCTCCATATATTCTGCAATCTATCGTACACGTATGAATAAATAATATTGGTGAATTGTACTCATAATATGGGACATGTTATTTAAAACTAGTCAAAAATACATGTAATAAATATTATGCTTTTCTTCTGGGTCAATAATAGAGCATGGGCATGAGCTAAAATAAACAGTCTGAGTAGTAGAATGCGCAATAACATAAAGGCAAAAGGGCATTATTTTTACCATAGCGGCCAATAGTAAACTGACGATGATGGCAATTAAAATTTGAAACTAAATCCATTAAACATACATCAAAATTTACCTTTGTGCTGAAAGTAAATCATTTAGAATACTTAAGTAACAGTATACGTTTAAAGATTTTATTTCCTAAAATGCACTTTAAGTGATTTTAAGTGAATGTATACTAATACTCAATTTTACCGTAATCACTAACTAGCGTTCTGAAGATATATAATTTACTGGATCTTCTGCAGTATATATGCGAATGAGAAAGGAAAGGTACATAACGAATTTCCTTATAAAAACTCGTGTATGCTCCTGTAAATTAATAATTAAATAATGAAAATTTCAATACTGTTAAGAATATGTGCATTTTGTTTGGGAAATATAAGAGGGGAGTATTTTCCGCGTGACGTCATGTGCCCACTCTCAAAGCAGTATGTCATTTTCAAGTATTTCATTCATTGGAGTTTTATCTCTTTCTTTTTAACTTCATGTGCGATACATTCATAAAGCTGATACTTTAATGATACTTTAATAAATCGTCTGGCTATCCATGTAAGTGCAGTGGATATTTCACTCGTGCACTTTTATTCCAGACTCCGTAGCTAAATAGTTTTGCGTGAATAAAAATTCAAAAATTCTTATACAACTCATAACACCCTGATCTGTTTACATTCTGCATACGTTAAAATTAGGCTTTGTTTTACAAATAATCAAAGTTTGATATTCATCTAAACAATATTGTAGTTGCACTATCACAGTATACAGATGTACATAAAACACGCAAAATTAAAGCGGTCTTAGGGCGGAGGCAATATTGAATATAAATTTAAAAAAAATTTAAAAATCACGATTTTGACACTGTGAAAAATATGTATGCCATATTGTGTTTTGAAGCGTGTCACGTGATCTCTTCATATTTTATGGGCGTAAATAATATTTACATTTTTATTTAAAAAACTACCGAAAATTTATTGCTGAAATTTTTTTATATATTTTTCGGCAAAATTTGAATATTATCTAATCTTTTAGAAACAACTTGTGAATTTTGACTTCGCTTAAAAAATGTTTGAAAAATTATGTCCCATAGGGTTCTATGCATTTCATATTTTCGATCTGAGTTCATTCCAAAACTAATTATTCATTTGCATTGCCATATGTCCCACATACCGTTTCAACAACAAACCAAATTTTAATTTTTTTAAAGACATTTTTACGGCAGTTATCGTGCGAACGAATAGACAGACAGACAGACAGAATGAAAAAAGTCGTAAACACTTTTCAACTACGTTGTAAAGTCTTAAAAAGTATAATTTAAGTACTGCTTAAAAAACACCAATCAATGATCTTCGTACTAGCCAGTCAACGATCTACCACTGATATACTTGGATGGAAGTGCGAGCTCTTATTATCGAAGTGGAATCTGCACACTCTAAAATTGAACATTTTAGATACTCTTGTTGTGACGAGATTTCATAATCTCGCCAAACCCTTGTAAAAATCGCAAATTATATATTAATTATCAAGATTCTATATTTTTACATTATTTTAAACCCTGATTTAATTATCCCTCTTGTCTTTGAAATATGTATTATACAAAATATTCTATACTGAAAGGAAAGCTTTTAGCCATTTTATTAATCTGTTAAAACCGCATTCAGAGAGAAGTTTCGTTATTATTTGACCGTTAAAGTCAAGGTCTTTATTCCCGGGCAGAGCAGATGGCTTGCTCGAGGCCTGGTAATGTTAGTGCAAGGCATGCACTTTTCTGCAGAATAGATTTGGAGAGAAACTTCTGGATGAATTTGAGACCTTGTGGCGAGGGTCTGATGTGTCAGCATATTCATTTTTGAGACCCCGTCCTGGGCTGGCTAGGCTATGCCTGTGAAGTTTTCTATTGGTCAAAAGCTGTAAGTAAGCTCTCGGGCAGGTCCGAGTGAGTCTGGGACCTGAATCCGTCTGAATACATAAAAGCTGTTGCAAAGAATATTCGTGGCTTTTCTTCCTGTCTAGTGTCGACGCTCTCAGGTCGGCCTGGACCATTTTTCAATATTGCCCACCACGGAGTGCGGGAGTCGGCCCCAAGTCGACTTCTGGCCTCTTGTGGGCATGGGGAGAAAAGCCGAAGACACCTACATCGCCGAAGAACATCGATGGAGAGCCCGACGTCTAGCTGAGAGAGCTGCGACGAGGAAGGTACGATGGGGCCCGAGGTCTATGTGCCAGGTCGAAATATGGGTATGGTATAATGTTCCGACCCTTTTACAACTCCGACTGGGGAGGTAAGGTTTGACTGCTCTCTGCGTCTACGCCTGTCTCAAGGAAGTATAAATTTCCTAAATTATTTCAACTTGTTTAATTATCAGTCCTAATTTTCTCTAAGTGCGAGTTTTCTCCTGTTGCTTTGAGACCATACCTCTTAAATCATGTTGCTTATTATATACTTAAATGTTGCTGTGCCACTTTATTTATGTCGTTGATCACATTATTATCATTGAATTACTTCCGTGGCAGCAAATATATTAGTAGGGATCCTGAGTCCAGTGTCACTGTCACAGTTACTTAGCGTTGTGCTTCCTGATAGTGATTCAGTTATAATTTTAACTTCTGATCTTCTTAATTACAATATTGAATAAAGAAAGTGATTTATATTTAAACCTGTGTGGTTATTTAACATCTTTGTCTCTTGAAATTATGCATCTGTGTTTTCAGGATTGGACGTCTTACAAGGTAAGGGTTTATTGCATCTTTGTATTTATTGCACTGCAGGTCATCCAGGGATTTATTCCTGGACGAGAGAACTTCGAAATAGAACCTGGGTTTCAACATTTATGGGTGCGTGCCACCCTATTTTTCCTCCGTGACATATTGGTGCTTGGCACCGTGATTCCACTATGCGTATTTTCCGTCGTCACATTAAACCTGTGTGACATATTGGTGCACATGACTTTCCTGTGTGACACTCTAGATCTCTAGTTATTTACAAAATACCCGAGTGCATTCATATAGTGGATCCAAGACTGGCTAATTCAATGAGGTTAAATATTCAAAGATTGAAATGTACAGTAAAATACAACGACATACCAAAGTTCATGCTGTTGTGGTTGACGGAACTTCATTAGTGAGAGCTTCAGAAATTTGGTTGACGCTAAATTGTGCAGCACTAGCTCTGAAAATGTTGATTTTTCTCACATGCATGAGGCCAAATTACATTTGTCATATTTAAACATTTACCCAAATCCACCCTACTTATTTTTAAGAACAAAATTGGAATACTTAATATTTATGCCTTATGAATCATATGTCTTTAAGCAGCCATGTAATACAAAAATTATGTTTTGAGTACACATGAAAAAGAAGAATTTATCCAGACTCAAGATAACCTTTCTATTAGGATACATAATAAATTATTCAATATAATAATTTTATCATTTGACATAAGCTTAAATTTCATAGTAATTAAATCGCAATATAAAGAATGTCAAACAAGACGTATGATGGAGAAACCACATGTAATATTTGTTAACATTTAGACGAGTGAAAAGCAATCTTAAACCATTTTTCATATAAATCAATATTTATTTTAAAAAGCCAATTATTTTATATATTTTATTTTTGATTCTATCGCGTAACACTTTTTAATATATTTCGGAGCGCCACTGCTTCATGAAAGCTTAGAAATGACTGGCCAAATAAGTCAAAGAGCAAAAAGTGTCTTAGGAAAGAAAACAATATTTTCATTTTGTGGGGGAATAAATAATTAAATATCATTACTTACAAGAATAGTGGACGATAAGAAAATGTGCATGTCAAAGTGAGATTATTTTAAATCCTTTTGCCAGCATTTAAAAATACAATTACAATATAATATACGAAAACATATACTGCACATTCTCTGAAATTTGACGTCTATCAGAAGTTTATTCTGATGGGTTATTTTTGTCAATAGCATTAAGCACTGTATGTAACAATTTTATTTTATAACACACTGACACGTCTTTGTACTAGTATTTTAGCAATTACAAAAATGCAATCTAATAAATTTTACTGTATTTTTTTTATAAATAACACTTATTTCTTGAGCGAAGTTTACAATGAAGGGGTGTGTGTTTGAAGTAATTAAGCTGAATCATTAGTGAGCTCTGATTATCTTAATGACTTTTAACTTTTTGGAGCAGTGCACTTAATGATGACTTGAGTGTTTTCCGTTAGTAATTACTAGCAGACGTTAGATGCGTCCATACTACACTATGCTTAAACACTATTTTGAAGTAAGATCCTATTGAGTTATATATATTTCAGAAATATTTTGTATAAGTATCACATTATTCTTGTATATAATACATAATAAGCACACATTATAAGTATATTATATACATATATATATATATGTGTGTGTGTGTGTGAGAGTGTGTGTGTGTGTCATAAAACGAGAATATACAAGTGTACTAAGTGCACCAAAAATAACTAGACATAAAAGCGCGATGTAGCTTGTAAATGTCGAGAAATACGGCTAAGCAAAAGCTACGAGACAATTATCAGAAAGGTGAGGAAAAAGGACCAACTGGGAATACATAAAAGGCCTAGGGGGATTGTGACCCCTAGTTCCCGGTTAATAGTCGACTTTTACACCAATGGTAACACTCCCGGAGCCATATATTATCTGTGGTCATATTTCAGAACAACGTCAAAACAGAAGACAAACTCACAACAAGATCATGGAACCGATAGAGATATATCCAATAATATAAAATATTCGACATCGAAAAGATGGCCTTTTTGAAAAAATACACCGATTCCTCTTTCGTCACACCTCTTACAACACCGCTCAATAAATGATTCGCATGAAATGAAAATTCAGTTATCTGTAACGTTGCCAATTATAACTTGAATCGAAGATGTTGCCAAATCCCTTTTAAAAGCATTGTCAAATTGATTATACAGAGTATTGTAACAATGACGTAGGAATTCAAGAGGATAGAGCTATACCATAGCCTCCTTGATAAAAACAGTATCACTTTTGATACGATCCGCAGTATAGGTATGCATACGTGCATTACGTATAAAATGATTCAGTACAATATTGCGAAAAATCATATGACTCAAATTAGAATTCCAATTTATTATTTAATGTATATTGATCTTGAATTGGCGTCTTTTCTCGTATATCTTCGTATACGCAGTACTTCCACTTGAAAAATGAATACTTATATCCAGATAATTTATTTCTTTTGTCGTATTATTACGAGTTTCCAACAAAGTTAAATTCGTAGGATAGAAAGTGAAATCAAAGTTGGTTTGTTGCTGTGCAATAAGGATGTTATCGACAAATCTAAAGTATGGTAACTCATTTAATATGTGAGAACCTTTTTCGTAATGATAGAGGTAAAGACTTGCTAATAATGATGAGTATCCACCTCCTATAGGTACACCTTTAATTTGTTTGTAGAAATTTATACCATTAAATAAGATATTTTCATACAATACTATATCCAATACATTTTTAAATTTTTGTAATGGCACAATTTTTTGCATTTGATATAGACTATGCAAGCCGGTAATAATATCGTAAAGATCCGCCAAATTGATAGTATTAAATTGATCTTGGAAATCGTAACTTTTATATATCAAGTTTGTCGGTTGTTTGTTTAAGTTCCTTATCACATCTCCACTATTTTTTATCATGACTGAACCATTTTTCATTATATGAGTCATAATAGGCTATAGATAAGAAATAAGCTGCGTATTAGCTGTAGTTGTATAAGCCTTAAATGCAACAGTGACTGGACGAAACTTCACAGGATTTTTGTGAAGTTTAGGAATCATGACTAAATAAGGGTAACGTGTATGATGTAGATTGATTCCTATACGTTTATGTAGAGCCCTGATACGATTTTTCATTTCTTGTTGTTGTACATTCAGCTTTTGATATATATCTTCGTCTTTATAACTTTTTGAAGGAAATCTATATAGTATGAGAGCCATGTAAATGTAAATGTAAAATTTGAAGCTACGTTGTCAGTGTATCGCCATTGGTGTAAAAGTCGACTATTAACCGGGAACTAGGGGTCACAATCCCCCTAGGCCTTTTATGTATTCCCAGTTGGTCCTTTATCCTTACCTTTCTGATAATTGTCTCGTAGCTTTTGCTTAGCTATATATATATATATATATATATATATATATATATATATATATATATATATATATATATATATATATATATATATATACATATATATATATATATATATATATATATACATATATATATATATATATATATATATATACCAATTTTACATATAAACATGTGGCATAACCATTACAAATACCAATTACAATTGTTTATCAATTACAATTTTTCGGAATATTTGCATAATTGCTAAGTATGAGACCAGAAATAGATCTCACATTTGTTTTAGTGAGACTGTTTTATGTACAATATTTATTGTGTCTGAAACGGCAAGCAGTACTTCCAGTCTGGATGACGCCAGGTTTTACAGCATGAGAACCCAGAGGTCAGATAACACCATAAACCAGGAGTGTCAAGACAGAGGGGGTTGAGCGGGCCCTTACGGAAATGGAAATAACGACATTGGATAAAAGGTTAACCAATGTAAACGGTATTTTATATGTATAGTATTTTCTACGAAAAAATTAGATATATTTATATCTTCCAAAATATAAATCCTAGTAAGTATTTTTAAAATGCAAAACATTTTATGTAAAACATTTCATTTTATTCGTACAATTTCTTTTTTTTTTCATTATTATAGGAACTTTGCAATACAACTCTAAGTTACCAATAAGATTTCATTCCGAATATTAATGCTCTGCTGGGCACTTTTGTTACAATTTTAATCTTTTGTCAAAAGTTTTATATTTTATTCTTATTACAGTGATACTTAACAATCAAAGATACTTGCGCTCTCCTGTTTAGGCTTATCCTAAAAAGGAGATTTATTTAAGATTTGTATACCTGTATTTATTTACAAATACATTTTTCCTGGATATATTAGAAAATTTTGTCAATAAGTTTAGCCATGTGCAGTGGAGAGGCCATTTTAGTGGGCAATGGCTTTATGTGGCCATACTGTTAATAAATCTATGCTTTTTGAGGTCACATTTTAATGGAATATTGTTGTATAATCAATGCATCTTTGTGAAATAAGAAAGAAAAAATGTCTTTCTGCAGTCTATCAATAACGTCTGACCAAGTAACTAAACGAACGCCCTATCTTTTAATATCCCTGCAACAACTGGTCTAGATGTTGACAACAAAGTTCTGTATTGGGATTTGTACTATATAAACTTATGTTTAAGTATTTATTGCACTTGAATACAATATATTAATATATTCTAATAATGCAATATATTAATATATTCTAATTCTGAATTCAATATATTAATATATTCTATCACTCTTTTGCAAAAACAAACGAAGCACACATAAAAAATAATCCGATCATCTCGAAATTTCGCATGGTAATTCCTTTATACCAAATGTGCAAATGATTAAATTTGAAAGACCAATGAATGTTAATTTCGGTCATAGTGCGCGTTTCTACTGCGCAAGTAGCATCCTATGAAACAGGTTTAAAATGTGGACGGTTTTCTTTGCTAGTTCTCGGCATTGTAGTTCCATGGAGACACAACCAATAACGCAGTTACAATGTTGCCAAAAGGTAATTGTTTACAAAAGGTAAATTGAAATGTCTTCAATTTTATTTAATTACACATTATCAATTTACATCATTATATCTAACAATATAAAATATATTCTTCTTCTTCTGACACATATTAAAGATAATTAGCGAGAAGTAATTCCAGACTTTGTAATAATTGATTGAAATACTTGGTGGGAAAATTTAACGATTCTTTGTAAATTTTGGATAATCATACTATCCTCACATAGTCACTAATAGTACAGTACCTGATGACGTCTTTCGACACATGCTGAGTCAAACGCATATAGAATATCCGTACAATATTTCCACATCTGGATCACAAGATGTAATTTGGAGTTCCTCTCCCAGCAGTTCACCGTATATGGTACTCATGCAAAATCCAACTGAAACAAAATACAGCTTGGTCTTAAACTTCTCTCATATCCATTATTATCAATATGTCTTATCTTTCCCCTTACCGTGTTTACATATATATATATATATACTTTTCCTCCCCCAAACAGCCCACTTGCCGCACCTCTCTGGAATGCAGACTTCTCGTCTCCACTTGATCCATAATCATCTTCTTAATCGGGATTTTGGCTAATAATGCCGACTTCTTGTCTGAGCGCTTAGACTGTCCTTCGTGTTTGATTAATCAATTAATATTTTTTTATTTCTGGCATTACAATAACTATAATTATCTGTTATCAGTTGACATAAATTGTCCTTAGTTAATTAAAGCGTAACCCTTTAATTTCAAATATAAAGCTTGAAGGTTAATAAATATTTCAGATATGTTTATTTGAACTGCGAGTAAAATTTTAGCTTTATAATTGCAGCAGTGTAAATTGAATAGTGTAGCATGCATATTTCATACCAAAGCTGACATATATACATTGCATTCGTACCATTTGCATTCATACCATTTGCATTCATATAGAGATTTCAATTTATTGCATTTATTTACAAAACATAAAAATAATAAATACGGAATAGAATTTTTCTGGAATGTTTCTAGTAATGTGGTTAATTACTTCTACAGTATTCTATTATTGTCCATTGTTTGGCGGAGTGCCCTGTAAAAATGTTTCACTTTATTTTTTTACATTACTTTCAGGACTCTTTTATGCTATTTTAACTTCTTTGTCGTCTTATTGGGTCTCATTTATTCTTTTTCATACATGATTTACCTCGCCAGGATATTTCTCTTGTGTTTTGACTCACGTCAATCTTGTCTGTTTCTTCTCATTTCAGAGTGGATGGACTGTACTTCATGCTACTTTTTGCTTTGCTCTGTCTTAATCCGGCTCTTGGGTAATATAACGGACCCTGTTACTTCCATTCTCGCCCATTCCTCTTTTGGATTTCGAATTTGTCGGTTTTCTTGCCCTGACGAAGGGGGATATAGTGTATCCTCGAAACAACTGCATGCTGCATTATTATTTTCTTTGTGCTTAGTTACTTTGCTCCGGTTTTCATAAGCCTTCGCATAAAGTGTATTTTACTTATGAAATATGCTTTCAAATAATTTATACTCCGCATAAAATGTATTTAACTTATGAAATACGGTTTCATATAATTTATAATAAAAACATTTAATCGTTTTGTAAGTAGTTAATGAATACGAAATTCCCCATGCCACTAATCTCGGTCATTGTCTAAATCGCCAATAGTCAGCAAGAAAAGCTTATATGACAAAAATAAGACTGAGTTCTTTTATTGATTCTTTATAACATATTATTCGAGTTTTTCATTACATTTCTTTTATTCTCTTGTACAATGTTACAAAAACCTTTAATGATACTTCTTCAGGGTAGAACATAATAGTTTCACATAAAAAGAAATCGGCAATAATGTCATAAAATACTTTTTCGATCGTGAGAATTTTTACAGATTACGAACTCTCCTTTTTGACATATAAAGCCACTAAATTGGTTCAATCCATTTTGCAGATTGTATTGTATTTAGACATAAATATGGTTAATTAAAATCGGCAAACATATAATAAGTGATCAACTGCTAATTAAGAACAAAACTTGCTAATTAAGAACTCTGCTGAGTTAAGAATAAATGTGTATAGTATATTGAACATACCTGATCCCATTGAAACAATTGATTCTACATAGAGAGTTTGTAAAGTTCAGAAATTTCCTTTTACAGCTAAAATAACACAAGAAGAATTTCCAACTACAAAGTTGTAAGCAATTTGTTCTTATAATCTTCCACTTCTGCTTAATAACCACTAAGAATAAATTGCCCAAAGCAGTTCGTTTTAAGCGGTTGTTAAGGATTGATACTGCTTTTTTGTCCTGAATAAGACTTATAATACCCTCGAAACAATTGTCGTCACCTAAATGACAAAGCATGGCTTTCTTCAAGAAAGTGCTCTATGTTATTTCCTTACAAACGGATGTTTCATTTATCACAATAAACCTGCCAGTCTTTACAGGAGATGGGAAAAACTGGAAACCGGGAAATAAAGCTTGGAGTTCCATCTTCTAGAAATTTTATATGGAACCCAACGAAAGGAGGCATGATTCTAACATCTATGTTTTTAAAACCATAATAATTGTCAAAATTGTGGCCTATAATATATTATTTCTCTTTGCAAATGATATAAAGGTTTTCCTTGATAAAAAGGTTCAATAAAATTTAAAACTGTACAATACACTGTTAGAATGATTCCAACTTGGAACAACTTCTTCCTGCGTGATTTGTGATTATATTTCCTAGTATTTTGTTTAACGAATAATGTTATCACTTTAGATTATCTTTGGGAAGAAATCTTAAAATAACAATCTTCTTTACACACATATTTTTTTCTCAATTGTATCTTAGAAATATCCCTACATCTCAAGAAATAAAATGTTCACCTAAAGTTGGTTTAATTAAACGGTGTTTAGTTTCTGAATACACACGACTGTATAAAAATATTAATCTTTTTTAAACTTTTTAGTTTACAAGATCAAACGTGAAAGAGATTTTAATTAAATTGAAACTTTGTTCTTTGCAATTTCATTTAATCAGTGAATGTATTTAAAACTATCTGTACAATTTTATTTCTAAATAGTTCTAATTTTTAAAGTAACATGAATGCATTGACTTAATTTAAAAATATAAAATTAATAAATACATCTTATAATTTTGCCCTATTTGTAAAATTTTTCGTCTAGTTATTTTGATGTAGGATTTATTATTTAGATTCTGTATTAGATATTGTTTTTAAAAAATCTATTGTTGTAATGGTGTATTCCATTATTATTAATATTAAAACATTTTGTGCAATTTCATTTGCAAATTTGAGTCATAATTTAGTAATCAAAACTTCAAAATTAGATATTCCATGTATTTAAAAACTCGAAATTAGCAGTTAATTCAGTTGAGTCATGTTTTTCTCTTAGGGCATTTCTAACATCGTATACTTTTATAAATAAAAACATCCATGTTAACGTTATATCCTATATATTACTGATGGCACGTTTAGGAGATTAGTCTATGGGTAAATTAATCTCATTTTATACTGCTTAAATTGAAACTAAACAATTCTGAATTAAATAAATAAATAAAATCTAATAAAAACAACAGTTTATTTCATATCTGTATTTACTTTGACAGATATTTTTAGTATAGACATTTCTATTGTCCTAGTTATAATGCGATATACACATGTATTCACCATAATTCAATTACCCTATCTTCTGTAACATATATTTAGTTAATTTTTAATCTTGTTCGCTCCATAGATATATTTTTGCGTACTATTTCTGTTTATTAAATTTAAGAATGCGTTCAATATCAGAAAATAAAACATACTGAATTTTCGTCATTTAAAATGCAGCTTAATTGAGCTAAACTTAGCATAAAAATTTCATTTTTCCTTTTGCTCAATGTATGTCTGTGATGTTAAGAAAGAAACTGAGAATACTGCCCTTATTTCAGTATTAGTGATGGCAGCTATATGTCCCAGAATAAGAAACTAGTAACTTACCAGAAAACTAAAGCTTAAATATGCAATAAAATTAACCTAGTTGCAAGGGAATGACATAAAGAGAAATAGGTTGGGAAAAGCTTAGTATCAGCTGAACTGGTTAGCTCAATTCCTCCCTAGATCCACCTTAAAGTTATCAAGATGTAGTTATCAAGGATGTATTACTAGATTTAGTTATCAAAGCCGATAATTTTAAATACTGTTAAAATATATCAAATATATCTATTATTGCCAGGATAACTTTTCCCACAACGTAGGATGCAAATTCATGTTACTGGATTGCAAGATGAGACATGGATGACATTATGTCTTGTGGAATTTAATAAAATAAAATTAGTACTTATTTATAATCTTTTGAAAAATCAACTGTTCAAGATATGGTATGTGATAATATCAATTTGCTAGGATATTGATTTTACTACCACTCGCAATCTCAACCCTACAGAGGATTTTCCAGTAGCTAAAGTACTCATGCACCATTTTAGGATAAGAACTCACTGCCTACCAAACGTTTCCTTTCCATGTCTTATGGTATTTGAGATGTTTTTGGTCGTACAGAGGATTATAAGTCGGAGATAGCACCTACTCCACAGAAAAAATCAATTTCGCTAAAATACGAATGCTCACTTTTAGGATAAGGACTGATTGCCTATCAAATTTTAGATTCTTTATTCCTTATGGTATTTGAGATATCTTGGGCTGGACAGCGGATCCTTAAATGGCAGTGCATGTAACACACTCTTTGGGGTAAACTTCCAGCCGCTAAAGTAGGTACTCCTGCTCTTTTTAGTGATAAAAACTGACCACGGAGCGTAGATAAAATGTTATATTATTCTTGATAACTAACTGCCTACCAAATGTTAACTTTCCATGCTTTATACTTTATAGTATTAGACATATTTTGGACCGGACAGAGAAGCCTAACGCGTAGGAAAACAGAACCCTTTTTCGTTCAAGGGATTTTCCATTTCAAAGAAACTTCGCAAAAATAGGAGTTCACTTTCAGCAAATATCGGGTACTAACCAATGTTATAATTTAGAAGATGTAAATTTGAAGCATTAAAGCAAAAGGAGTTTCTATTAATACTGCTACATCTTATATTCTTTTATAAATTGGCATTTATTTTTTAATTGACTCCTGTACCAAGAAAGCAATTGATCTTCCAATCCTGAATGAAAATTTTCACAAAATTATATGAATGAAACTTTTTTTTAAATGAATTTTAACTCCATGCTTCCATATGGGAACATTGGCGTGTAAAAGATTTACATTATATATATAGCTGTATATATATATATATATATATATATATATATATATATATATATATATATATATATATATATATATATAACGATATATATGTATATATATGTATATATATATATGTGTGTGTATATATATATATATATATATATGTATATATATATATATATATATATATATATATATATATATATATATATATATATATATATGTATGTATATATATATATATATGTATATATATATTACAAACTGATACAATACTTTTACGGTGAGGCATATAATTATGTATTATAAATGTATTATAATGTTGTATAAAAAAACAACAATCTAGATATTAAATTTACAAAAAAATGATTTCAGAAATGAAATACCAAAATTGGAACATTAAATTCCATTTCCTTACGTCCCATTTAAAGAAATATAAATCACTTTTCAAAGATTTATTTCAACATAAATGTTTCATCTTTATTTTTTACTTTGCTACAAGTTAAACGATGAAACAGGGACAATTTAGAAAAACTCATTCATTAAGAAACATCAAAGCAGCCATTTATTTTCCCTAACGACTAGAGCAATGTCAAAGGAAATGAGGAAATGCCATTTCTTATATACATGATCTGCATTAGATTTTTTTCTTTAGCAGGTACATTTTCTTTCAATTATGATTAAATGTGAATATCATAACATACTTTAAATTATTAATGTTCTTCTTAAATGATACATAACAAGAGAAAATTGATGTGGAAAAATCTTACATTATGACTTTGTAATTTTGAGTCGTCATCATACTTCAGATCTTTTCAATTATAATTTTACGACTTAAAATTAAAAGCATGGGCTGTGGATTATTACTTTAAAACCGGTTGTATCAATTTCATGCGAATTTTTAAAATATAATTTTAAATATATTTAAAATAGGTAATTGCATTTGAAATATATGTATTTTAAGTTGATCATATATAAACCATATTTATTAAGGACGTTATCTGAAGAACTTAGCATATGTAAATTTTATAAAGTTATAAAATGATTAATATGTTATTTTAATTCAATTTATTACGATTTAAAATTGTACACGACTTCACCAAGGATTTATGATGACTGGTCATGGCGTAGACAAATGTTGACCCCCACAGCAGTATTTTCCTTTTAATCTTAGCTTCGTTATAAACGAGTTTATTGTTAAAATGTTCTTTGATTTTCGAGAATTCGCTCTGAATTCTAGTGCAATTTTTACCAATTAATTGTATTTTAAGATGCAAATCTTTGATTACAATCACACCGGAGCTCATAGTGAACTCTCTAAAATTAAAGAACGCTTAAAAAATACGCCCGCTTATAACAACAAAAAAAAAGCTACCCCGATGGTGTTAAGATGAAGATTGCATGATATCTAGAGAGATTATACGTGTTCGACGCACGAAAAGTATATTTTAAAAATCCACAAACATTCGACTATTTATCGAATGGATTATGTTCAAAATTTGCTAGAAAGAGAGACAATTCCGATGTTATCAAAATGCAAACTCTGAGCTAAAATTTTTATTCGCTATTTTACATTTTTTTGTTAAAGTCGCTCAATATCATGTCAAATTGTACTAAAACATAAAATAACTAAAAACTAAATATAATTCTCACCGAGGCTCATTGTCTCGAATCATGAAGTACATGTGTACCAAATTTCATGATCGTATATTGCATAGATTTTCCGCTACAGACGGCACAGACAGCCAGGTAGACAGACATATTCATTTTTTATTATAAATATGACACATGCATGATTTTTGATAAAAGTTTTTCCTTTTATCATACCATTGTGTAAAACATATTATATATATATTATTAGTATAATAAAAATTGCTCCGATATATTCCAGCAAATAAATGTATTTAAACACATCTTAAACTTGATAATGAAACATACATATTATGATGCTAATTGTAGTTTGATCTATATTATTTATTCACATATCTTAGAAAATTTACTGAAAGCGTATATTCGAAGTTTATATATATAAGAAGCATTATATAGTATAATATATATTCAAAATATGTAAATACATAATTCCACATATTATTTGAGATAATCAAACTATGCTCATTGTGTGATATTCAAAACATACGAAAACTTAATAACGGATGAAATTTATTGTTAACGAAAGTAATTGTTAAAACGGATAAATGTTTTCGTTTTATTATTTCCTACTTTTATGATGCATTAAAAATAGATTTTTATTGGATTTTACAAACAGTATTCTATTCTTATTTTCAAAAAAAAAATAAATTCGCATATTTACGATAACACAAAGATTTTCACTTTAATATATATACAGTATTTTCAAAAATATTCTTTAAAAGTACTATGATTTTTTTTATTACATTCAAGATTCTGTACAGATTGTTTAAAATAGTACTGCAAAATCGTCGTCATTTAAATAGATATTAAACTTCGAGAGAATTTTATACTAAAAATCCAATCAAATAAGCCATTTATTTTCCAGGACTTGTATTTCCCCCCTTCCCCCCCAAAAAATAGAAAAGTAACGTTCATTCTGTTTGACTTTAATTAGCATTTATTTTCCCTAAAATTATTTCAATATATATATATATATATATATATATATATATATATATATATATATATATATATATATATATATATATATATATATATATATATATATGTGTGTGTGTGTATATTTTATTAGAGAATCAAATTATATATTTTATGTAAGATTTAGATCCATTTACTGTTAGTTTGCTATTTATTAAAAAAAGTCAGTTAATTTTATGGTTATATGTATAAATAAATCGTGTTGTTTCCAAAGCAATCAGTAGAAGCTATTATGAAAAACTAGAATAAATTACCCGCCGGTGCTCTGATTCTTAATAAGAGTCCCTACGTACAGGTGCAGATAATACTGCTAAATTTCTAAATCGCCTAATTTTAACAACAAATCCTCCCCAACTCAGTTTTCTCATGCGCAACCATGCCATTGGTATGAAGTGAGCATACGCCCAACATAAGCGTACCACAATTACGCACAAAATTCAGATATTTTTTTCGATATTTTCAATTGCGTGAAGACGAAAAATCTGCTATAATATTTTCCATCACTGAGAAAACAATTTGTGCAAAATTCGGACAAACTGGAGTTTCAACATCAAATAACTGAAGAACTAATTCAAATGTTAAGAACATCTCTCTGAGGTGTATTTGGATCTGTCCTGATGTATCACTTTAATAAATTTAGTAGCTGTTAGTCGCTTAGATTTAACACTACGCTACAAATACACAGACATCTTCTTTGATTATTATAGATTAAATTCAAAATCTATATCATGGAAAAATGAAAAATTCTATACTTAATATTTTGTATCATGCATTTTAATATAATATGAACTTTTGAGTATTTATTTCTATATAACTAATTTAAATAGCCCCACCCCATTAAATTTTAATTCTTATATTCGAAACCAACATTATGTATTCATTCATTAATACATGATATTCTGCAATGCATTTTCTAACTGATTGAGATACTTTGTGATTGGTTCACTTTGTTAAAAACCAATCAAGTTTGAGAATTATTTTATGTGACTTGATTGATTTTTCAACGTTTTAATTTTTTATTCCCAATTGGTTTTCATTAAAACGTAACTCTTATTTTTTTTTAATTCAGTAGATTCTTCATAGCATACCTCAATGATTTATTATGAGCAACTACTGCATTCACCATTTGTTTATTCAGTGTAGTTCTTAAAAATTAATTCTTTGTAACATTTGCTACTACTTTATCGTTTAAAATAAGGTTTATCTGTATCCCAGTACTTTTCACAGACTTAATATTTTGAATGTTTTCTCTTTATCTTATTTCGTATTATTAGTTAATTATTAATGTATTTAGAAAGAGATGAATCTTCCGAATTGAAACCAATTTGAAAAATTAAATGACTTTAACGATTTTAATAATGTCTTGCTTTTTCCCAGAAAAAAGCACACAACACCTAGAAGATGACTTCAGATTATTTTTATATGCTTCATTGTTCGTAATAGTCAGAATTCAGTAATTTTGAAAACGAGAAAGTACTTAATATGTAACGTCGCTTTAAAAAAATGAATGATTATTTAAAATTCTTGAAAATGGTATAAACAAGTCGACAAGGAAATCTACAAATGGTTATCGATGAAATTGATAAAAATATCATATATATTAAATTTATTTATTCCAATTAAATTCATTATTCATTTATGCATTTATTTAGATTACGTTTTTTTATTTAATGTTATATAATTGGGTAAAAATGTGCCCCATTTTAATAATAAGAAGAAACCCCATGTCTTACTTGGTAATGAGATAGTGTCGTAAATCTAGATTAATGCTTTTAATATACTCTAATAATGTCTATAAATGCTTAACAAAAGTATGAAGAAATATTCTGTGTGTATGGGAAATTCGTGTCTCATCATATGGCTGACATATTCAATGTGGGCGTCCATAAACACAAATCAAGCATTTTTGAGATGAGGCATGCGGTTCTGCATGCGTGGATTCATCTGTTGGATATAATAGTGTCACGATATAAATATTTAACGATTGATTTTTCCAGATAAAAAAACATCCGAGTTGTGTTTACTCCCGCAATAACTCATCTAAAATTACATGTTGCCTTTAAAAATTGCTGAACGGCAAAACATCTATTAAGGATTCCAAACAATAACAAAAATTGGTTGCATTTTAAAACTATTTATTTAACAAATATATTTCATTAAACATATTTCAAAAATAATTAAAAATATATTTAAAATAAATTTCATTAAAAATCAAGAAATCAGGCTTTCAAAACCAATATTTTATAATGAAATTTCACCGAATTTGCAGTTTGAAGTCGTTAAAATATTATGAGAATCGGCTGATCTGACCGCTTTGAGGTTTAAACCAGGCATCACGAGTTCCGCAACCTGATTTTATAAAGTTAGGTCAAACTCTAGCTTCAAATCTGAAATTACAATTTAGCTAGTGGTGCCTAGTCTGGTCGATCAATTTTGAAAGTTGCGTGGCCAGTTTTGCCACACACGCCCTCTCCCCCGGCCATCCAAACAGTTACCTTACACCTTTCTGGTAGGTCGGACGGTCTGGGTCTCAACAACAATAACACACGCCCTCTCCTGGGGCGCTGTAGCCCAGTGGTTAGCGAGTGAGAATTGCACTCGGCAGGCCCGGTTTCGGATCCCGCCACTGCCAAAACTGCGGCCGTGTAACCTTACACCTTTCTGGTAGGTTGGACTGTCTGGATCTTAACAACAGCAACACATGCCCTCTCCTGGAGATAACCTGATCGATACTGTGAGAACAACGAAATGCAATCGCCGGAGCCCACTTATTCTTAACCTAATGCAGTGCAGGCATTCGGCGAAGTTCGTACTTCAATCGGGCTACTGTCGGGAGGATAAAGGTAGGTAGGGTAGAGCTATATAGAGCAGCCTTACGGGAGGACGTGACGTCAATTATTGGATTCCAGAAGGAGTGGATGGGCCTCTTTTGTGTTACTGCCATCTAGTGTTGATGCTTGTTTTTTCTGCCGGCTCACTATTGTGGGAAGCTACGGTTTGGGCCACGGTCATGTTTGATTCCGGGATCACTCGTACCGTTATAAGGTTAGACAAAATGCTATCTTCGGGTCGGAACTTATAATTCGGGGAGTAATGTCTGGCACGGTTTATCAATTGTGGAAGACAGGATGCCGGCACCTCTTCTATATATTAATTTTCTGTGAAATATAATTTTCCAACAATTACTAATTTTTATTAATTGAAAAAAAATTACGTTTGAAGTTCTTGAAGACTCGAAAACAATATAATGGTACTCAAATTTAAGACTTCATAATTATCATTATGTTTTGAAATAAGTACTTCTCAACCGCATACTGAATATGAATGCATATATGTCTTGTAGATTAATATCTTTGTCTAAGCACATCATTGACTACAACATCATTCTGAACACAAACACATTAGAAGACTCGGCATATAGTTCTTATCATTTTACTATAATGGGTTTAATTGCAAATTACAGCGGATAATTATTTCAAATTACGTTGCATTTCATTTTTTTTATTCAATTTTCATTTTCATTTGGCGGCTGGAAGTATTTTAAAAGCTACGTGAAAAAAATGCGAAACATTGGAATATCTCAAAAACGGATAGTCCTAGTGTTTTAGGGCTGGTCAAATTCTTCAGTCTTGAAAATTAAATATAAAGCAAGTATTCAATTTATGCATGAAAACAATGCCAGTTTTCTGTTTTAGATTTTAACGATTATTGAGGGTTATTTTACAAAAAGACGTTATTTTTTCCAAAATCTAACCAACACCAGTGTAAGCCACCATAGGGTTATCCCACCATAGGGTTATATATCATAGAGTTAGCCCCACCATAGAATTACCCACTAAATGTTATGAAACTTCTTCGAATAGAGTTTGAACTATAGTGGATACATACATTGCACAGACACACACGCAGGTGTATACACACACACACACACACACAGACATCGCTAAAAAAGGATTTCCATACTCTACAGGTCTCGAAATGTTTACACCCGTCGAAAATTCGAGTTTCAATTTTTAACACGGTTCGAGTACTTTCCCTGTAAAGGATGTCCCTAAAAGATTGAAACGGTTTTTAATTCTTTACCTGTTGGGGATAAATGGGCAATGTAAATTGCAAAAATGTTGAAAGTACCTTAGGAAATAAGACTACGTTAATGAAATAGTCCTCGCATAATTTTGCAAAAAGTTACGCTTTTTAAATTTTTATACGACCTCCTTAGACAAGTTTGGTCAATCAAAAAATGTTTATTTTGAATGCAAGAAAATCATTTAAAAAGCCATATATATGTATCTTTAAAATTGGGCGAGCTATAATTAATTGAAAGTTGAATATTGTGAATGGTGACCACATATCAAATTAGAAATGTAAATTTGTGACATATCACAAAAAATATATAACCGGATGATAATACATAGGATACCCAATCGCGTAGTGAGTACCACTGCTTTATATGATATCTGCCTGTGTAACGCTATATTTAGATGCATTTGTGATAAATTTTACACATATTAACGTATACGTATTTTTGATCTAAGCAATTTCCTTCGTCAATTTGTTTATGATCCATATTACCACTGATGAAACAGCCTTTCACATGGTACGGAAAGGTGGCTTAAGTCAGATTTTCCCTTTATCATAATTCAGTCGATTTTAAAGATACAGATTTTAATGATAATGTTGCATTAAAAATAAAAAATATTCTGATTGACCAAATTTATCTAAGAGGGTCGTATACAAATTTCAAAAGTGTACATTTTTTAAAATTAATGGGAGGACTATTTAATTAACGTAGTCTTATTTCCTACTTTACTTTCAACATTTTTACAATTTACATTATCCACTTATCTCCAACAGATAAAGAATTACACCGCGTTTCAATCTTTTGGGGACATCCTCTTTCTTACCATCCATTGTAGGGAAAGTTGGTAGAATATAACTTTCTCCACAAACTTAAATTCATTTTTTTTTATATTTTCCTAATTCATTAAAATTAGTTTAATTGCACAAAATAGCATCAATAACGAATGCGCTGAATTTGCACTAGATGCGATTTTGAAAAAAATCAAAAGCTACGTTACAAACATACGGAAAAACTAAAAAAACTCAAGAAAGGTTATTTATAGTGAATAGGGTTGGTTTTTTATTCTTTTTGTTGATGAAAATTATATATAAAAAATTCATTTTATTGATACATGAGGGAATATATAGTATTTTTTTATAACTAGAAAATGTACAAGGCGCTGGACAGGGTTAAAATGAGCTATCGTGGCGTAAGTATGTGTGCACCCACAAAAGGGTATTTAAATGTTATGTTTGTTATAATCGAGCGTATTATTAAAACGTTTTGGGGTTTTCGGTTGCTGCGAGTTCTGGTCTAACTTTTATCAGAGATTTGCATCTGAAATCCCAAGAAACGTCGGACGTTCCAGAAAATGCACCCGATGTTGCCCAGAACTTAATATGCAAACTTTTGATTACAATCACACTGTAACTCAGAGCAAATTGATGAAACGCCATAAACGCTTTAAGAATGTTGTGGACAAATGCCTGTTGTTTGGCAACTAGACTATTTGACAACGAGCTTTCCAGTATTTCTCAAAATTAAATTTAAAGTCACTAGTGCAGGAACTCTTCTAAATGGTTTCCAGACATAGCATGTCCCAGGTCATGAAAAGTACAATCTGGGGAAGTATCATGTTCAATTCGATGGAGATGAGCCCTGAGACAGTCATGACCAGTCAGAAGTCTGAACCAGACAATTGCTTCTCGTCGAGGACCCTCCGAAATGACTGAAATGTTCTTGCTGAGGATGCTCCATGACTTTCCTTTAGATGCATCCAGAGATTCTGCCTCAATGTCTTCATTTTGTAGCATTTTAATGCACAGTTGTACTGAAAAACAATTCATAGGCTTTAAAAATCTCTGCTTCATCATAGAGTTATTTTTGGCCAAAAAGTCCGCTTTTTCATTCCCTGGTACTCCGCAACGTACATGCACTCACTGTAAAGTGATTCTGTGCGTTAGGTCTTTGAAAGGCGCCCTCACATCTTGAATCAGAGAGCTATTGCTTCTCTGGTTGCAGGACAGTGCCTAGAGAGCAGAATTGGAGTCTGAGAGGATAACAGCTCCGGTGAATGAAGAAGGAGATAGTGTGAGTTGTTGCAATGCCACAAAAATTACTCCCATCTCCCCATCCAAGTCTGTTGTATGCTTGAATAATACGCTCGCTTATAAAAAAAAACAAATAAAAAACGCCGCTCGAATGTCGTTAAAATAAGAAATATCAGAGGATATCCCAAATGGATTATACGTCGGGATATACAGTCTTCAACACGCGAAAAGCACATATTACTTTTAAATTCAGTAAGCTGTATGGATTCAGTTCGGATTGTTCGGTCTTTTCATTTGTGTTAAGATTTAAACTTTGAAATAGCATTTGCGATTACTAAGTAACTTATTTGTGTGAGAATTTGTGCAAAATCATAAAATAAAAAAAAGCTAATTCAAAATTTAAAAAATATATATCGCCGAGGTTCACCAATCTGAGTCCTGAAATCGAAATTTCATGCTTTTCGAAATTCAATGGGCATATATCACTGAGATTATATGCGACACTTCGTGGCCGTCCAAATAGTTACCTTACACCTTTCTGGTAGGTCGGATGGTCTGGGTATCAACTCAACTCATCTCGACTTAATATTATTCGCTACAAACGGCATAGACAGACATACATATTCCTCTATTATTATAGATTTGACGATATTTTTGGATCATTTAGCACAAAAAACAAGGCAGGGTATTTTTTCCCGGAATCGTACCAAAATCTAATCAGCACAACCGAATTTTGTAAAATTTGTTCAATTAGTTCCTGAGTTAAAATGGGTAAATGCATTGCGCAGAGAGGCAAACGCATAGACACGCAGACGTTAGTCTAAAATTGTTTTTCGGGCTCCAGAATATTCGAAGCGTGTACGTCTTTTGAAAACAGGAGTTCCGATTTTCAGCCCGATACCAATACTTTCCCTATACATTACTATGTAATGTATGAAATAAAAAATACAGCTATTTTGGATTGGTCTCGGTGAAAATCAATGCATATTAACATTTTTCGTACATTTGGTCCACTGTTCAGTGTAGTATTTCTGGTCAGAATATCCATTTCTTAGATATTTTAAAATGTACGTCATCAGACTAGCTTGCATATTTGCGCGTCTTTCTCCTTTGGAGGCACATTTATCTCATCACCTCTCACTGTTGGATTGGCTTAACAAGACTTTGTGCCACTTTTATTCAAAGGCAACTTAATAATTGGCTTTATTAGTCATCTTGTTGCTTTTCTCCAGAGTGACTAGCACAGAATTTTATTTCTGTGTCGTAATCAGAAAAATTTCAGGAAATGTTCAAAATTTTACTTTGGTTGATTATTACTTATACACTACGTGACAGTGAAAATGAGACACCAAGAAGTTGTGAGCAGAAAATGATGAAAATCGGCAGACAGAGAGATACAGCCACCAACAATAAGTGATGTTTATTGCAACACGATAAACCTATACACTAAGCAATAACACCGTCTGATCCGTAGGTTGTATGACCTCCGTGGGCGGCGATACAGGCAGCAACACGTCTAGCTACAGAATCAATGAGCATGTGGATTGTGTTCTGAGGAATGGCTGCCCATTCCCTGACAACCATTTACTAGAGTTCGCCTTCTGCAAGCAGCGGGAGCAGCACAAGCAAGCAACGTCCAATTACGTCCCATACGTGTTCGATTGGTGACAGATCAGGGGAGGGTGGTGGCCAGGAAAGCACCTGGGTAACTTGCAGGGCATGTTGGCTGATGTGTGACGTATGTAGTAGGACATATCCTGCTGGCAAATGGCATTGAGTACCCCCTGAAGGACAGGTAGAATCATCGGCCGCAGCACGTCATCCACGTATCGTTGGGTCGTCACAGTGCAGGCTGACCATAGGTGCTCTGCTATCGTTCGCAATTGGGCTCCAAACCATTAGGCCGGATTGTCGGGCGGTGTGGTGTTCTACAGTTACGACTGGATTGGACCTGTCACCACTTCGGCGCCAGACTCGTACTCGGCGACTGTCATTGCTAAAACAGAAGCATGACTCGTCTGAGAACACGACCCTGTGCCATTCCGCCGTCCAAGTGGCTTTATTCTGACACCATTGCAAACTGAGGCATCTGTACTGCTGGGTTAATGGCAGTCTTATTAACGGGGGCCATAAGTGCAGGTCGCCGGCGACCAATCGGCGGATAATGGTCCTGGTCGATATGGGAGCATCAAGGATGTCCTGCACATTCTGCGAAAGGGTGACGGAAGTTGTCTGCGGAACCACCTGCGATTGCCGGCGGATGCGTCGGTCCAGGCGTGCTGACGTCGCTCTGACCGTACCGGCTCCCCTCAAACGGAGTACATTTCCTTGTTCCAAACATCTTCGCCACAGATGGTGCACCGTGGGCGAATGGAGGTGGCTGTTTGCTGAGATTTGATGTATGGACCAAACTACGCTTCTGAATCGGTTTACCACACCATTCGTGAAATCGTCTGTCTGCTGGAACTGCCTCGGTTGGCAGCGTCCTAGCATTATCTTCTACTACACGTTTCCTCTGAGACAAAAAAATGCAAAATTATTTCCCTGACAGATAGAGCGGCGCGACTATTGCCGATTCTGCAAGTTTCTTCCCTTATATCTCACTCACGTGTACGGGACAGCTGCGCATTTTGCCTTATTTACATAACTCGGTGAGATGTGTGTATCCTGCAATTTGCATATTTTTCTGCCCACTCCTTCTTGGTGTCAGATTTTCACTGTCACGTTGTGCATTTTCTTATGCTATTAAATTTTCGTTTTGAGTCAGTGTATTGAATTTTTGTAATCTTACAAGTGTTTTTATTTATCAAATAATATAAATACTAGTTAAAAGATGTTTTCAAACATTTGATTATAACATTTGATGACAATTTATTACGCCTTATGCCATACTAGCATAATTTCAACTACTATATTAATTTCAATTTATTAACAATACATCTGACAGTACTTTGTTTTATTTTAAACAAATCACAGTAATACGTTATTTAAAAAAATATATTTGTTAGGATTAAAAAAATGAATAAGTTAAGGTTCTTTCTCTGACTTTAATGAAATATTTACATTTATATATTTTTATCCTTTAGGGCTTTTTGTCTCCATTAAAGAAATAAGTAAGAAGTTGCTGACAAGAGTTTTGAATTTAATTTTGTTTCCTTGAAGTAATTGCTGTCAGTTAGAACCAGAAACGCAAATAATATTGTTTTCATTTTTCTTCTATATTAATATCAGTGTGTCGTCTACTTCTAAGGAGTTTTTAATTAGTAGTTTTCAAACTTGTGTATAATGAAGAACACTTGTTTTGTTCATTTCGTTCGTAATTAAATTGCTATGAGTTTAATGTTGATAGTTCCATCACGAATAAGAGTAAAATATACATATACACATAAATTAAATATATATAAAAAATTATGTATTGAAAGAATTTTCTAAATATTTAACAACCATACTATTAAATAATTTATTATTTATTTATTATATTATTTATTATTATTTATTAATTATTTATTATTTATTTATTATATTATATTAACTTATTATAATACATTTTCTAAATTTAACGTCCTTACACGAGCACGTTCTAAATTTAACGTCCCTACAATAGCACCAGTTTCACTGGTGGATCGAGCTTGTGAAACTTCATTAGAATTAAAAACGAATCTACCTAATGGTTTGTGATTTTTGACTGCTTTTACAAGTTTTAAATGTTTGATTGGCAGTAATAATAATTGAATAATAAATAATAATTGATTATTTAATTAATAATTGATTAATTAAATAATAATTGATTGGCAATACGATGGCAAAATGTTATTACAATAAAATAATAAAAATAACTAAAACAATTAAAACACGACCACCATGCCGAAAACAAGAAATGAGCAGCACTAGACTTAATTTGGGGGTTAATTCAGATTGAATGTGCGTATGCGAATTTTCAAGTTTTCATTTTCAGTAATTCAGTAATGCTTGGTGTAGAAATCCCCTTCAGTCAATCAGGTCTCGCTCAGCTCTTTTGAATAAGAAAAACATAAAATTCACGGCTTATAATTTTTTCGAACGAACCTGTTGTAATTTTCTTTCTTACATTGTGTATTTAAAAGAAAAAAAAACTAAAGATTTAAACTCAAACATAACACACTTTTCGGTAAATAACCCTGCTACTCCAACCAGGAATGAAACTAGGTAGCCAGCGTCGGCTGGTCAGGAACTGGCCAGCCGACGGTCTATGGGGACCAGATTGCAGGTACTTGCTTTCGAAGTGGACTGTATATTCTCCACTCTCTAATGTCAGATTGAGTGCAACTGAAAATCTGACTGACCATATCCTACTATTGTTATCTCATATTAGCCTCCTGATGCTATTTTTGTTCCCCATCTTAACTTCCTGCTTGCGCATTACCCTCCTAATTTGGAAACTGCTCGCCATGTCACACAGTCCACTAGATCTACGTTAGTCGTGCTTGGGCTACTTCAGAAATCAGACATATATGCACTAACTTACAGGGTTGATTTGTGTGGCCGTCATTATAAAGAACCTCGCTAGCCCAACTGGAAATCAAACTCTGGATCTTCGAACTGGCCAGCCGAAGCTCTATGGTTGAGCTACTGGGACGAAAATGCAAGCTCTTCTTTTAGAAGTGGCCTCTGCAATTCTTACATCAAAATACACATTTTTTAATGAAACGTTCACATTTTTTTAATGAAATGTATAATTATGTTCACATTTTTTTAATGAAATGTATAATTATATCTTTAAAAATCTCTTTTGCATAGCCCAATGGAAGAAACTGTTTTAAAAAATGATAACCCATAGTTGTTTTGACTCGAAAGGCAATTGATACCATGGATGAAAAATATATATCTAACAAAATTTCTTAGAGTTTAGATTTTTCCTATTATTTAGAGGTCAAGTACCAAAGGTATTCCAAATATCAAGTTTGTACCTTCAATAGTTTGTGCTGTAAAAAAAGCCTTTATTCAGTCTGTCTCATTCGGCTATATACATATGATCAAGCCTCTGTTTCATAAAACAGATGACTTCAGATATTTGACGTATAATTATATTCTTCAACATTACGTTATTCCTTTGTAACCTCCGTATGATACACAAAGACACATACTACTTCAATGACACACAGCACAAAATATAGTCTGTGAATTAATTAAATTAATTTTTCCATAACTTTATTTATTATTTCGATGGAATAATTTAAATATGAATTATCTGCATTAACAATGCATATGAGCAATTTACATTTTACATTTATACGGAGAAAATAAATATTCAATTCCATTGCTAAAATATACATAAAAATATTAAAAATATTAAATAAAAAATATTATTAGTTATAAATATTGTATGGATGAAATGAAAAAACTATTTTACTTAATTTTTATGAAATCTGATACAAGTAGATTATGTTTTAAATTATTCAATACTTAAAGTATCGTATAATAAAAGACACTGCAAACACGACAGATATACTTTTTAATTAAGACAACAAATCTGCTACAGAAATATATAATGCCCTCCCCTCTATGTTCCCAAGATTTCATTTAGCTTAGTATTTAATTTAAAGTGTAAATTAAACTTGTTACATAATGTACTGAGTTGTTTCAACTTTGTACAAAA
Source organism: Amaurobius ferox (assembly GCA_951213105.1). Taxonomy (NCBI): domain Eukaryota; kingdom Metazoa; phylum Arthropoda; class Arachnida; order Araneae; family Amaurobiidae; genus Amaurobius; species Amaurobius ferox. The sequence continues at coordinate 54,880,530 of OX578140.1, read as the reverse complement.
TGGACCCCATTCTTTTAGAATAAAATATAACTTAATTACAAAAGATAATTAAAAAGTATCTTTATTTAAATGGTTTAAAATCCAAATTATGAATGAAGAAATGTTTAAGAAATATTTTTACTTCTACTATTTTACTACTGTAGAATAATTCACATTAATGCAACATTTTATTATTTATATAACAGTAATTATTGATATAAAAACCCGAAATGTTTTTGTTATAAAAAATGTTCGAAAGCTGAATTGATAAAAAACAACTTCGGGATGACATCGAGGTTTCAAATTTGGTGTACGGGTAGATAGGTTGAAAGAAAAAAGTGTACAATTTCAGTTTTCCGATAATTGTAACTTTATGGAATTCCGCACACCAAAATGTTCGACTTGCCGAATGAATGAGAAACGCAACCTTTAAAATGAGATAGAGACTTCCCAAATAACATCCATACTGTATTATAACCGTTGGTAAACCGTTCACACGTTATATTTTTGTATGTGTTATACGATAAACTGTAATACATCGGTTATAATACCGTTATGAGTAAACGGTATATAAAAATACTGTATATCATACGTGTGAATTACCCTGTATGACCATACCGTATGTAGAAATACAGTTTTAAATACGTATGTAAAACTGTTTATTATATGTTAAAATAACCGTTTTTATTACGTTAAAAATACCAATTTATCATACGTAAAAATAACCATTATCGCTCACTTCTTTTAACCCCCTGCTCAAATCCTCTTTCAACTTTGTTCTGGAACCCTTTTCCCGAAGGCCTTTTCATGGATTACCGTTTATCATACGTTATAAATACCGTTTATATTACGTTAAAATTGCCATTTTTCATACGTAAAAATAACCATTCCTCCTCCCTCCCATTGGAGCTTTTTGCTAATCCCCTATCAGTTTTGTCCTCCAGCACAGATGGTCAGGGATCTTCCTTCACGTTAATCGCCACCCTCCCGAGTACTAACCACGTCCGATGCTGATCGGACATGACGGTACGCAGTTCTCGAGTCTTCCAACAAGGATCGATTTCTTCAACTCATTTCTACCGCGGCGGACGAAGCATATGTTCTGTGTATCTGGCAACACTGAGTGCAGTTATACTTCGTCTTTCCAACCCGGTTTGTATCTTCATGTGTTGGGTCCACATGTTGCTTAATTTGTAAATTTTAACTTATTTAATTATATTTAGCTTTAACTTTTACTTTATTTTATATATCTTCCTAGAATTATTGTATGCATATATTACCTTTAGCATTAGATATAGCTTTAAGAGCAAACGGGAAAAGTCCATGTTTTCAGCATCGTGATAGGTGCATGCATGCTCGCAAAAATTACTATGAAAAGATGCAGAACCAGTAAGTAAACAAAATCGTACAAATAGAAAGAGTATTCTGCAGTAACATAAAATTAATTATAAAAAATTTATTCTTTAAATGATTAAAATAATTTTAATATTTAATACTAAGTTGAGATTAAATGAAAATGTTTGAAAAATTAGGTTCCATAGGATTCAATGTATATAGTTTTTTCATCCCGGGTTCAGTCCAAAACTAATTGGGTGATATTATTCATTTATATTCTCATAGGTTCTACAGACCGTCTGAATAACATAGTGAAATTTCATTTTGATAAAGTCATTTTTGCAGTAGTTATCGTGCTAATGGACAGACAGAATGAACAAAGTCATAAACACTTTTCAACTTAAATCTTTTCAAATTAACTTTTATAAAGTGTTAAAAAGGAAAAGATTCATTTTAAATATGATGTATCGATAAAATGTCTTTAAATACACTCTACTTTTAATAAATAAAAAAATATACTAGGAAGGAATTTTAAAATAATACTCTACTTAGAAAAATTTAAAACAAAGTTGATACTGAAATGTTAAAAAACACAGTATTAAATTAAAACAAATTTCATACTTTAAGAAAAAAAATTGATACTTGGAAGAAGTAAAAAAAGCCTTATACTTAAAAGAAAATAAACATGAATGAATGACAAAAAGGTGGGTGGCTGCAGGAGAGCCCAGCACATCGACCAGAGTTCTATTGCACTACAAAATAAACATGATACATAAAAGAAATAAAAGCACACATAATTCTTAGAATTTTTTTTAAAACACTATACACAAAATTATATTTCATAACGTAGTAGATTATAATTATTGCAATTTTTAGAAATAATTTAAATTAAAAATATACTTAAAAGGAATATAATTATTCGAAACAATTCTAATTCATTTTACAGCAGTTTGTGTTCTGTACATCTAGAAACATGTTCTGTTTGTGCTTTGTGCCCTTACTCACTGTGTTCACTCTTAAAAATCATCACAGTCGCATGATACCACCGTTGATCAGAGATGTGTTGATTTAGCACGCACAAATAAAGCTGCATATACAACTGGAATAACTTTAAAAGCAAGAAGGTTTCTAGAGCTATACCAAATGGCACTCTACTTATTGTCATTTGGCATAGCCGAAAAGATTTTAAGTACTGTGTGTTTCCTAAGTATTTTATTCTTAAAAGTTATTTATAATTTAGTATAGCATATCAACTTAATTACAATGTTTTTAATATTGTTTTTGATATATTTTTAGTTTAAAATACTTTTAGATTTAAAATTGCGAAAATGTTTTAAATATTGTGTGTCTTAATATTTTCATGTGTCCCAAAATTTTATATCTGTATTTTTAAGTTATTTTCAATTTAAACTAGCTTATCTTTTAGATTCAAAATTATATTACATAATGTAATAGATTATGATTTTTGTAATTTTTAGAAATAATTAGAATTAAAAATATATTTAAATATAAACTGAAAATAAAGGAAAAAAACATATTTTTGCATTAAGAAGAATTCATGAATTTTAAAATAATACTCTTGAAATTATATGATTTTTTTACAATTATTGTATTCACGATATAATATAAATTAAAATAATTTATATATTTTTATTTATTTAACAAATGCCGAGTCATTGACAACTAGGTCATTAGGCCACGAGCTCTCCAATACTTTTCAACAATACAGTCCAAATTATTTAGTGAAGAACACTCGTCCAGATGAGCAGCAGTCATGGTTTGTCCAGAGGTACACAAAACACAGTCAACCGAAGTAGTTAATAAAAATTATATTACATATAAACAGAGTGATTCTATAGTATTGTAGATTTTGCATATATGACACATTTGATGTATTGAATCCTTGTAAAAAAATGATTTAGGTGAATGTACTTTCAATTTTAAAAATCCTGTTTCAGATTGTGTTGATTTCAATATTAATATGTACTTCAATTTATTTATATTTTTTCTTTATAAATTCAAGTACATTATTGAAATCAACATAATCTGAAAAATTGACATCTATTGTAAAAATATATTCTCCTAGCTCAATATTTTTGTTTACAAAGATGCATAAAACTTTTTGAATGTCATATCTGCCACATGCACTATACGGTAGAGTTGTCCAATGTGTGATACATATTTATATAAACACGTAATAAATACGTGTAGAAACACAATATAAACATGTAATAAATACGTGTAGAAACACAATATAAACACGTAATAAATACGTGTAGAAACACAATATAAATATGTATGAGAATGCATTATAAATACGTATGGGGATACGTTATAAATACGTATGTAGATATACGTAATATACACATATGTGGATATACGGAATATAGACGTATGTGATACGTAATAAACTCGGATATGGATACGTAATAATAACGTATGTGGATGTACGTAATAATAACGTATGCGGATATACGTAATAATAACGTATGTAGATACGTAATAATAACGTATGTGAATACACGTAATAATAACGTATAAGGATAGTTAATAATAACTTTTTATAACGGTTGGTACACCGTATTCTAACGCACCATTTTTTCATAATAGTTACATATGGCTTGACACGAAAAGATTACGTATTGTTTGATACGCAAGAATTAAGTATTTGTGCTACTTGGGTTGTTATTTGGTATATGGGACAATCATATAAAAAACCATGATGCATAAAGTTTTTCAAAAATGTTCATTTATGGGTGTGCTCCTCAGAAAAACGGTCGAAAGAGGAAATGATAAAATAGCATGCTTCGGAATGAGATAGACTTTCATTTTGTGTACGGATATATAGTTTGAAAGGAAGAAGTGCGTCATTTAAATGTTCCACCTTTTCCGTCTTTAGGGGGTGTTATACACCAAAATATTCTATTTAACGAATAAATGTGAAACGCGAATTATTCAAAAATTTGCATTACTCAGGGGTTGCTAAATGCGAGACCGTTGATTTTCAATGGGTATTTGGCTAGTAATATGAATAATACACTAAACGTTGCGTAAATTTCCCCGATAAAATTATCATTCCTTGTATTGCTTTAGACCAATGTACGTCCTTCACTATAATGCGTAAAATTGCGTGCATATTCCACTAAAAATCGAATATTAATAAAAATTAAACTTCCGCGTCTGAAGTATGGGAGCTTCCAAAAAGTTTTTCAATAGTTTTAAGCACTGTTTGCGTGTAAGATAATCTTTGTTTATCACGAAATAAGGTTGAGTAATCTATTTTACTGGTTAGAATGTTACTCAGGTCGGGATATAGTTTTTATTGATTATGCCTTAAAATTTATTAGTGTAATATTTTAATATTAAGCACGGAATAATACGTTCATAAATACGTTTTGCTAAATTAAAAGAGATAATAATTATTAATTCGAACCATTGTGATAAAAAGGAATTTTAATGTTAAGAATAATTTGAGTAAAGTAATTTGCCTGCTATAGGAATCATGTACATACAGCTGAGTACATGATTCAGTACATGACTGGCTGATTGACACAGTCCACACAGCTGAAGGTACAAATTTGAAATTTTGCACAAACATGAGGATTAACATATAAGTAATGAAATAAATCACTCTAAAATCTTGCAATTTATAACTGGTGAAAATTTGTGCTCGGACATTCTTTCAGCACTAACTCATGAGCAGCGTGACGTACAAAATTTTTTATTGTCATCAAATGCAGATAAAACATCCTACGTGAAATTAACCGCTATTGATAGGTTTTAATTTATGTTTTTAGAACACTATTTGATTTATTACTTTATAGTTATATTTATATAACTTATAACTACAGAAGACGATATGTTTTAATACCATATTTTATCAGAAAATTTATTTATTGCTTTTGATTCCATTGGGGTAACTATTGTTACCGACTTGAGTTTTAAAGTGTGACATCGTTTGGTAGCTATTATTCAAATTTAATTATTGAAAAATAATAATAATATAATAATTTTTTTTAATATATGAAAACGTTACATAAGGTTTTTACATACCTTAATTTCCATGTTAGCAGAAACGGAAGTTGTGCGTCATTTTTATGCTTAAATATGAAGCTTTTCTTGAATTTTAGATTGAATTTTAGAACTATTTAACAAGTGCGTAGATGCTACATTTAGGGATTAGAGTATTTTCGGTTAACACAAAATATACCTGTGGCGTCTCAACTGATTTCCAACGGAACCTTACATAATTTTATGCGATCGATAAAAATATTCAGGGAATTAAATTTGAAGAAATACAAATTTAAATCTTTATACGTCCCCCCAACAGAAACATATACAATGAGTAAAATGTGCCCCATACACTAATAAGGTGATGTACGAAGTTTCAGCATTTTATCTAAAAAAGTTCCAGAGATTAACAACGCTTTTAAACAATGTTGATGAGGGATTAATCACAAATTATAATGTAATGTTTACAACAAGAGTGCAAATGACACAACGCTGAAATGCATCATAGACAAATAATATCTGTCCCTTATCTTTAATGGATCTTTGCCATACCAGTAAATAGTTAAATTATTATTTATTTATGTAATCATTGTTTTCTTTCAAAATTTGTGTATGACCCCCTGAAAGGCGATCTGCCGACATGGTTTTTTTCTCTAAGAACCCATCTCGATGCATCGAAAAGTGGTTTATGTCAGCATTTTTGTCTTTTCATATCTCTGGGACATTTTATCTTAAAATACTGAAATTTTGTACATTACCTTATTAGTGTATGGGGCACATTTTATGCATTGGAAATGTTTTTGTACGGGAACCGTATAAAAATTTAAATTTTGTATTTCTTAAAATGTAATTTCCTTGAAAATTTTAATCGATTTCATAAAATTATATACCCTGTTTTATGCAACTTTGTAATTCATTATAGATGTCTAAGATCAATATTTAAAGAATAAAAGTAGAGGTCAATGTTTTTGGCATACCCTATACAGTTATAGACATATTGTTTGTTATTATTGAAGAACACATTTCACATTGTTATTATTAAAGATCACATGTTGTTTGTTATTATTAAAGATCTGCCGACATGGTTTTTCTCTCTAAGAATCCATCTCGATGCATCGAAAAGTGGTTTAAGTCAGAATTTTTGTCTTTTCATATCTCTGGGGCTTTCTATTTTAAAATACTGAAATTTTGTGCATTACCTTATTAGTATATGGGACACATTTTATTCATTGGAAATGTTTCTGTACGGGGGCTGTATAAAAATTTAAATTTTTTACTTCTTAAAATTTAATTTCCTTAAAAATTTTAATCGATTTCATAAAATTATGTACCCTTTTTTACGCAACTCTTTAATTTATTATATATGTCTAAGATCACTATTTAAAGAATAAAAACCGAGGTCAATGTTTTTGGGACACCCTGTATAGTTATGGACATATTGTTTGTTATCATTAATTATTTGAGGTTCATAATTTTGCATATTTATCTTTTGAGTAGTCAACAATTTATTTGGGTATAAATGCAATCTGAGAAGCAATTCACAACCATTTTAACTCATGAAGATGTTTTCAACATAAATCACAAGCATCCTTCGTTAAATATTTTCATCGGAAATACGGACTAAATAAACACGAATTAAAAAAAAATATTTTGCATATGCATTGGATTATTACATATTACATTGGATCGGAACATATTGTTTAGGTTCATATTACCGTAATTAGTATCATATCATGAAAAATATTTTTAAATATATATTCATGTGTAATTATTTTAAAAACATCGAAATTTTTTTATGATTTGTATATCTAAAATTTCCAAGCAGTATTGCTTTATCAATGATTTAATTCATCCATGTGATGTGACTTAATAAAGGTTATTTCATACACTTTAATTTACATTGTTAGCACCGTTTAATCTATCATTTTGCCGAAATGATAATATTAATATACTTATACTGAATAAACTACAAATGTTTTACTTTAAAAAAAAAATAAAATAAAATGCATGTTTGCATTTCAGAAAACTAATTTGATAATGGAATATCAAATTTCCATTATCAAATTAGTATTCTGAAATGAAAACAGCATAAAATATTTTCCTGTTCTATATTTTAAGCAATTTATCCTTATAAATTGTTGTACTGACGCCTTAATTCGTCCTTCAGATGTGTTCATGCCTCCCATTCCTATTAATTTTTAATTATTTTTGCAAAATCCAAAGAACATTAATACAGGTATTATGACTGTGCAGAGTTATCATAAATTAAACGATATATTCTCCTTTAATTATAATCAGTCTTATTGTATGTTAAAACAAATTTAAAACAATCTAAAACAATACGATAATCCATCTTCAAATAAATAAAAAAATAATAACAGGGAAACACTTGCTTTAACGTTTAAATTTCTCTATTTACTTAAATATAAATTTCATTTGTTTTGCATAATTTAAATCAGACCATTTAATTATTTAATAATCGTATTAAAATATATAAAGCAAATATTTAACCCATACCAGTATTTAAAAATATTCATAATATTAGAAAGTTCGATATACTGAACCAAACCATAAAATAATTATATACACTTTCTATTGTTTTTTTCCATATTGTAAAAGCAGTTTCCCATCTAAAAAACTAAGATTTGCATAAATCTATGATCTCACTAAAATATTCCAATATATGTGAGCATTATAGCAAAGAAAATAGATTTTCATAAGTAACTGCAATTATAGTAACTTTTAAGTGATTGAATTTGGACCTTTAATGAAGTTCTCCCACGTTAAACGCAGAGCTAGCGTATCTCTTCTTTGGATTACACCCAGTTTAAAGGTTGAAGAGTGAGCGATGCACTAATATTCTCCTTTAGCAGAAACTTCCAAAGGTATCCTGTTTCTGTATCTTATCTAGGGGTTTTGAATATTTTTTTCTGCTTTGCTGAGAGCGTGTTATCTATATCTCTATTATTGGAAAAATAAAATTTACGTTATTTGCGGTGGCCAATATGTTTAAATCGTGTTCTTTAATGTTAGCGTCTTCGCAAGTTTAGGGTTTCGATTTTGTGTGTGTGCGTGTGTGTTTAAGATGGCGCATGCAGCTCGATGTTATTTACGTTGTTATTTACACGAATAAAATTTAATTGATTTGCTATTTTATGTAAATACCTTGCTTTAACTTCCTGCCAACAGCGGGTGCATTTTATAGTTATAAAATAAAATTGACATTTTTTAGTCTTTGAAATTCAAAGGTTTCGGTCCCAGGTCTTTCATCCCCCTTGAAAACATAGTTTTGTTATTAATTAGAAATTAAAGGGAATATGGATACACAATATCACATGATCCAATCGTAACTATATATGCAAACCATGCGTTAGTTATGTATTTACCCGCGTCATAGTATATTGATTTTATAATATATAAAAAAATCCCCTCCTAAATGCATATCACAAATATGTATTATTAGTTTCAAGGGGTGCAGTGTTATATGTAGAAGCTACTTTGATGTTAGCATGAGCGCAACGTCTGCACAAGTTAAGGATTTCGGTTTTGTGTGTGTATGAGTGTGTGTGTGTCTGTTGGCACACACACACCATGCGTTAGTTAGTAGCGCAAACCATGCGTTAGTTATGTATTTACCCGCGTCATAGTATATTGATTTTATAATATATAAAAAAATCCCCTCCTAAATGCATATCACAAATATGTATTATTAGTTTACTATCAGAAATTTATTCTATGGTATGTTCAAGCACTTTTAATGAAACTAGGACTAAAATTTCATTCAAGGCCAGGTATATTTTGATTAAATAATATTTTATTTATTCAAATGTATTATTACAATATATTCAAACCATGCGTTAGCTATGTATCTACAAAGCCGAGGTAGATTGATTTTAGAAAATATTAAACCTCTCCTAAATGCATATCATAAATATGTATTATTAATTTACCATCAAAAATTTATTCCATATAATTTTTACATATCATTTAAAGCAACTAAATCAAGAATTTTATTCAAAACAATAAATATTGTGATTAAATAGTGTTTATATTATTAAAACCGCATTATTAAACCGTCTGCAATTTAAAAGAACACAAATTTCATAAATATGGATATATCATGTTTTTCTATTTCAGCGAAATAATCTCAGCACGAAAGTGAAACACAAAACATCTAAACTTGCAGATCTAAATGACAGAACAAGACATTTTTTTTTTCGATTTCAAATATGAAAATTGAATGTCAAATGCATTTTATGTTCCTTCGACCGTCTGCTTCAGAGATCCAGAAAATGTGAAATTTCATGCTTATTTGATTTTCCCCATTTTTTAATCAGAATCCATAAAATAATTTTTAAAAGCATTCGTTACATTTATGTACGGATGAACATTTCTTACAGCACTGTATTTTAAAATGAACTGGAATGCGGATTAAGTTGTGTAATTGCTTTCCTTATATACATAATGTATAAGGAAAGCATTGTGACGGAGTTGAAAATTCGAATTCGAGTTGTCGACGGGAGAGCACGTTTCAAGCATCCCTGATCACGAATCAAATATTTTTGAGGTGCTGTATGTGTGTGAAAGTATGTGTGTGTGCGTACGTGTGTGTGTGCGTACGTGCGTGCGTGCGTGTGTGTGTGTGTGTGTGTGTGTCAGGGAGTCTGTGTGCGTGTGTGTCAGTGGAGCGATTCGAATGAAATTTAGTACAAAATTCACAATCCATAAATACTGGAAGCCTATTGTTTTTAAACGCAATCAAATGTTAAGAATCCCCCTAAAGTTTCGAGTAAAATTTTGAAAAAATCATCAAAAAATCAAAACATTTAATAAAGTTACGCAAATAGACATTTCTTACGTAATTTTTATTTCGAAAGCGATGGACATAAACTTTAGAAAGCTAGCATGAACGGTTCTCGAGATATTGAACTTTTCTCAAATATATTTATCAAAAAATCCCATAAATTAAAAAAAATATGTTAACTGTTGAGAAACATGTTCATTTTTCATATGTAATATCATGCGATAAATTGGGTAACACCATTCTCGTTGATCTAGCTCGTTCCATTCATGTGAAAAGGTACTTTGAATAATACTTTTATATTTCATTTGAACGCCAATTATCATTTACCTTCTATAATAATAACTTATTTCTCCGTCCATAACTCTTGGCGAGGTTTTAGCGACGAATTTGGCGGAATGTCGTCAACTTGGCGACTTTTTTAAATGTTGCTAAATTAAAGAAAATTTCGCTAAATGGATAAAAATGATGATAAATCAAAGAAAATGACGACTAATTGACGAAAATTCAATATCTTGAAAAGAATATAAGTCTATACTGTAAGAATAACCTATTTTCTTTTTACTGTAAAAGTAATAAATGCATTGCATTATATAAGGAAAGTCATGCGCTGCCCACATCAGATATTTTTAGATTTGGTTTTTCAAATTTTGAAGAATATTTTTGAAATATGTGTATCGTTGGTCCCAATAATTAGAATTCTATCATGTTGCACTTCAATTTATAAGTATTCAAAAAATATTTCGATTGATATGAAATTTGACAAAATAAACCATCTACAGCGGCAGCTTACCTCCTCCGACGGTGATAATGACTTCACGAACACAAATGTTATATAGAGGCTGCATTTCACTGCATTGATTGAAACTGCAATCGGCATCATTGAACAATCAATAACATCTCGTATGCATAATTATGTCAATTATGCAATAACACTTTTATATTTTATTTGAACGCTGAAATGATGATAAATGATGATAAATCAAAGAAAATGACGACCAATTGACGAAAATTCAATATCTTGGAAAGAATATAAGTATCTACTATAAGAATAACCTATTTTCTTTTTACTGTAAAAGTAGTAAATTCATTGCATTATATAAGGAATGTCATGCGCTGCCCACATCAGATAATTTTATATTGCCCTATACTGTCGGTATACAAGGCTTATGGTTCCAGCATAATAGAACACCCACACACTTCAGCTCTCCTTCGCATGATTGGCTAGACATGGAATCTCCAGTTCGCTGGATTGCACGCGGGTGTCCGGTTGTGTGGCCACTACGATAGCCAGATCTGGCACCTTTGGATTTCTTCCTAAGATGCCATCTGAAAGAATCGGTATACCGAAACCCACTTACTACAGTTGTTGTTACTAATCCCCCGTGGTGAAAGAGCGCCTATGCACCACCTCCACTAGACCCCTAGTCACTGCGCGAAGAGGAGAATATGCAGCTACACTTTTATTAAGGCTCCCCAAGGGCAGAAGTCTGACTTTGCTTCTACTACTCAACATCCATGCCCGCTGGCGGGATTCGAACCCACAACCGGTAATCCAGCGATCAGCCGGAAACGCTTGCCCTTGACCGCTTAACCACAGGATTGGCACTTACTACAGTAAGCGACTTAGTTGTTCGTCTTCATGCTGCTTCATATTCTTCATCATGCATCTCCTATGTAAACAAAATATCATATGCAAGTACCGATGTTCATGTTTCCTATAAATCTTATTTTCTGTGCGCCCGATGTGACGCCATATTTTTTCTTTCGCAATTTTCTCGAAAACTTTGGATATTAGAGGTATGGTTCTTAGATCATATTTTTTATGTACTCTGAGCGAGGATTCTCACTTTTCAGAGCGTATGCGATCTTTACGAGACAATCTGTATATCCCGCATAAAATATATACTATATACATAATATTTCTGGTGTAATCCAATGGTATTGAGTCGGATTCTGAATAACCATGATGCAATAGCACTTACTAATACTAGGTTATAACAATGAAAAGAACATGAATGGTTAGAAAGAACATGAATGGTATGGAAAGAACATGAATGGTACAAATTACGGCATATACCTGATAAAAGAAATCGGCCAGGTTGGGGAGATAAAGCAGAAACAGATGCATGGTTTAGGTTCGTCAAAGTTTAAATATGCCCCAGCAAGGGATCTTACATTAAAGCGATATCCCCTTTTGGTTTTCATTCAATTCTAATTAAAAGTAGCTCTTAAAAAATACAAATACTTAAATTTTCAAATTTAAAGAAATCTTTTTGAAGACTGAAATAGTGTTATATAAAACAAAAAAGTTTATGCTATTGTAAGAATGTACAACAGAAATAATTAATGAAAATTGTAATGCCAATGATTGAGATGGCCTATCCAGAGTATTTCCGCGAATACAGGCCATCGATTCGTATATTTGTAGAATAGAGTCAAGAAACTTTGTGGAAGCGTATTACTTTAGTTCGACAGCAAAAAATCGTCGAGAGCTTACGGTTAAATATGCTACTTTGCATCGAAGTATGATCGGCTTTGATGGAGGAGCAAGGTTTCCTCACTGGTACTGCCTGCGGGGTGGCATTTTTTTCCTAAGGCCGTGAGCGGGCCGCACGAGACAGTACACTTCAGTAATATGTCTTCCTGTATCTTCGTTGTTTTGTCTAGCCTGTAGACAAGGTTTTAATTCCCCCACGGACTAGCACTAGATAAAGTTTTACACCCGTATTCATATCTCCCGTTTCCACCCGTATTGACCACAGTTGGTTTGAAGTTAGTCCTGACAAAACTAAACTGAACCTCTGATTTCGTATTCACCATCGCCGAAATTTCGAACCAGGGGCGCTACCACCAACACATTGTAAATCTACCCGGGTTCGAAATAACCGGTTATTCCGCACGTCAATAAAAAAAATCTACGAAATGTGGTACCACAAAGTGCAAGGAGAGTACCTAAAGTTATAGGAGGGTTCGTAGAAACCCCTTGATAATTTCTCTATCTGAGGGGACAGTGAAATCTAAAAGAAGGTACGGAACATCAATATTCAACATGGCGGACTCACACTTATAAAAGAGTGAGTGCGAGAGATCGTTTTTGAAAAGAAGAAGAATTCAACCACAGAATATAAATTCATTATGCTACCTGACAATGAATCTGTTTTAATGTTCACGTTAAATTAATACCAAGTTGCCGACCGAATTAATATCAAATGCTTGGATAATAATTTCTTTAAAAAATATAGGACTACTATTAGAAATTTTACAAGCATCAATTTTTCATCAATTCTGAACATTTCATTCCACATATTAAAATACAAGCTCCTTTGTAATTTCAGAAATTCTAACCAACAGATTTTCAAAATATTTCTTCTTCTTGTATTCGAAAGTCGAATAATTATTGTAGTGTTATGTTATGCTTCGAATATGTTGACGAGCATTACATAACTATCGCTTTCTAGAATCGTTAAATAAACATCCGATAGAATTTAGAATGTAAAACCCCTTATATTCTCTTTATAGACTTCTTTTGTTTCTCTGAAACATTATTAAAACAGTAAAACATATTTTGATTTTAAAATAACACACTGAAATATCACTATAAGTTTGAGAGCATGTAAATTATTAGTTCACTGGAAATGGTGTAACACTTCTGGCTTAACGATAGGATATACGCTCTGCAAACGAGAGGTTTTCGGCTCGAATCAAAGTATCTGTTGTAAAAATGCTTATTTTTTTTGTAGTAATCTACAGAATTTTCTGTTTAGAAAACTGAAATTTTATCCACAAATTACCTAAATTAAGCAAATTATTAAATTTCATTTTTTATAAAAATTTATTTTGAAATCCATTTGAAAAATCTTAAAGTATCAACCACACATGGAAATTACATTTTCTACTATGGCAGAGGATGTTTGCTTTAAAATGTAGTCCGTAGAGCACTGGTTTGATCATCCACACAACCAGATTTAAAATGTTGTCCAGGTTAAATTATTTTGAAGAAACAAAATAATATTTTACTAAATATATTTCATTTTTAACACTTTACAACAGTGTTGAAGAGTGTTTATGACTTTGTTCATTCATTCTGTCTGTCTGTCTGTCTGTCCGTTAGCAGGATAACTGCCGTAAAAATGACTTAATCAAAATGAAATTTTAGTATGTTGTTCAGACGGTCTGTAGGACCCATGGGAATATAAATGAATACCACCCAATTAGTTTTGGATTGAACCCGGGTTGAAAAAATGAAATACATTGAGCCCTATAGGACCTAATTTTTCAATCATTTTCTAAGCGGATTTAAAATTCACAAATTGCTTCGAAAATTTTAGTTAATAGTCAAATTGTTCCACAAAGTATATAAAAAAAATCAGCGAAATATATTCAGTAGTTTTTTAAGTAAAAATTAAAATAATAATAACACATCTTAAACGATCACGTGACCATGATATGAAACGATCACCTGACCCACTTAAAAATGATATATGACATCCATATTGTTTCAAAATCGGGATTTTTTTAAAGCTCTTTTTAATTCATATTGAGTGTTGTATCCGTCCTAAAACTACTTTATTTTTGCTTAAATTCTGCGCATCTGCATACTAAAACAATACAATGACAATATATTTGAGTTTAAATTCTCATTTAAATTTGATTATTTCTACAACTAAGCCTATTTTTCACCTATGTAAAATGTAAACAGCAAAATATGTAGAATGAGTTGTATTAGAATTACTGTATTTCTTTAACAAAAAATAATTCAGTCCATGGAGTCTGTATGGCTGATATGAATGAAATATTAATTGATTTTATAATCAGACGGACGATTTTTTTCGATGAAGTTTTAAGCATAGAGTTAATGACTTGTAGCTCCATGGTCTTAATTTTTAAATAAAATAAATTCGTATAGTATTGTGATGAATGAAATGAATGAAATCCTGCTTTTATAGAGAGATCCAGGCGTGTTATTTTTTCTATGACGTCATTTGAAATTATTTCATTTGTTTTCGATGAAGTTTTCAAATATAATAAATTATCGTAGTATTATTATGATAGTTTTAAAAATATTACCGTGGAATGTATTGCATTTTAGAGATATTTAAACCAGGCAATTTATATTTCAATGCCGTCATTTGAATGAAGTTCATTTTTTTCAATGAAGGTTTAAGTTTTCAAATATAATAAATCAATGTAGTACTGTGATAAGTTTTAAAATATTACCGAGGAAATGTATTGCATTTTCGACTTTTTTAAATAAAATTGCATTGAAGTTGGAAAGTGTTTCATAATCAATGCTTTAAGCATGATTGATCTTTCTTGCTATAATTATTATTATTTTGATTATCCGCGTTTTATTTTTGTAAGTGATTTTTGCTACTTTATGTTGTTAATACTTGAGAAAGGAAAACACTATTTTCTCTAAGCATTTTGCACGAATTCCATCAAATATTGTGCAAGGATGGGAACTTCCAATACTTTTCAAAAAGTAAGTTATAAATTTTACTACTCGTCACGTTTTCAAAAGAATTTTGTGTTTTCCTAAATTTGTGAAAGTAAATATAATAGAAATAAAGAAACTAACAGAAAAATTTCTGGCATTTAAAATTAATTTCTTACAGGTGAAATAATTTAAACAGCTCGTGTCCACAAAAACTGTTAAAGATTCTTTAATTTGTGTTTCTGTTTCTGTAGCACTAACATCAAAACGAAATTATTATAACACAAAATATTAATCTTATTTTTATCTTTTAGATGCAACTATGAGTTGCTTAATTGATACTTCTCCTGTCTAATAAATATTAGTTGATATTTCTGATAAGTGTTGGCATTAAAAAATTATAATGTTTTTGGTATTTTCTTTTCTAGGGACTGTGAAAACAAGTATATTGCAGTTTTTTCGAAAATTGATATCAAAAGTATTTAGCATGCTTAGTATTTTAATTAAAAAACGTATTAGTTTCCCAACATTTGCTTTTATATTGTAAAAGTTACTGCAGTTATCATTATTGTCAACCGAAATAACATAATTATATTGATCAAAATATTTTTCATCTGTTAAAAGTAAACAGTGAAAAAATTGTTTATAAAGCATCATATTAACTTCTCTCGTATTTATGAATCTCACTATTGACTCAGATGCTCAAAATACATTCACATTTTAGGATTTGTTCACCTGGGACCCGTATGAATCTCAAATAAGATAATACCAGATGCTTCCAATATAGAATGATAAGTTTTGGGAGCTTTTGTCTCTAAATAAAGATAAATAGGAGAAATTTGAATCGAAATTGAAAAGATAAGAAATATAAAGAGCCAACATAGGAAGTACATTCGATGGCGATTAAAATAAAATTAGTAGTATTGGTTTTTATCAACTCAATTTTAACAGCATGGAAGTACAGAAATTAATTATGCATAATTTTAATGAATATTTAGCGCGAAGTATATACGTACATATATATATACATATATATATATATATATATATATTGTAACAATAATCTTGTCTTCTGTAAAACATATAATTGTATCTACCAAATTGAATGTGAAAAATGTAATATGTCATATATAGGTCAAACCAGCAACCCTCTGCATCTCCGAATTAACGTACACAGGAATCACATAAAATTTTTTTCAAATAATGCAACTTCCTTTAATGAATCAAAATTTGAATACGAACATTTTTCTAAACATGGGTTCGACAACATTGAAATTAGTATTCTGTGTATTCAAAAAAATTACTATGACAGATTGTTTCTTGAAAATGAATTCATTTGTGCACACAAAACCATCTTTCCATATGGACTCAATCAAATATTTAACCATTATAATATAGTTAAAAAGTCCTTTAATTCTCCTAATGAAGACCATAATATTTATAATTCCTTCAACAATCATAAAAGTAAATCAAAAAGAACTAAAAGAGCAAGTAAATATAATAAAAAATTGCCATCATTATCTGAACTAAAAAATGCCATCCTTCAGCAACATGCAAATTTTAAAATTACTTTTGATTGGAAACAATGTAAAAACTGGATTTTCGCAATTAAAAAACAGCAATTAAATATGGTATATAATCTTTTTCTAAGTACTGCATTTGATAACGTTCATTTTAAACATTTATTCTATGATTTGCTCATTACCAGAAGTAAAAATCTTAATAGTTATTTTTATGTCACAGACTTAAACTTTAATGACGAATCAAAACAAGATACTAAAATAAATGAATATTGTACCTTGAATTTTACTAATTCTGTATTAAATAATCTGAAGATAAATAATTTTTTAAAATCGGTTTCCAATTACTTTCCAGTCAAACATGTAAATCCTAAAATTGCATATAAATATGATAAACCGCTAGGACGTTATATTTTCAACTATAATCAAATTGCCAAATCAGTAGATATTAATCAAAACTATGAATTGGATAAAGAGTCATATTGCCACTGTCATTTAGAAAAATACAAAGACTTCGTAGATAAACACCATGGGCATGTTATAACGGGAAATCTAAATATTATTAATTATGATGCACTAAGATCACTGATGTTACTGGGTACTAAGTACCGTATACCTACTAAATTTAAACATAAATTAATATGTAAAGGATTATTTCTTGACTTAAATAAATTTATTTATAAAATCAGTTATAAATATCAAATCCCTGTAGAAGCCTTTAAACCTTGGAGAGTCTTAATAGAGCAATACTTATAGCA